>VSWD01000005.1:91131828-91731828 GCA_033119305.1 Pinctada imbricata
TTATGAACCTTTAACCAATGCATTATTTATCAAAATCTGAATTTTTGCTTACCTGTATAAGTCCCTTGTATACTTTCATCTTTTGACACATCAACAACGCCATCGTTATTTGCTCTGTAACATCCTAAAGAGGCAAACTGAGCTCCACTTTCCACTGATGTTCTCACATGTACACTGATGTACTGATTGGCCTTCAACCCGCGGACTGTTATTATCTGTTTCTCATCAACAAGAGCTTTCTCAGGTTTAACAGAGATAGCAGGAATCTCCATTAACCTAAAGCATGGATATTTCAGATAAAGTCTCCTTTCTGTTTAAAGTAAATGCACAAAGATTCTGTTTACTTAATCGCGTTCCAAAATGTGCGAGTAACATGTTTATGCTTCTTCATACAATAGTTTTTAATCAGATGAAATCCAAATCTGTTAAAGATGAAATTGTTAATAGTTCCAAAAACACGTGTCTGGTGCATTGGCTTGAAATTATGTTCAAAAAGGTAATGAGCTTACCACGTTTTTATCTACACATTTTACTTTGGTACTTGACCAATCTACAGTTTGTTTTAAAATTGCACTCTAACTGTCTGTGACGACAGGATTCCATGACGAGCCCTATCAAAACCTCTTTAGCGAAGACAGAGCCCCGACCACCTGTATGTCGGCCGGACTCCATGTACAGTCCGCAGAACACTAACTGTATTTCTATTTCAATATCCATTTCTGTTGCTCGGGCCCCCTGCAATCTTACATTGATGAGGTTATTCTACACTACTATTGTGTGTTCTCCGAGACCCCTTGGTTACCGGGAAAGTAGAAGGGTTGTCTGCAAGAAATCTGGATAACCACACCATTTGCTAATGGTCTAGCAGATGGCTGTCCTAACTCGACATTGGTTGCCAATTGGTATCATTGGTTTATGAATGATCTTTGTGTTTGCTTCTGCATTGTTTTTGGTGTTTTCTGTCCCTTTTGCGTCTCTTGCTGTGCGTGTTACACTCTGTTGTGTTTTGGTGTTTTGCTGTGGGTGTTTTGTAGATCCACTCCTTTATTTCTTTTTCAGTACGAAACAGTAAAACCTGTTACCCGCAATGAATGTGTCGAGTATATTGATACTTTCATTCCAACTCTATCTCCTGAAAGAAGCTTTGATGTGACCCTTTACCAATTTGAGATCATATAATAAAAACATGCCTATTTTGGAAATATTTCATCTCATCATGGAAAAGAATCGAAATTTAAGGAAATTGACATCCTAGCATCATACATAGCCTCCAATGCTCTTTTGGTCTTTAATTTAATTTAAATATTCTACATAATCGCCCCTTAAAGAAATTTGGAATCGCACACATGTTACAAAGTAGATATACAAAATTAGAATTAAAACTAAACCAAAGGGCGCTGATGAAACAAATTTTGTCTAGTCTGTAGATCACTTTGGCTTGAGGTAAAATTGATAAGGATTAACTATTCGCGAGACACATCTCTGGTGCATAAAAATTTGTTTGAAATATGTTGTTCAAGAATGAAACATGTTGGAGTACGGATATTGAAAACAACACAAAGATCAGTTAAAACTTCCGTCATTCAGAAATGTTTCACGAATACGACAACAGAAAACAAAGAAAAATAATCCATATATCGAATACAAGTAATATCCCATAAGAATAGTGAGATAATGTGTGCGGGGAGTGTAAGCATCGTCCGCTTGTGAGCGAAACCACTCACTTTTAATGTTTTTTGGACGATGTCAATTCGGAGAGCTCAAAATCTAAATATTACGCCTAAATAAATTCTGTGCAATTTCTTCGTCGACGGCGTTTCAAATACCTGTCGTTACAGATAGATTATTGTGTATGTAGCGGTTTGTGAATGTTGTTCATCTAACGTGTCGTTAGACTCGTTACAGGAAGATTATTGTTAATAAATTCTGTGCAATTTCTTCGTAGATGGCAGGGATTCCATTTACCTGGACAGTGTGTGCGGTGAAGAAAAACATAACGGTCCTCATTTATAGAGACTTGCAGTTCAGATATATAAAAATTCATAATTTAACAGATGAAAGAAAATAAACTGCAATTTTAGAAATCACGTATATACATGTATATAAGTAAATTCATTTACAATGTTTAAACGCTTCAAATTGAGGCACAAGCAGTTCAAGATCATTTGACAGAAATTATAATATGATATGCTCTCTCTCGCGAAAATTAAAGAATTAAGTTATTCTGGTTAAAGGTGTACAATTTTCTAGATCCGCTCCTGATTCATATCATGCTAGGTCTACTAACATCTGTACAGATTTTTTTTTTACATTGACCATGTTTACAGTAATAAGGAGCTGTATCGTGTACGTCGCCATTGTACTCCTAATCCTATAATTATATAGCTTGTGACAGACCCAATCAGCGCTGACAATGTTTAAATTGGTTCTTATCAATTTTGTAGAACATTTATACCAAGATACATACTAAACAGTCACTTTTAACCATTATGTCCATCACGTCGGACGTCAGTAGTCCATTGTACTTTTCCTTGACGTGAAACTCGCGTTTCTGCGGAATGCAACATAAAATTATGTTACTAACGGAATTATGGTTACCCTGGATTTTGTGAAAAATTAAGAAGTGAAATATCTGCATTAAATAACATGCCCGCTAAGACAATGAATCGTGACGATGAAGGCGACTGGGTAGATGCAAATGAAAAGTCCTTCTCAAAAATTTTATCGGCTGCAAGACATGATTCAAAATTTGGACCAAATTCATGCATGTGAAAGTCTTTGGGAGGTCGCCATTCATTGCCAAATAGATATTCTTTGAACATAGTGGTGAAACGATAGAAAGAAGATCCTGACGACAGTCTCAAACTGGCGCGAAAAAATTAAAGTTTTCGAAATCACATCTAAGTCCATTAGAACTTGACATTAAAAAAGAGGAAATGAAATATAATGAACTATGTGCAAAAGTAAATTCATTGGAGGACCTTTAGTGTCTAAATGTTACTGAAAACAAAACGGTTCCGTTATGCGGGAATTGTCATCTAAGGATTTCGAAATCCCACAACAAACGAAATTGTAAGGCGCGATCATATGATGATTTACGTATGTGTGGCAGTCTTTCTTCCCATGAAAATGCGATGACGGTCAGGGCTTGAAATTCATAGAAATTCCAAAGGAGCCATACGGGCTCCTAGTTCTGAAATTCAAGGAGACCGTACCAAAATTCAAGGAGCCCGTAAATTTTGTTTCTTTTCTATTAATTACATAAGATAATTGATGAAAGCCAATTATTTATTGTGAAAGACCATCAAACACAACGTTGAAGTAAATCATTTGGGTCCAAGTAATCTCTTACAAAGAAAGCTGACAATTTTTTTTACTTAGCCTAAAATTATAAAAGCCCGCCCCCTCCCAAAAAACATTATGTACCTTGTAATGAAATACTTAATATAAAGACATTATCCACTAATTTAATAGAACATTATATTATAAAATGTGCGTGTGTACATGGGTTCATGAATTGGGGTTTTTCTTTTTTTCTTTTTTGTCATTTTATACAAGTTTCTTTTATTCTTTCTTTCTTTATAATTAGTCGCTGACCACAATACATGTCATGTGTAACATACGATACTCTGCAAAGTAATGGTACATGTACTTTTAGCACCGCTGCAATCAAGAAATTGCACAGAATTTATTTACAATAATCTACCTTTAACGAGTCTAACGACACGTTAGGTGAACAACATTCGCACGCCGCTACAGACACAATAATCTATCTGTAACGACAGGTATTTAAAACGCCGTCGACGAAGAAATTGCACAGAATTTATTTAGGCGTAATACTACTATTTCGAATTCGGTATTTTACAGTTCATGACGAAAGTAATTCTTCTCAGAATGTCTGTACGGATACTTGATTACGGGGCCTCGTATTGTGATACATATATTCGTATCTCATGATGACAAGAAAACGTTCTTGTTTACATTTCAGGCATTCATTAACACACTAAAGCCTAACAAAGACGCTTGTCTTAAAGGCGCGTTAAATTGCACTTGCTTATGAGAATGAATACACTGTAGGCAGGAAGGAGGAAGTTGCTTAGGAAGTGTTTGACTATCAGTTGAATAATTTTTTTCTCTGTGTAAGATAGCTAAAATGTAAAAGATTTGGGACTTTACAAAGAGGGCATACGTACCTTAGTACCTAGACAAAAGTTACTATATGAATCCATTTTAATCTTTATCACGTTTGTGTAATGTGAATTGACAGAACACATTTTGACCTCATCAATATCGGTTGTACGTCCTTTTACATACAGCTTATTTATAGAGTGTGAGATAAAACCCGTTTGATGTATCCAGCGAAGGTCAATCAAAACAACGAAGTACCCATCAGTAACTTAGTCTCAAAGTCCAGAAGGCAAGGCAAAATCATTAGAATATTCATTAGAACAGTTGCTAACCCCGAAATAAACAATATTCCGAAATGATCGAGACCAGGTGTTCGGTGAGAGTCAGCGTCTCCTGTTTGCATGCAACACCGGTCGCAACAGTTCCACGAAAACTTGTCGAATAATTCGGTTTTAGAGAGGTTTAGACATCGTCACGGATACGTGTTCGTGTAGTCGCAATAAGTGTGTATGACGTCATTATTTATTGCGCACGGGAAATCGCTACAAGTTG
Organism: Pinctada imbricata; assembly: GCA_033119305.1. NCBI lineage: Eukaryota > Metazoa > Mollusca > Bivalvia > Pterioida > Pteriidae > Pinctada > Pinctada imbricata. The sequence goes on from VSWD01000005.1 coordinate 91,136,509, forward strand.
TCACTAACATGTAAATCGCGAGCTACCCGTACACGTGTAAAAACGTGTAGACATTTATGTTTATATAGCAGATGTTTTCATGAGTTCTTGTACCGATAATATTTCATGAGTTTTAATTCAACATTTTATCTATATATTAGTCTCGTTCATGTTTGGATATGTATATTTAACGTCATCGCTAAGGGCACCAGTACACGTACACGTACTCGTCAATTTTCTAAACCTCTGCTATTTTCTACGTGTAGATGTACTTGTAGTAAACATCAAAGAAGTACCTAATCGTTATTCAGTCTCAAAGTCGAGAAGGCAAGGCAAAATCGTGAGAATTCCCATCAAAATGATTGCGAACCCCGGAATGAACAACATTCCGAAGTGAGACCAGGTGCCCGGAGAGAATCAGCGTCTCCTGATTGCATGCAACACCCGTCGCAACAGCTCCATGGAAACCTGTCAAATTCGGTGATTGTCTCGATGTACATCTTGATGTATATATATCAGGTGTATATGTCTTGTTTGGTGATGATGACAGCCATTTAATCACAATGTCACTGATCATTCTGGAAAGGGGGATCTCATATGCTTTTATTACATCCCCGTAGGGACCGAAGAACTTCCTCAATGATGATTTCAGCCATTGTGTAACATAACCCTTACATGAAAGCCGTCTGACTCTAATGATCAATATAAACATCAAAGAAGTACCTAACCGATATTCAGTCGCAAAGTCGAGAAGGCAAGGCAAAATCGTGAGAATTCCCCGCGTACCCGTACAAGTGAGCCTAGCTGCTAAACCTCTCTATTGTATCGATGCACATATCGATGCATACATCAATTAAAGATGTCTTGTTTGGCGATGTTAACAGCCACCCAATCGCAATCCAGAATGTCACTGGTCATTCTGGAAAGAGGGATATCATATGCTTTTATAAGATCTCCGTAGCGAAAGAACTTCCTGAATGATGACTTAAGTTTTTGTATAATGTAACCCTGCTTGGCTTACTTGCAAGCCGTCAATAACATTTCTTCATTTTTAACGGATGTGTTGGGAATACTGATATATTATATCAAACTGTACATATGTCATAAATGAAATGAATGATGGTATATATAAATATAAAGAAGATGGGGATCTCAACCCGACTCGGTTGTAGTATCCAAAGCAAAGTACCAAAACATCTGATGTGAAAACACAGTGTAGACAAGCACATCAAGAGACGTAAAAGAGACATAGAAACACGAAACACAAAAGACTACATATAAAACAACGAGACCAATGGGCAATCGGTGCCGACTTAGAACGGCAGTCTGCCAAATATAATGGTCCACAGACGATATCCTGACTACATTCTCTTATCAATTGGCAAGAATATTGAGGATACATTTCGATGTCAGCACGAATTTGAATTCATCTAAAACAAAAAGTCAGAAAAAGTGTGATATCGAATTTTTTTATAACATCTTAGTAGGATTATCATATCCAATTTATCAGAAGAAGTATTATGCATAAATGTACGATAGCAAAAATAGATATTTGTGACAAGTATGGCACTTTTGGCTCTAATATGGCACGCGGTTTACATTCAGCAAATACGCTGTTTGAAATATGTTACAAATTGCTTTTTATATTGTGAGGCTGACTAATATTTTCCTTCAAAAACGGTAAAATTTGTTTCCAAGAGTCTTTCTGTGAATATGCATGGCCTTCTGGTGAACCTCCCCATACTTGGTAGTTACCTGCAAAAGAATGCAATTTTTTGCATTATTTCATTATTTTGATAAAAATAAAACAGTGCAATAGCAAAAACTCTAAAGCTGCAGCTATGTCCTAAATTTAACAGTATATTTACATGCTTGTACATTTTATCGCAAATGACGCAAGAAATACCTTGTACCGATGTTTTCATTAGAGATAAGGAGAGAGAGAAAGAGAGAGAGAGAGAGAGAGAGAGAGAGAGAGAGAGAGAGAGAGATTAAATCTAACAAACCAAGTGCCAATGAGAAAGTCACACGATTTAGTGGAGTGTAGGGAGGTTCTATCAAATGTCCAGCATCTTGATACTTTAGGATTCTGACTCGATGTTTCTGATCTGGAGGCCAATGTGAATACCAGTTCTCGGTATAAAACGGATCTAAACATCTATCATCAGCGCCAAGAATACAAAGATACTTCGCACTTGTCTCCCAGCTCTATAAGAATATGACATTGCTTATTACAATTCATCTAAGCAACGACATAAATCAATATAGTAAGATGAGGCATGTTGTGTTTCGAGCATATCATCCTTGTAACAACACAGTGACAAATATGGACAAGACAATATCCTTATTAAGAAGTACAAAATCGTTAATCGAAAAATTATCTAACCAAGGGCATACAAAACCAGGATAAAACCAGAACTAAGGCAAAGAAACAGAAATATAAAAAAAATCTACGATATGAAGGGAAGTAAACTCCCTGAGTGAGATCAGGTGACAAGGAAGAGTGAGCATCTCCTGCTTGCATACAACACCCGCTACTTCAGTTCAGTAGAAAGGTCACAATCGGTAACTCCCACAAAGGAAGATATTTCTTTTTTAATAAATAAATAACTTTTGTAACGATCATCTTGATTTTTGACCTTTTTCAACTTTTTTTAAAAAGGAAAACTTCTATCAAATCCAAAACAGTATTTGTAGGTGCTTTCTCAATCTACATTTGTTTATTTACGGGCAAGATTAGGCAATCTTACGAGACTGACTTATCATAGACTGAAAGAACATTTACAATTGATTTACAATTCTGTCACGCAAACCCCTTGTGATAATGTATGATGACTTACTTTCGAAACTCGTTCCTCGTAATGTCGATACATTTGTGATGTGTCTATACCCTCTGATGTAGGAACAAACCTGGATGGATCATTCCTGAAATGAATAGTATGCGATAGTAATTACTCAACACTGGACTGTGTGTCAAAGAATAATATTTTAGTCTTCGGAAGATCAGATGGGTTTTCTGCCCAATGCAATTGTAAAGTATATTTGGAAAAATCTGTTTTCAAGAAATAAGCGTTCATTGAAAGCACAATTTTATTAACCTCTGTGTAAGAATTGTATGAAAAGAAAAGTCTATATAACAAAAGATATTTGTTGGCTTCATTTTTGTAAGTTTTTGTGTCTAATTAATCCTTCCTCTTGACAACATTTATGTAAGATTTGGTGAGAATCTCAACAAGCACGTTTTAGGGATCCCTATGGGTACTAATTGTGCGCCTCTAGTTGCAGATTTTTTAAATACACGTATGAAAAAGAATTTATCCAAAATCTTCGAAAGCAAATCATCAAAGAGAAAACATGATTATGTGAAATATTTAATCGGTACTTCTAGGTACCTGGATTATATTCTTACTATCGAGAATCCTGTTTTTGGAAAGTATAAAAATGTTATTAATCCACAAGAATTGACTCTAAACAAGGCAAACGTCACAAACACAGAAACACAATTTTAGACCTGAATATCAAAATTTTTAATGGAGAGATTCATGCAAGTGTGTATGACAAAAGAGATGATTTTGGGATTCACACAAGAGATGATTTTTGGATTCAACATAGTAAATTTTCCCTGGCTTGACGTTAATGTTCCTATATTACCGTCATACAATATATACATTTCACAGCTCATCCGGTTTGCTAGAGCATGTACTGATGTTTTTAATTTTCATAGTAGAAATTTACAAATTACGAAGAAACTTTTAAGTCTTCGCTTTCACAAACTAGTAAAAACTTTCTGGAAATTTTACAAAAATTATTGTCAACTTCTTTTGAAATTCGTACCAATACAAGCAACAGAGTATATTACTTTGGGTATTTCACAACCTGCATTTTATGGTGACATAATTAACAAAATTAGATGATCAAAGGTAGACAGCATAACCATCAAAAATGTGTCAGAATCATCAAACGCCTTTTATACTGTGGATATTATCCTAATGTCACCAGACGGACACTAGGCCCATTCTACAGTCTTGTACCAGTGCATTCTTAAGACTTACACTCTGACTGACTGTGACGACGGGACTCCATGGCGGGCCCTGTACAAACTTCTTTAGGGAAGGCAGGCCTCCGACCACCTGTCCTATCTTAATGTCAGTCGGACTCCTAGGGTGATAACATACATAAGCTTGCTACAGCCGACAGAGCACGGAGATTACTTCGTACGCCCTCTTTTTATATCCATTTACATATTCATCTGTGTTGCATAAGCCCCTGGTCTTGTTTGTCTGTGTCATCTAACAGTTTTACACCACAATTGTGCGTTCTTCGAGACCTCCGGGTAATCGGAATAGTGGGAGGGTTGTGCGCACGTGTTTCAGGATAACCATACCGTCTGCTACTTGAGTGGCGCATGGCCGTCCTATGTCGGCACCGATTGCCCATTGGTCTCTTTGGTTTATGTATGGTCTTTTGTGTTTCAAAAGCTAGCAAAACTGGAGATGCTTACTCCTCCTGGGCACATGGTCCCACCTCTAGCTTGCTAGGAGTCCGTCGATGCTCAATTGGTTCTCTATTGTGAGTGTTGTTGAGATTATCGTCAGGATCTTCTTTATCTCATCCATGTTTCTATGGTGTGAGTAGGTGTTCCTTGTCCCCTTTGCGTCTCTTTCTGTCAATCTCTGCTCTGTGTTTTTGCATGGGATGTTTTGAAGTTTTGCTGTGGGCGCTGTTGGAGATCCCCCTTAAGGTTATGTTCCAAAACTCCCGGCATTAACATTTCTCAACTTATCACATCACAGGAACTTGCTTATACGTTTTGAAGTTTCAAAGCATCTTTATTTTATTAATCACAAAATACATCAATTTACTCGGTAAATACACGAGATTGTACACTTTTGTATGTCCGTTTTTCAGATAGAATTAAATCAGAATGTATAGCGTCGAACACTGAAAACCTGGAAGGTCAGGACAATGTCGGATCCTCGTAACCCCCCCCCCCCCCCCAAAAATGGTGCATGTGGGACATGTATTATTTTTACAAAACGTCTCCGAAACGTGCATGTCTGGTCCATCTTGCAATTTTTTATGTTCTTGAATGATACCATTGAATTTGAAGACGTTTAACATTTGTACCACTTAGTGAGTGTCACCGCTCCAGGGACCAGAAGTCCCTGAGGGCACATGTAGCCAAGTTCGACCAATTTAGGTTCGTTTCTTCAATGCATTCGAACATTTCTGTTATCAAAATATCTTGAAATTTCTAAAAAGTAGGTCCTGTAGCATCATATCCTACCCATCCTGCTAAGTCTTTCGATACATTTTTGGACACAATAACGCTCACACTCTTTGGCATTATCAGAGTTTTTAGAATGAGGTCCACTAACGAGGGTTAATTAATAAGTCTCCGAAACGTGCATGTCTGGTCCATGTTGCACATTTTCTGATCTTAAATGATGCCATTGAATTTGAAGACATTTAACATTTGTATCGAATATTTATTGTACTCACTCAATGGTCATTGGTAGTTTGTAATAAGGATCCAAGTAAATAGCTCTTATGGGATAGTAAATAGGACTATTAATAAGAACACAAGCTTTTATCTGTCAAGAGAGAAAAACAAACATGTTGAAAATCATACATAATATCAGGCCCCTTAAACTAAGAATTGACTCAAATCAAGTTCTGAAAATACGATATATAACAAATCAGTGAAAATGTTGAATCATGAGTTCATCCATTCTATTCTACTCTGAAAATAGAAAAATTGTTTGAACAATTTCATATCATCACTTATGTCATAAAGAGAAAAACGAATACTGAAATTCATACATAAGTCAACTCTTAGTTTATGGTGCCGACCGCAGATTCCTGCGTAATGATTGATGTATTAACTTTCTGTAGACTTCTGAACTTATTCATATGTCATAAAAATTCCTGAACAAGAAGGTTCAGATAGAAGTTCATATGTTTTTGTTTCATAGTTTCATTCCGAGAGAAGAAAAAAAAATTTTTGGTATAAATACCTTATTAGACATGAATGACATATGGTTAGCCATGTATCCTCCTGCAGAGACCCCAACTAAGCCAATGCCACAGCGTAAAGCAAGGGGGTGGTTGCTTAACCACTCTATATTTTTCTGTAAGGAATTAATGCATCAAAATAACAATGTTTAAATTATGACACGCATAAATATAATCTGCAACGTCAAAATATCAGTATCATTTCCTTTAACGTTGTTGAATATATAAGTATCTTTGCAAATCATAAGTTGGGCCAGACGACAGATAAGAATGTTGACAAATTTTGCCTTTTTACATTTCTTCATGAAATGTATGTCATGCATTGCATGTTTGTTGGTACATACAATCTACGATAGCTTTGATTTTGCTGTTAATGTTCTAGGTTTGTATTACTGTAAAGAAGATTCCTTGCTTTCAAAGTGCACGTAGTAGGATTGGATACTTTTTTGTTAACTTTGGTTTTTGTGACGGTGGTTTGATGTTCCATCACTGAGCACATGATGTCTTTAAAACTGAATAATGATTTATAAAGGAAATTCAGGTTATCCTCACTTCAAAGTATGTATACTTCTGGAATCTAAGGCTATAATGTGGTAGGCCTGTATAGTTAGTATAGGGTAATGATAGCGCTAGGAATCCTCTAGATGCTAACAACGCTGCCCTTGTTTCTACAATACCTCCTATTCCTCCAAACATATCTATGACTGCTGGGAATGGCCCTCTACCTAGGAATGAAGGATAACAAGAAAATAGACATCCTATTATTAATGTTAGCAGTTATAAAATGTTCATCTGAAGAAAGGATACCAGAGGGAAAATGAGAATAAGAAAGAATTAATAACGATATATAACATCGACATCACTATAATTTATAAATGCATTAAGTTTTCTTCATTGTCCATATTCCGCACTTACAATACTATGCAAAGTACATTATCATCAATTTATCACTTGATTTCTTTGACGGTTGTGACTGATGCTTTTAAATTTTAAAAAGTTTGAAATCTTCCTTTCATAATGTTGAAATATAAATTCCCTCAGCTGTTATGAATTTTAATGTAAACGAACAGATCTCACATTCCGTGTTTCAATATTAAGAGTTATAGTTAGTAATTGATATATTATCTCCTAGGAGATTTAATAGTCAGATAGCATTACCATGAGGGATGAAGAGGGTTCCAACCACCATATCTTCATCCAATTTAATCCTTTTGACATGTTCACTTTTGTAGAATCGCTTTATACTTGTCACAGCAACACTTGCTTTGGGACAATGTTGTATCTCATCAAGAGTAAATATCCCTCTATATACAAAAATATCATATACTAGAGGTGTAGAAACATCAGTCTTCATAAATCTTCTCCTCTCAAATCCTGGTTCAGCTTTCATGCTCCAAAACAACCCCATGGTATCAACGCCTGAAATATTGTGGGAGTGTTATATAGATATATTTTCGATTGCGTACTTCTAGATGGCATACAAATGTTCAATCTCTCTGATATCTTATGGAAAGAAATCATTACTTTGCAAATCAGTGAACATTTTCTTACTAACCTGTATAAGTCCCCTGTATACTTTCATCTTTTGACGCATTAACAACGCCATTTTGGTCAGCTCTGTAACATCCTAAAGAGGCAAACTGAGCACCACTTTCCACTGATGTTCTCAAGTATATACTGATGTGTTGAAACTTTGTAAGTCCATTCACTGTAATAATCTGTTCCTCGTCCACAAGTGCTATTTTCGGCTGAACAGAAATGATAGGTACATCCATGCTCTATTGTTGTTTGTATTGTTCCTTTAATAGACAATTAAATGCTTTGCAATTGCGGTTCTCATATTTTAGATAAAGATATTCTGCCAGTCCTTAGACTTATATGGTAGTTATGTTTAGGATAAAGACCGAGTTGAGGTCTGTATGAAGGTTAGATGCCCGAGGAGAGAACAGGGTGGTGTTTAAAGACCGAGGCCGAAGGCCGAGGTCTTTAAACACTACCCTGTTCTCTCCGAGGGCATCTAACCTTCATACAGACCTCAACGAGGTCTTTATCCGACTTACAAACCGCAGATTTTCTTCAATTTTCCGAAAAATAAAAATCTGAATATTAAGTACACCCCTGCTTTTCAAAATGAAATCGACCATGCAAATTATCGGGTGGAAATATGCAACTGTAACGATTTTCAGGCCATAGAAGTAAAATAATTTGTTATACATCCCGATAACTTTCTGAAAGGTACCGTGTATTCGGTCAAAGAAGAAAATAATAGGGTAACAATGAGTTCTATTTTTAAATATGTGGTTACATTATTGCAAATAGTGATAAGGAATTAATTACGATTTTCTAATCAAGTGAGGATAATATTTCTTTATTTTGTTCATCAAGTTCCTCAATATACATGTATTTGAAAAGCATTTAGAATAATTGGTTATCAAGAATCGCTATACTGGGATCTAGATTGATTTGAAATGGCATTTTAGGGGTTTTCGGTTTTCGGGATAGAAAAATCTATTCTTCGTCTGTTATTATTTCTCATAAAAGGATGTCTCTAGCGGACTAGAAACACAATATTTTGTATACTATGGCCGAATGCTCATTATAATCAAAACAATTCACACCCGCGACTGAAATAATTTTCTTTTCTCCGCCCCTCATTGTTTTTTATTGACCTCCACACTTCATTGAACGTTCATAAAACCTCGTATATTTAGAATCGTCTGCGGTCTTTATGAAATAAAATGACCGATGAATAACAAAAGAATCACATTTGAAGGTTTGTAATTTCTATTAAAACGATGTTATCGTGTACATGCAATTTGTTGTTCTGGAAACTAGATGCAAGAGAAACAAAGCTCAGAAGATGGTCAATCTTAAAAGCATGATCCATACAGGTACTTTACTCCAGGCATAAATACATAGGCAACTAACTGAAATCTTCGGTTCAGATTCTACGCAAAATTACGTTGAAAACACTTCCTTGGAAAACTTTCGTTTTGCATTTGACGTATATACTTGTATAAGCTGAATGGGGTACAGTTCAACCGCGTTATCCCTCCAGTGGTAGTTTTGACGTGCATTTCAGTAAGTTGCATTTATAAATTGGCCCAACACAACCTTTGGAATTAACAGCTCACTCTCGACAAATTTCAAATAAGACGGCCCAGGTTGCCTTTGCAATAATGTGGCTTCACGCAAAGTCGAAACGTGCACGGTTCACTGTATTCTATGTTTCTCCAGGAGATTGCTCTTTGAAAATTTGGGCACTTCGTAAAAATTATATTTGGTCGATGAAATATTTTTGTTTTTGTTTTCATCGACCCAACAATTCGTTTCATCGATCCAGTATATCTTCATTAAGGTATTCGATGGGTAATGAAGGAATTTATGCCAGAAACACTGAAATTAGATGTGTTTATCATTCAATTTATTTCTGTGTCATATGATATTTCAATAACTTTTGCACTAGCCTTGTAGATATCGAAAAAACAGGTTTACGCAACTGCGTAAACTTGCGTAAACTTGATATTTTCAGGTTTCCACAAGTTTCCGCATTGCGTAAACTGCCAAATAGTTTCCGCAAGTTTACGCAATGTTTTCGCTGATGAAACTTGATAAATTTTCCTTGATAAAGTTTCCGCAATGTAAACTTGGAACAAATGGTTTACACAGTTGCGGAATCCTGATGAAACCTGTTAAATTTCTTTCCATTTTATTTCAACAAGTTTCCGCAATGTAAACTTGGAACAAATGGTTTACGCAGTTGCGGAATCCTGATGAAACCTGTTAAATATGTTAAATATGTTTACGCAGCTGCGGAAACCTAATTAAACTTTTCAAATAGTTTACGCAGTTGCGGAAACTTGATATGTTACTACTTCTATAGTTTACGCAGTTGCGGAAACCTGATAAAGTTTTTAACATTAATTTCTTCTTTTTTTTTTTTATTTCTTCATTAATTTTATTTTATTAATTTATTTCATTTATCAATTTATTTTATTAAGGTATTTATTTTATCAATTAATTTATTTATTAATTAATTGATTTTATTAATTAATTAAATTTATTAATTTATTCATTTTATTAATCTATTTATTTTATCAATTTATTTATTTTATCAATTTATTTATTTTAATACTTTATTTATTTTATTAATTTATTTATCCTATCAATTTAATTAATTAATTAATTCATTTTATTTTAATTAATTTTTTTATCAATAAATTAATTTTATTTTAACAATAAATTAATTTATTTTTATTAATCTATTTTATTAATTAATTTATTTTCTTAATTTCATTTTTTTTCTCAATTTCATTAATTTTATTATTTTATTTATTCTATCAATTTATTTATTTCATTAATTTATTTATTTTATTGATGTTTTTATTTAATTCAATTGTTTCATTTTACTAATTAATTAATTTTATTTATTCATTCATCTTATTAGTTTATTGATTTTATTATTTAATTAATTCTATTTCAATTTTTTAAAATTATTTTTTATCTTAATTTATTTATTTTATTAATTCATTTATTTTATTAATTCATTTATTTTATTAATTCATTTATTTTGATTAGATTATTTACTTTGTTAGTTAAATATTTTATTTGTTTATTTATTTTTTTTCTTTCTTTATTTTTTTCATTTATTTATTTTATTCATTTAGTTATTTAATAAATCTATGTATTTATTAATTAATTAATTTTATTAATATATTTTAAAATTTATTTATTATTTTAACTTATTCTACTAATTTATTTATTATTAATTTATTAATTATCTTGTTTATTTATTTATCTATTTATTTATTTATTTATTTATTTATTTATTTATTTAGATAGTTATATAATTAGTTATATAATTAGTTTATAAATTTCTAGACCAAGACGCATATTGTTTTTAGGAAAATATACATTGAAAACTGTTTATTTACCATTTTGGGTTATTAAGATTCTCTCTCTCTCTCTCTCTCTCTCTCTGAGGGTGTGTGTGTGTGAATATGGTAACTGATGCATGGTATGTTTCCTTTTATCCAATATTTTAGATATATATTTTATTTCATTTTTCCTTTCTTCATATTTAATTGTTTTTCAACTTATTATTTAGAAATATCAAAGTTTATTAAATTACAATATAAATGACTTTATTTTTAAAAAATTATTTTTTATCAGCTGATTTTACTCTTGAATTCTTTTTGTCCATTTTTTTCTTTTGTTAAATTGAAACATGTAAGTGTCCAGTTCTGTGCATAGAGGTATCCGGACATTTGAACATTTTGACAGTTTGACAAGTACACAATTACTGACCTGTGTAATTTGCATCCGCGTGTCAGTTACTTTTACATCATAAAAGAAGCGATTTTATTCATCAATTCTTTTTGTCATTTTTTCTTTTGTTCCTTAAATTATTTATAATCAGCATATCATTCTTATGTTTCTTTTTATTATCAATTATTTTATTTTATTTTATTTTATTTCATTTTATTTTATTTTATTTTATTTTATTTTATTTCATTTCATTTTATTTTATTTTATTTTATTTTATTTTTTTATATTTCATTTCATTTCATTTCATTTATTTTATTTTATTTTATTTTATTTTATTTTATTTTATTTTATTTTATTTTATTTTATTTTATTTTATTTTATTTATTTTATTTTATTTCATTTCATTTCATTTCATTTTATTTTATTTTAAGGTCTGCTTTGAAACATGTAAGTGTCCAGTTCTGTGCTTAGAGGTATCCAGACAATTGAAAATTTTGACAGTTTGACAAGTACACAATCACTAACCCGTGTAATTTGCATCCGCATGTCAGTTACTTTTACACGAGAATAAAAGACTATATATCAATATGTTCTAATTATAGGCGAGTGCCATTTTTTAAGAATTTCGTCGAGTTGTTCTATATATCCCACCCTTTCCCCTTTGTGTTGATAAATGGCCCCTAGCAAAATATCAAATGCAGATAAAAATGACTACTGAACTTTATATGATGTTCTTGTAGTTGAATGGATGGTTTCAATCCCGAGCGTCCTAAATTTATACCCTATAAACTCCCCCCCCCCCCCTTAAAAACTTTCAAATATTTTTTTTAAAAGCTTAAAGAAACATTTTGAAGTCCAAATGAAGTCCAAAATCCTGTGACGTAAAAGGGTTCACGCTGCGTACCCATGGATATGAGAGTCGCACGGGGGGGGGGGGGGGGGTTGTAGGGGCACTTTTGCGCGCCCTCATGACAGCATGTTTTGGATCGGCACCCGAGTGTGCATTTCCTCAAAACTTTTTTTTCTGTGAACTATTACAGGGAAAGATAAAGAAATAAATTAATTGAAGCTCAAAATAATTATGTATATTTGTATTATCAACAATTATTTGTCAAACTTACAGTGATTTTTTTTTTTTTTTTTTTTTTTTTGATCGCTCATGAACCTAAGGATCCGCTGCTGACATTAATATGTGCTCTAGCCTTACATTATGTTTAAGGAGAGAGAGAGAATTGATAATCGATTACTTTGCTTTTCATGTTCGATCCTTCATGAATGCATGTACCATCGTCTGTACGCTTAAATATGAAAGGGGGGATTGCAGATCTATCCGGGATCTCATTAATAAATTACCCCTAGGCCCATCCCCCGGCTCCCACCATCACACAAGAAGACAACTTGTATTTTTTAAAATGAAGTTATAAACACAAAAAAAGGTCTGCCCTATTGTGACTTTCTGACGTATTGATGAAACACAAGATAAGTGGGACACTTCTCAGTCATAAATTAATCTCTTTCATAAATACAGTATATAAATACAATATAATTTAAACAGGACAATTCGTCGAAAAGAATTCATTGTCTTCTCACACAATTTTTTTTTTTTTTCATCAATTGAGCTTTGAAATGCCGATTGGGCCAGCTTCGCCCTCAATCATAAAATACAATATATGGGGTGGATATAGTTTTCCAAGTTTGGTCCAGTCCCTCCCGAGACTTCAAGTCTAGTCTATGAACGTAAATAATTGTACATATTTTGATTCCAAGGGACAGGCCAACCCAGCCTTATTCTGGGCTTGCATCCCCCAAGAAAAAAAAATATATGTTTTAGTTTTACATATTTTATTTCATAATAACATGAAATAGGATGGGGCAAAAGTTATAACAACATTACATAAGCCCTCTCCTTATCATAAAAAACATATAAATATCAAGATGGCAACTTAAAAAAATATGTAGATATACTAGTGAAAAAAAAAATACGAAGAACGTCTATCCACGGCACTGACTCCAAATTTTCAGATAACCAGGTACATTTTGGTCCATTTACAGAAAAAACAAAAGACAAAATCGGCAAAATTCGCCCCTTGATCCCCCAGCAAAAGGAGCGCTTGATCCGCTACTGATACTCGATCAATATCAATGGCGGATCCAGCGCCCCCTTTGCCGGGGGTCAAGGGTCTAATTTTGCCGATTGTGATTGAAAATGGGCCAAAATATACCTGTTTTTGGAAAGTTTGGGGTCAGTGCCGGGGGGGGGGAGGGCCCTCCGCAGCCCCTGAATCCGCCACTGAATATTGTCTGGATCTCCGAGCTGGAAACACAAAATCACCTGCTAATCACCTCTAGGCCTAGTGAATATTTATTTTCTTTTCGAGGTTTAAAATAAAATTATTCATCATGGCAAAATATATGTATATGAAATAAAAAAAACAGAACAATCCAAAAAAAAAAAAAAGGAAAAGAAAAAGAAAAAGAAAAGAAAAGAAAGAAGAGAGAGAGAGTGAAAAAACGCCGAAAAATACAGCGGGCTCTGTGTTCGCGCTAGCACAATTTCAAATAAAATATTGACCAATCAGAGGCGAGCATTTTATTTGTATACAGAGGAAACTCAGAAGCGGGCTGAAAGTTGTTTTCCCACGAAGAAACTAAACAAAACATGTTTATTTGGGTAATCCCATGGCGATAAATGGTAAGATGCATTTCTAAGTCATTAATATTTACTTTTTAACGTGCATCTCCCAAAATAAAGACGCCGGCTTGGTCAGTTCGACCCACGCGCTGATTTTCCTTGTTCTTGCTTTTTTTTACGGCGATCCTGTGAACTATTTGAATCACTTTTTATATATTTAGACATATTTATATGATTACTTCCTCCTAAAAATGAACATGTATCAGGTAAAATCTTTGTTTACTTTGTTGCAAGCTACCCCCCCCCCCCCCCCTAGTTCTATAACATATAACCTTGCTGCGAGACGCAAGGTTATATCTGTCAGCTCTTAAATGGCAAAGAGGGATTTCGCCTAGCATAAAACATATTTATTTCGCCTTTATGTTAAACAAACACCATTTTCTTACCTTTGAATTGTCGAATTAAATTATAATTATTATTATTGTAATTGATTCGTTGATCAAATATATGTTATTTGTTTGAAATCTAATGATCCGAATGAAAACTCGGGCTCGAGTTTTTGTATCACTAAATTCCACTGGTGAATCCAATGTGGTCAGATAATGACAAGATTACACTAAGTGTTGGACGTTATATAACATTTTAAAGGTTAGTCAATAATAATTTAATATATAATCCATCCTTTCAATTTAATCTTACTCGCTGTCAGTGCTAAAATCATCGTAATTTCCCTGTTCTAGTTTCCGCTAACATCCGATGCGTAAAGAACGCGTTACCAAAATGGCGCGGGCTACAAGACTCCGGTGCGTTAGCAGTATACCGGAGTCTTGTAAGCAGGACTACCCCCCCCCACCTTTCCCTTTCAGCCTTTGCCATGGGAAGGATTGGGTAAACTTAAAGATACATGTTCTTCAGGGCGTCAGGATTTTTCATATTGTTGTCTTTTCTAGTGTTGTAATGATAGTCGCTGAATCTTGAAAAGTGCTGACTATCGATCATGATTTCGAAAATCGATTGTCGCTGTTGAAGTTACACGAAATGATCTCAGTGTGAAATGTCTTTGCTATAATTCAAAACTAAAAACTAGACGCGATCGCTTTGGCAAAGTTACCGGTTGAGGAGGAGCAGATTTATCCATATCCTAGCAGTACTAAGTCCGCAGCATGGGACTGTTTTGGCTTTGATAGAATTAGAAAAAGGAAGCTAGGCCGCCTTTCTATCATATCTAAAGCAAACCTCGAGATAAATACCTTTGTTTGCAAGATCTACTTGCATACGTACGCCCTGAGTATTCTCCTTCTGAAGATACAAAACACATAACAATTTTAAAGTAAAAAAGTCTGATTCTGATATCGATGTACTCCTCCGATAGTTTCCTATAATTGATAGTAAATTTTTTTCTGATTTTACAACTCTAGTCTTTTCGTATTGAGTTCTTTTGTACTTTTCATTCCAATTATCAGGATTTTTCGTACCAATAGATGATTTTCCAATAAACTTGTGAGACAGTCAAACACCCAGGGATGCAAATAAGCACTTGCCCGCTCGCCAATGCGACTAAAAATTCAGTGTGGACTACCAAAAATTTTTTTCTTATCGCCCACTTGGCGACCGTAAAATTCCAATCTTTATTATTTTCTTGTATCATAGTTGCCGTAACTAATGTTTGGAAACAAAAACTCATGGGTATTTGACAAATTTTCGGTTCGCTTTCTCACGGAAAATGAATAGATCTCTCTTATTTCCTTGTAAAGACTTACAAAGTAAAGTGTAATTTTAGATCAGTACAAATGTATATACCAAAACTAACTAATGTTTCCAAAAGCGCACAAAGTCACTGTCTGGAGACCGACTGACGTGTACGTAATATGTTTATAATTGGATTTACCTGTATTTATTGATTTATTTAAAGGTACTTGTACTTGAAATAAACTCAACATGTACACTGTACAAGGAGAGAAGGGGGTTTGGGCTTAAATTTGAAAATGTAAATTTAGATACATTTTGATGTGGGCTAATCGTTTTGATGTGGGCGCCTAAATTTATTGACTTAGGAGCCCACTTGGCCCCTGAAAATTTCAACGAATTTTCATCCCTGACACCATCGTCAGATACCCACGTTCGGTCACGCAAGCTCTCCCGTGGGTCATATCAGCAGAATTTTCGCTGGATAGCATTACAAAAATCTGATGCGATTACTTGTCAGTGAATTAGCTATTTAAAGCCACTATGTAAGCAATATTGTTTTGTAACTCCTAAAATTAACAAATATTAATCACTGTCAACATTATCATGATTATTTAGGTCATCTTTTGTTGATGGAAAATAAAATAGATGATATTTTGCTATCGATAACAAATTAACCGACAAGTACTCGCATTAGATTTTTGTAATGCTATCCAGCGAAAATTCTGTCGTTATGACCCACGGGAGGTGAGCTTGCGTGACCAAGCGTGGGTTTCCGACAATGGTCAAACACCAGACATAAGTACGAAAGATCCCACTATCAAATTTTGAGGAGCTCAAGTAAATCAGCCATATATAGCAGAAACATAATCTTTTTTTTTCTGCAATATGTACGAAAGATCTCAGTAACAGGTACAAAAGATCCCGTACGAAAAATCTTGGTACAAACAGGAATAGGTACAAACATGACGAAAGATCCTGGAACCATTCTTCAGGGGTGGATACAGGATATGATTTGAGTTGGGGGGGGGACGTGAAAAACGGATAGGGTCTTTAGGGCCACCTAGCATTTTCATAGCTGCAAACCAATTTCAGATTTAAAAAGAAATTGTTCATGATTTTATTTCTTAGGCACGGTCCATTTGATATTCTGGGGGGGGGGGGCCTTGGGTTTTTTGTCGGAGCAAGATTATTTTTTTCGCCTCGGACCGGGGCAAAATTATTTTTTTCTTGCAAAGTCGGAGCAAGGAAATTTTTTTTAACAAAGTGATGTGCAAATAAATTAAGAATGTTTGTGTTTTATCAATAGAAATGATTTATATTATCTACTCAAAACTCTAAGTATTAATATATACTTTATTTTTATGCAAGTATTCAATTCAATTCTAAATAGAGGGATAAAACTGGATTTCTTCCATACAATTCTAAATAAACAAAATTCATATAAGGTATATGAATATAAGAGGGTCTGTGGGGAAGGTCTTCTAGACAAATTTTTAAATGTTGAATTGTAAATTGGTAAATAATTGAAGTTCTCCTTCCAAGCTTACAAGAACATAAAAGACTCTATGGGATACATGCAACATGTATTAATAGTAACACATAAATATTGCTAACACTTATGATATCTTCAAATATATGAACTTTGACATTATTAAATAATGTTTGATAGAAAACTATGGCGATCGAAGCAAGCCAAATTTTTTTTTGATAGACTGAAAACTGCGGCGAGCGAAGGGAGCCGGAAAAATTTCAAGAATTTTAGCAAAATTTTATGGTAATTCTTTAAATTCAGATTATTTGTAAGAGCAAGATTATTTTTTTCTGTCATACCATAAGCAAATTTATTTTTTTCATCAAAATTCAGAGCAAAATTATTTTTTTCGAAAAAAACCCAAGCCCCCCCCCCCCCCCCCCCCCCCCCCCCCCCGGATGTCAAATGGACCGTGCCTTAGCTTTTTAAGTATTATAGGTATTAGGCCCGATAGTCCGAAGACCCAATGGGGTTGTAGTTCAATGTGTTCAAGGAGGGAGATAACTCTAGCCAATTTGGAGGAAATATTGTTATGTGGGAACATTCAGACTGATTATATAAAAAATTTAGATCTGAAACATTGAAATTGAATTTTGGATTCCTCTTTGTAGCGTTGATGGATCTCCACCTTACTACATGTATACGATGATACTCAGTGGTCACTGGTATGTTGGACTTTTGGCTTCGAAAAGGATGCCCTTTCTGTAAAAGATGCTGCACAAGGAAGGATCAATGGTATGCCAATATTATTTTTTTCAATTGGTAAACAGATTCTCTTTTTTCTGTGCACATGAGATTTGTATATACACGTACTTGTCTGTCATACAAAATTGATGTCAAAACACACTTATACAATCCCTCCCCCTTTTGACATGATAAAATGCAATATACAACCAATATTTTCAATATTATACTTTTCAATCATAAAAATCAGTCTGTTCTTTGAAATCTACACTTATATGCACACCAACTTAATATTAGGGAGGTTTAGTTACAAGTTTTAGCGCGACGTGTACGTATTATGTCATCACTTCCTGCGATCTTTGTTCAAATGACGTAACGACGTGACGTATAGCTACACGTTATGGACGTGTAAACGACGCTCTACACGTAACGACAGAACGGGTAACTTCTTTGAAAAATTCAAGACTTGTCATTGATCGAACTTCCAGTTTTCCGTGTTATAAAGCACGCTTAGGATTCTAACTGTCCTTGCGTCGAGGTTTTTCGAATCTCAATGTATTTTTCTCGCAGACTAAACTGATTTAAAAGAAGCAAGCTAAACGTACACCTTACTACATAGCTATACCTATACCTACTCCGATTCGTATGTGTAACTAAACGACGTCTTCGGATTGTGACGTCAAACTGTGACATGTACATGTACGTCATACGTACACGTTGAAAGAACTTGTAACTAAACCTCACTAATTACTTATAGATTCAGGTAGGTCTAATCTTTCTAGAATGTGACAAAGTATTTAAGCTTGAAATCTGATTTTATTTACATTTTACAGGTCATCATTTTGCTGTCACTAGGTAGAGGATGACTGGCATGAACCTTCGCCATGTTTGCAATGAAAATGTTATCTAGTTTAAGATAGCACAAGTAAGTACATTACAGTACGTACATGATACTTTGATGGGTTTTCGTAAGGGCTGTCACAGTTAACTGAAAATTTGGTTACCCTCGGTTCGTGCTTGGTCGGTTCGATTTGAATCGTACTTTACAGAGTTCGCTTTTGGTCTGTCTGTATGTCTGTCTGTTTGTCCGCAAAAACTTTAACCTTGGGCATAACATTTGAATGGTAAGTGATAGGGTTTTCATATTTCACATGTGCATTTCTTTTGGCAAGACCTTTCCATGGATACCAAAATTTTTGACCTTGTGACCTTGACCTACTTTTGAAAAATCTTTAACCTTGGGTGTAACTTTTGAATGTTAAGTGATAGGGCTTTCATATTTCACATGTGTATTCCTTGTGACAAGACCTTTCCATGGATACCAAAATTTTTTACCTTGTGACCTTGGAGTTTGACCTACTTTTGAAAAACTTTTACCTTGGGCATAACTTTTGAATGGTAAGTGATAGGGCTTTCATATTTCACATGTGTATTCCTTGTTACAAGACCTTTCCATGGATACCAAAATTTTTTACCTTGTGACCTTGGAGTTTGACCTACTTTTGAAAAACTTTAATCTTGGGCATAGCTTTTGAATGGTAAGTGATAGGGCTTTCATATTTCACATGTGAATTCCATGCGGCAAGACTTTTCCATTGATACTTAATTTGACCTTGTGACCTTTACCTCAAATGTGAAACTACTTTTCATCAGTTTTGCTGACAAAGATGCCAACGTGGGCATTCATGTTTCACAAACATAGGTTTAATTTATTATTTTTTTTTTGGTTATACATGTATCAAGTTATAATTAATAAATAACAATTAGGGCTCACGATATGATATGTATTGCAACATTTACTCACGATATGATTCGAATCACGATACAACATTTTTAGCTCGCTGGGACGAAAAAGTCCGAAGAGCTAATGCCATACCCTCATTGTCGTCGTCATATCTAGATATAAGATATGAAGGTATTTCTGTAATTCATCAGATATTTTATTAAAACAACAAAAAATTAAGATTCGAGAAGTATGGTATTGACCAGAAAAAACAAAAACAAAACTCAGAGATAATCTTCGACGACTCGGCGTCGAGCATCGCCATGTTGATTTTTTAAAGATAAAACTAAATGCCGAAAACGAGCCATAAGTCAACCATACGGCCTCTTCTTGTATTGTTTATCGAACGGTCGTCAAGAACCGTGGTAAATCAATAACCACGGTGAATCGAGAACCGTGGTGAATCGTCACAGCCCTAATAACAATGAACACTCTATATCCACAAATTTTCGGCAACTTGGCCTTTATCAAGTGGAAAAGCACGAATATAAAAGAATTCTACGTAATATCCATAACTGCTGTAACTGAAAGATAATTGATTTCTCATTATTCATAGTCTTTGATCTACTGTCCTGTTCACTAAATCCAGAGCACCCTGTTTTGGCGATTTTCTCTGAAGTATAATGTTGTCAACTTAAAAATTGATATCCAGTCTATCGAACTCTTTTAGTTTAACAGAAAATGCCTCCTTTTTGGTTGTGCATTGCTAAGTTAAAAAATACGACGGAAAATATAATGTCTATGTGAATTTTCTATAGTAAAAACGACTAAAATGCATGATGCCGGACACCATGACGTCAATGTTTACCATTGTTTGTACAGAGAACAATATGGTGGCAGGCTGAAATTAACATGGGAATTTCCCGTAGACATTTTATTTTTCGTATGGCAGGTTAAATACAGTGGAAAAGGTGAGTTCATGCACATTTTCTGTGACAACTAAAGGAGTTCAATCTACGGAGACAATAAATATTTGGAACATTCCTAAGACGGCTGAGAAAATATACAAAACAGGGTGCTCTGTATTTAATGAACAGGACAGTAGATATGTACCTTGTATTTTGTTTGAACCCCTGACCCCCAGGGTCTTGGAAAATGGGTGTGGTCATTTTCCCCTATATAACTCTATGAGCACCAATTCTCAATAAGTATAATTAGTAGAGACTAGAGAGTAATTCTTTTCCATTACATCAATCATTTTCTGGTCTTGTATTTTGTTTTAGACCCAGAACCCCGGGGTCCTGGAAAATGGGTGTCACTTAGATTTATTTAAGCAAACAACCAGGAGAGCTTCAGTCTCATCAGAGAATTCTGGTATTTAATGATTATTGTTCTCTTGTATTGTTGCATGTATTTATAAATTGTTACTTTGCATTTATTTTCAGCATCTAAAGAAGATTCATGAGCTGATGCAGTTAATTCAGGGAAATTTAACCTCAGCACAATTTGTGTGGCTAGCAGACCAATATCATCAATAGTGACAAACTTTTGAAATGGTTACAAATTCGTAACATACTGACATTATGTGGATTTTTTACTTTGAAGTTATCAAATCAATTTTCAACACATGCATAATATAATCAATGTTGTTAAGGGACATATATCACATGTAAACAGAATTTAAGGAATTATATCTTGATTAATAGGAATTACCCGGTCTGTTGTCCATCTATCATACAATCATTTATGTTTTATAACTTTTAATCCCTTTCATAAATTTAGATAATACATGTATAGTCACAAAGTTGATGCCCAGAACCCAAGGATGTGTCATGTTCATATCTGGAAGGCCAAATTGAAGAGAAATGTTGAAATCTTGTCTCATTACTCTCTGATACCAAAATTTTGGCCTCGACTTTAGAGTTTGACCACCTTCTTTTTAAAACTAACCTTGGACATAACTTTTGAATGATAAGTTACAGGGCTTTCATTGTTCATTTGACAGTATATTTCTAGTAATAAGACCATTCTAAAAATTCCTAGTGATACCAATTGTCTTGACCTAGTGACCTTTGCCTGGAAGTTTTGCATACTTTTCAGACTTCAGCTATTATTGTAGATGACAGAAGTACATTAATGTTTCATAAACATATATTGTTTTTCCTCTTCATGATTTTTGAAATTATGTCCAAGAATAGTGTCTTTTATTTTACTCAGATTTTGAAAATAGTTTTCACATCTAGACAAAATGGAAAAATAGGAAAATGATGTTAGGCTACTCTTTTCCTTTGTATGTGTTTCTTGCTACATTTTGATATATAAATTTATTACATGATTATTAATATAAAAATTAAATACTTGTTTCATTCTACATTATTTGGTCTTTTTTCAGTAACATAAGGCAATGTAGATGAAAAATAATTTGCTGATATCGAGATATTCTTGCTATTTGGGGATGCATTGAAAACTCGTTAACTTTTGAGTTTCTACATCAGTACATGGTTTTCAAAACCTTCTGCTGGTTTATTCTGTAATCACACTTGAAGCATTAGTTCCTCGAAATTTACACACTATGTAAACTTTAGAACATCAAGGTTACAAATAGTTTACGCTAGTTTCAACAAGATTACACATTTGGAAACTTTTATACACATGGTTTCCAAATGGTTTACGCAAGTCTAAACATGAAATTGTAAGATTCCAAATGGTTTACGCAAGTCTGAACTTGATATTGAAAGATTCCAAATGGTTTACGCAAGACTAAACTTGATATTGTAAGATTCCAAATGGTTTACGCAAAACTCAAGTAAGATTCCAAATGGTTTACACAAGTCTGTACTTGATATTGTAAGATTCCAAATGGTTTACGCAAGTCTGAACTTGATATGGTAAGATTCCAAATGGTTTATGCAAGACTGAACTTGATATTGTAAGATTCCAAATGGTTTACGCAAGACTCAAGTAAGATTCCAAATGGTTTACGCAAGACTGAACTTGATATAGTAAGATTCCAAATGGTTTACACACTGCATAAACCAGTGTTTATTCAGATTCCAAATGGTTTACGCAAGTTTCAACAAGATTACACATTTGAAAACTTTTATAACGTCAGTTTCTTTATGGTTTACGCTAGCCTGAACTTGATATTGAAAGATTCCAAATGGTTTACGCAATGCGTAAACTTGTGTTGATTCAGATTCCAAATAGTTTACGCATGTTTCCATATGGTTTACGCAAGCAGAACCTTTATATCATAAAACGGCAATCAAGTTTACGCAAGGTAAAATATGCGTAAACTATCTGGAATCCTGAAGTTTCAATTGATTACGCAAGTTGGTGCCTTTAAGTTTCAGTTGCGGAAACTTGATGGAAATTACAAGATTACGCTTGTGTAAACCATTTGGAATTTGAGCGGGTAGTCGGGTTACGCAAAGCGTAAACTTGAGTTTCAGCGACGGAATCCTTGCGTAAACTATATGGAAACTTCAGGTTTCCGCAAAGTTTCCATATAGTTTACGCATTGCGTAAACTTGTTTTTTCACCCAGTGAGACATATTTTGAAAAGGGTCGTGTTTAAGAGTTATCTCCCCTTGCTGTAAAAGAAAGAAAAAGTTAATTGCAGAAAAATTAATTGTTGAACTTTTGAATTTTTAGCGAAATTCGATGAAATATATTTTTTTAGAAATTTTTAACCAATCGATATTGATGTTGAAAAATCTAAGGAATATAAACTTTTTCCCATAGCTGTAAGGGCCCATAGCTCATAAAGTTTTTTTTTTTTCAATATCCAAATTGGTCAAAAATGTTTAATTAATTTTTACTTCATAACTATGCTGTGCTTTTAGGTCTCATGAGATTACTTCTAATTAGGCCAAACAAAAAAAGTTGTTTGTTTCCTGTAACCCGACCGACCGTCAAAAATCGTGCCGACTCTAATTTTTTTTTTCACCATTTTCCCTATACTGCCTAGAAAGAATCGAAAATCCTTAAAATTAATGCAAGTCATGCAACCCAGACTCGTCTTTGGAAGCGTCCCGTTATCTTTAAATTTTCTTTCCGACGATCCGTGATCATATTACGTACATAGCGCCTCTTGTCGTAAATCACTACAGTGAGTACATGTAGTTCACACCTGACCACCAGGTAGATTTAATCCGTTTCACATGAGTGACTAAGTGTTGAGAAAGTGATTATCTTCTCACGTTACTTGTATAGTGTATTGTAACCTGGACATAACTGATGAAGAGCAGACGATTTTTTAAAAGTTTATAAAGACGGACTATTTTAGAAAGGGGGTGACTGCAATCATTAACATTTCTGTACAAACTCAAAATGACCACGTAAAATTAATGAGTCAATGACATGATAATTTTACGGACGAACGCATACACAAGAAGTTAGTACCTTTATGTAGATAAGTTAGTAAGTGGACGTTGGAGATTTAAACAAGGATAAAAAAGAACGTCGGAGAAAAAATCAATATTGTATCATAATAGCAAAGAACCTTTCGGGTGAGCGGAACAAAAGAATTTGTTCTTCTGACTGGCCATGTACAGTAATCTGTGATCCACATGCTACTGCTACATTGCAACATAAATACGACTACGAGTGGTCAGAACTTTTCTACAGATTTAAAAACCGAAAATGGACATCGTACGATTCGTAGAATAATGCGCACCAGTGGGCCCAGCGAGTTGCTGATTTTATGGACCATTTTTTATGTCGCATGGTGAATGGCCTTCCCAATCCTTGCAATTAGCAGGAAAATTAACATTTTTTTAATTACACATAATTTCCACAACCTAGACAAATGTGGACTTCCGGGGGGGGGGGATTTTAGATTTTTTACAGGGGGGGGGGGGGAGGGTCTTCTTTTCTTGTTTCATGTAACGCAGCCACCCCCCCCCCCCCTGTAAAAAATCTAAAATCGATTATTCAAATTTCCACAACCTGTCATGAATTTCTCAATCATAAAAGCTAACTGATAACTTAATATTTGGATTAAATAAAGACTCAATTGCAGTCCATTATTTACAGTGATCAAGAAATTATTCATGGGATGGGGTTACTGCATGTTCAGATAACAATAATTATAATATTGCTTTGGAATGCAGAGGGAGGAGTTTACTATGTAACTTATACAATTATGGACTTCTCACTTAGTATATATGATGTGATATTGACTCACTATGAAAATATTGACCGAAGCAAAGTCAAGGTCAATATTTTCATAGTGAGTCAATATCACATCATATATACTGAGTTAAAAGTCCATAACTGTTTTATTCTATAATTTCATATATGATTCACTATCAATAACGACGCCATTTGCAGAACTAAGTGAGGGTAATACCAGTCTGTTTTTAAACCGTGGTATACGGTGATTTATTCAGGAGCGTCGATGACCTTATTAGCCAATCATGCAAAGAGAGTCGCTATTTATAGTTTATAGAATAATACATATTAGCTCAAAAAGAAAGGTGATAGTCACCAGAGGCCCCCTACCAACCTCATCTTTCCTCCTCCACCCCAAAGAGTATGCATGTATAATAGTCATTTTAAAATTTAATCATGCTGAATAAGCTTCAGCTTATGTACATTGTACCCACAATAATGGCTGCAACTATGTACACCACCCACGCAATCTCTAATAACAAACATCTTGAATAGCAGTAAGATGAGTTCCAGAATCAATAAATGAAATTATAAATGATGGGACTCAACAAAATGTCACCAAAAAATCCTGGACTTACCATTTTCAGTTCCCTCCCTCTTGTAGGTGAAGACTTAGAGTGCCTCCATATACAATAAAAACTTAACAAAGTTTCAAAATTGCATCTGCCCTCTGACAAAAAAAAAAAAAAAAAAAAAGATTTTCCTACCTACCGACCCTCTCCATTTTTGGCATGTTACAGGAAACAAACATATTTTTTGTTTGGCCTTACCCATCGAATACCTTAATATCGTCTGTCATTTAACTACACGAAGTTAAAAAGTCTTACAATATACAATATGTTTGAATTGTAGTGCCAAATAATTGTGATATATCGTGAATACACTCATGATTAGGATATGATGATGAAGAGAGAGAGAGAGAGAGAGAGAGAGAGAGAGAGAGAGAGACGTGGGGTATGCACTTACCATTCTTCCACTTCACAGATATAGACTGATGTGAATATATGGAACGATTGAAGTTTGTAGAATCTAAGGTGCCCCAATGGGGTTATCGGTGCTGATGTTTACGAATGTTTTACACATGTAACACAAACTTGTCTCACTCCCATATCGGGAATTCGCTTTTTTTCATATGATGGAGGTTTTTGTTTGTTTGCTTTGGTTCCTGTTTTATCCTGATTTTGTATGCAGCCTTCGGTTTCTGATTTTCTGAATGATCGATTTTGTGCTGTGTACAGGGATATGATCATTATCCATATTTGTCATTATATAATCTGCATCCCTCAACCTTTAAATTATGCAATGAAAACATGAGCAGAGTGCAAGTTGGTCATTTATCGAGGAGAGCAAATATATCTAGAAATTGCACATTTACATTCAAATAAAACGAGTGTTTATATTAAATAGCCATGTGCATTCATTTTAGATAAACATAGTGAATAAAACAACAAGGAGCAAAGTTGAATTTAATCGATGTTTAAAAAGAAAATGATCTCAACAAATTAAATCAATATAGGTATACATTTCCCTGCCTGCGTACCATTATTCCATGATGAATATATCTCTTGTCTTGCTGGAAATAATCCATTGTAGGCTAACGGATCCCGGAGAAAAATTACCGGCTTTACATCGTATAATGTAGTTTTGATTATGTAACTATGTTACTGAACTGAAGACGTTTATAATATGTACCACTTGGTGATCGAGTGTCACTGCTGGTGGAACAGGCGTCCCCGAGGGCACATGTAGCCAAGTTCGATCAACTTCGGCTGATCGTCTCTTCAACACATTCGAAAATTTCTCTTATTAAAATTTAATTCTTGAAATTTCTAAAATATGGATCCTGTAGCATCATATCCCAACCATCCTGCTACGTCTTTCGGTACTTTTTTGGACATAATATCTCAAGCTCGCACTCCTTGGCTATTTTACATTGTTTAGAATTAAGATCAGCGACGAGGGTTAAGTACCCGAAAAGTGCATGTCTGGTCCATGCTGCAAATTAATCTGTTCTTAAATGATGCTATTGAATTTGAAGACGTTAAACAGTGATACAGGAGTTCACACATTCCATATGTTTTCATTATACATTTGTCTCATTACACACTCCACAAAGATTGGGGGTACATAGGAATCACCCTGTCTGTCCGTCTGTCTGTCCATCACACCTCGTTTGTGATCGACTAACACCGTCACTGAGGAAGTTCTACGGTCGATACGGGGAACTCGTCATACACTATGATGCCCCATTGTCAAGATTAGTAGATGAAACTCTGTCGTAGTCCATTTGAACCATCGAACCACAGAATATACTTGCATCTTCCAAAATGGAGGTAACCGTATGTGACATTTCTGCCGAATTGAAGCGACGGGTGTTGCATGCAAGTAGAAGATGTTGACTCGGAACTCACTTTTTAGTGAGCTATTGTCGCTACGGGGATGTAATAAAAGCATATGAGATCCCCCTTTCCAGAATGATCAGCGACATTCTAAATTGTGATTGAATGGCTGTCATCATCACCAAACAAGACATACTTACCTGATATGTACACCACATGTACATCGAGACAATCACCGAATTTGAGCTGGCTGTTGCGACGGGTGTTGCATGCAATCAGGAGACGCTGACTCTCCCCGGGCACCCGGTCTCACTTCGGAATTTTGTTTATTCCGAGGTTCGCAACCGTTCCTGTGGAAAATCCAATGAATTTGCCTTGCCTTCTCTACTATAAGACTGAATAACTGATGGGTACTTCTGTAATGTTTATCATAGCGCGCCGTCCGTCGTCCGTCCGTCCGCCGTTCGACATCTCCTCTGCAACCGCTGCACGGGATTTCACGAAACCTTACAGAAAGCAAGAACTCAAGGTCCTCTACCAAGTTTGTGTTTTTCGTGCCGATCGGTCAAAAAATATGGCCGTCGAGGGTTCTGATTGGCTGACACATTTTCGACATCTCCTCTGCAACCGCTGCACAGAATTTCATGAAACCTTACAGGAAGCAAGTACTCAAGGTCCTCTACCAAGTTTGTGTTTTTTTCATGCCGACCGGTCAAAAATATGGCCGCCCAGAGCTCTGATTGGATTACACATTTTCGACATCTTCTCTGAAACTGCTACACAGAATTCAACGAAACCTTACTGGAAGCAAGTACTCAAGGTCTTCTACCAATTGACCCTTCCGATTGCGGGAAAAGAATTCAAAATTTCGTGACGTCACAATGCTTTTACCATGTGTTTACCTCGGACAAACAAGCTCCGAACCTCGGTCAAACATCGAAATTGCATTGTGACGTCATGGAATTTCTCAAATTTTTCCCGCGTTCGGAAGGGTCAATTGTCCACTATCATTCTTTTGTGTGCAACTCAGGTGAGCAATGTGGCCCCCTTGGACCTCTTGTTTCATGTAGTGGAGGTTTTTGTTTCGATGAACTCTTTCCCAACGTTTTTCATCGAATAATTTCCTTAGCTGAGGAGCCCCTCAAATGATTTAAGGAATTTTCATACAAAATGATTTTGAGGAAAACTCAGCTTGGGGAATCCTAAAGTAAATTTGAGGTTGAGGAAAATATCAGTTTGAGAAATTTGATACAAGGACTTGCATGAAATATTTTTTAAACATTAATGGCGAAGACTATGTTCTGACAGCTTGTAGTTTCTACAATATACTGTTCGAAATCCGATGATGATGACGACAGAAATAGTTTGTTCCTTTATTTTAGGCATCTTTGGTTCGTATATTGGAGAAGAATTCAAACTAAAGTCATTCCATCCACATGTACCTTTAGAATCATTTAACACTGGCCAGAAATAAGCTCCTAAGGTCACCACGACGGGGGCACTAGGCTAAAATCATGATACACTTTCCTTAGATGTCATTCATTCGATTCATATATCTGGTACGATGCTCGTTTTTACTGTCCCTGCCGATTTTAGATGAAAACCGTCATCACCTTATTCTCGTAAGCAGTTGCATTTCGGTGAATGAAATACGGATCCGATTGTATCTCATCGGCGGAATACAACATCTACATTGATTCCATGCAGTGAGAATTCAATTTAGAAGTTCTATATTGAGGGTTTCAAGAAGGAGATAATGGTACATCAGTATCTTTATTCATTTGAACCATTTTGAATTTGTGCAACACTAGTATAGCGAAACCTAAAATGAATTTCGTTCTTTCAAAAGGACTCTGTGCAAATTATTCATATACATATGAAATTTTATTTTCTATTTTATAATTTCTATTACTTGATCATGCTATATTTCTCGTTGGTTTCGTTTGTTTGTTCCTTTTTACTTGTCTTATGTGTGTGAGCTCCGCTGTGATTACTGTAACGTCGTGATGGGGATCTCCTCATCTTATTTTAAGGAAAAACATCAATGGTCATCTAAACTCTTTTTGAAATGGGTATTATATAAGATGAATGATGACTAATGATAGCAGATGCTCGGGGTCATTGGAATCTAACAAGAAAAAAGGCAGTTTAAATAAATTTAATATCGAAAATACAATTTTATGTACATTTTACAAATTGCTTTTAACACTTTGCTGCTGAGTAAGATTTTCTCTTAAAAAGGATAAAATTTTGGTCCAAGAGTCTTTCTGTGAATACGCATGAGCTTCTGGTTTTCCACCCCATAATTGGTAGGCATCTGAAATACAAGGATATCATTAAGCTTTATTTCTATACTTTTTAAATCTTTTTTAAGAAGAACTTTTGATAATTTTACTCAACACGAAAGCTATCCAACATCTCAACTTAATGTTATTAATTAATATTTACTTCATATGCCAATATGATCGAATACTTTAGTATTGATATATCGTAAATTTCCGAATATTTCTGTCATGTCTCTGCTTTAAAATTGAAACAGGTGATTTCTTTATTATTTTTGCACTGAATAAGGCGTGTTACCTTAAAATAAGGATATTTTCATTTAAGTACTCCTCTGTCTACGTTTTTCCGAATGTAGGTTCTAGAATAAGTATTCATTTGACTTCCAACTAAATGAACAGATGGTCCTTGTTGAAATAGGCAGAAGGTTAATCAATATTACCAAGGTTTCATTCACATATTTCATTCATTATAGGATCATGCTTGAATCAATTCGATATTTTGTTTCTATTCTTCTGGTTTGTTAAATATCTCTTTGCGTCTGTTTTGCTTATGTTTGTTTCATGAAATCTATAAAATCTTGAAAGAGAAAATTATGATGTAAAGTAAAAGATCCCCTTGCAATACCCTCGGTAGTAAGACTTCTACATTCTCTCCATGATAAGATACTAATTTGTATGAATGGAAACTTACTTAGGTCTTTAGAAAATGAGACACGATTAAGTGGAGTATAGGGAGGTTCTATTAGATGCCCTGCATCTTGATACTTTAGGACTGTAACCCGACGTTTCTGATCTGCTGGCCAGTTTGCATACCAGTCTTCGATATATGCTGGATCCACACATCTGTCATCAGCTCCAATTATACAGAGATATTTCGAATTGCTCAGCCAGCTCTGAATTTCAGTATTAAGACTTGTATTATAAACGCTGATTATAATTATATTATAATTGAAGAAAATACATGATAATACATTCTGCGTGTCAGTGACTATTGTGTCCGTCCTTTTGTCATTCTTAAAAAAAGGCACAAATCTAATATATTGTTTTCTTGATTCAATATGCTCATTATGACAGTTTGGCTTTCAAGAGTGCATTGCATCGCATTCATACATCTGTTACATCCGTTGATTTAGCTTTTGGTAGACAGTCGTTCCCCGATAATGTTTTTAACCACATGTGTTTATCTAGATCTGGATTCGGAAGCTTTTGAAATTCATTACTTAGCTCTTTAAGTATTCATATTTCAATTTCACTTGTTTTTAGGTTTCAATCATCACTGAATGAACAAGACCTGAGAAATGTAATTGCACAATCATATTTCAGGACTGTCAACAACGGCCAACTTACTTTTGATACTCGTTCCTGATAGTAAGGGTACATTTTAGTAGTGTCCATTCCTTCCGAAGTTTCTACAAATTTCGATGGATCGGCCCTAAAATGTAGTATTTTTGTATTAATGTTCTACTCAAATCTAAATACCTTTACTTTACCTACTATCAACTTAGCTTTATTCTTTTTCATTTGGAAAAGTAAGAAAGGAAAATTCGAATAAAAAAGGAAATTTTTGAAATAATTATAAAGATTTTTACGAAATATCTATTTCCTGATAGAAAAGAAAATGTATCTTTAGAAAAAAAATTGAATAACTATCTTCTTTTTGTAAAACTCCAATGCAAAGGTCTTCATATAATCAAACTTACTCTAAGGTAACCGGTAGTTTGTAGAATTCGTGCATGTAAACCGCTCTTATTGGATAATAAAGCCCGCTATTTATGATGACACAAGCTTTAACCTGTAATATAAGGGCAATTCCCGCTGTAATGCAGAAAGGAAGGGCAGCGACTTCATACAAAATCTTTTTACAAAAGCAATAGCAATGTAGTTACAAAAGACAATTGGAAAAAAAATTCTTTATGTGTAAGACAACAATATTCAATTCGAATGACATACCTCCTTATACATCAATGTCAGAAAGTTAGCTACGAATCCTCCCGCTGATACACCCACAAGTCCTATACCTCCTTTTATGGCCAGGGGATGGTTGCTTAACCACTCAACGTTTTTCTTTGGAAAAAATAAAAACAATCATCGCGTAAAAGAAGAAAATATGTTACTAAAAGCCATGAAACGACTGTCTTGAAATTTCTATAACGTGGGTCCTGTAGCATCATATCCCACTCATCCTGCTACGTCTTTCGGTATATTTTTGGACTCTCACACTCTTTGGCCATATTACATCGTTTAGATTGAAAATTAAGTAAGTACCCGAAACTTGCATGTCTGGTCCATAATGCAAATTTATCTGTTCTTGAATGATGCTATTAAATTTGACAAAAAAATTTTCATTGCACTGGAAAAAATAGAAGCAACGAAAGCAAAAGGGGAGAGACGAACCATCTCCCAGATTAAAATCATAAAGTGATATCTATTAATGAATAAAATCATCATAAAAACCAATTGAAATATACCAAATGTATACATTACATAAATTCTGGTCGACACAACAGTTATACACAACAAATGAGTTAAAGAAGTTAAAGACACACACAAAGAAATGGGAAATCTGAACCAAAACTCAACTGAAAATCTTTCATGTAAAATCAATTAAACCTAAATCAGACGCACTAGCTTAAAACATGTAAAATATCTTTCATTGCACTTTACTTATTAAATCCAAAATTTTGGAAACCAGTCAATACCTTTTTCCGCAACAAAACAATCTTTATAATAAACAAATAAAGATTTTACAAAGATCTAATGAAAGAAATATGGAATAGATAAAAAGGAAACGAAGATTAAAAAACCCCAATAATTCTTGTTTATTTTTTTTTAATTTCTAATATATAGGTCTTTTGGAATGATTTAATTATAGAAACATTTCAATGATTTGAACAATTAACCTTGAAGTATGTATAATCTCCAAACATATGCTTGCCAGCGGGAAGATCATCGTACAGAAGATATGGAAGTGCTAGTGTAAGGAATCCTCTAGATGCTAACAACGCTGCCCTTGTTTCTACAATACCTCCTATTCCACCGAACATATCAATAACTGCAGGAAATGGCCCTCTACCTATAAATGAAGGATATGGGAAAGATGGACATTCTATCACTAAGGTTACGATTTGGCAGACCTCTATAGTTAGTAAAGGGTAATGCTAGCGTTAGAAATCCTCTAGATTCTAGTTATGCTATCCTTGTTTCTACAATATCACCCATTCCTCCAAACATGTCTATATTTGCTGGAAATTGTCAGTCTCCTGCCATTGCATTCGTAAAATGAAATGAATCCCAATATTTCGGGTAGCAATTTGAAAGAATTAAAATTCTCTGGTAGCAGAGTTAGACAATTCGTTTTTCTGTTTTGCAGTGTAAGTTACCCGTGACTAAGTGTTTTCTCGATGTTGATTTCTCAGTTACTTATTTTCCAACGCTGGCGACAGAGATAAGCTTTTCTTTGGCAAAAAAATTAATTCAACGTTATATTTGAAAATTCGTCTCTGAATAAAATCTGCCAGTTTATTCTACATAATTATCAAGATAGAGGAAATTTACACTATTGCAATATCTCTCTAATGTTAATGTCGATAACGCTTCTGAAAACTACCTACACAAAATTTGGAGCCGCTTGAAATGAATACCTGAAATTCAGCACTTAAACGGAGGAGTGGCACCATTCCAATTTTTTTCTTCAAATTTTAATAATTTTGACTGAAAGTACCACTGATGAGGATTCATTAACCGAGACATGCTTGTCTAGTGCACCACATTGAGACATGCTTGTCTAGTGCACCACATTGAGACATGCTTGTCTAGTGCACCACATTGAGACATGTCTGTTCAGAAGACTGCTCTCTTGTAGCAGGGTGGGACACTTCTTTCTTAAATAAAATTCTACAAGAACGATAATATATTTAAGATCTTAATCCTAACGAAAGTACATCAGAGTACTCTGATTATTGTTTGAGGGCTGTATCAGACTGAAAATTGATAAAGAACATCTATATATTACACGTAACATACAGTGGTCGCATTGGTTGTATATCATATTCTTAAATGTAGTCTTACCTTCTGGAATGAATAGTGTTCCCACAACCATGCCTTCTTTCATTTTTACCCTTCTGACATTTTCTCTTTTATAGAATCTGTGAATGGTTTTTGTCAGTACACTAGCTTTAGGACAGTTTTGGATTTCATCTAAAGTATATATTCCTTCGTATACGAAGATGTTGTACACAATAGGTGTCAGTACATTTGTTTTCATAAATCTTCTATTCTCAAATCCAGGTTCAGCTTTAAGGCTCCAGAATAGTCCCATAGGATCCACTCCTACGAATGTAAAAAACGTACAATAATAAATTGAATAAATCTTATGTCGTTAATCATTGAGGTAGAGAAATTTTCTCGAGGCTCATATTATTTATAGATAAAGTTATGTCAAGAAATATGGAATCAGTGATTGTTAAGTTAAACATAAAAGCCGAAATCAGATTTAAAAAATCACAATCATACAGATATATAAGAATAACATTCTAACGCGATAAGAAAAAAAAATCAGATAAACAAAAAGAGAATGCTCCATAGAAACAAGAAGGGTAACTTTATCTTATGAACAATCTCCAAAGTCCAATGCAAGTGCGGAATGCATTGTAGGTGGTGTTTTAAGAGGGCATCGAGTTGATAAATTTTGGCAGTATCTAAAAATCACTTTGAACGAAAGCATCACTTATGTGGATTAAATATCAGAAGCACGTGTCTGATGCATAATAAATTGGTTAATATTTTATTCAGGAAGTATAGTGTTGGAACACTTCCATATTATTAAAAGAAAGTTTGAACATTTTGACGTGTCACATGAATCATGCAGCTTCCACAGCAAAATACCAAATCAACCAATGTAAAACATCCTGCTACGTCTTTCTGTACGTTTTTAGACATACTAATTTTCACACTTTAGGGAATATTACATTTTTTTAGATTTGAGGATCACTGACGAGGGTTCTGTACCCGAAACGTGCATGTCTGGTCCATGCTGCCATGACGCAAAAGAAATAAAGAACATTAAAACAACACAGAAACATCGAACACAAAAGAACAATACCAATTGGCAACCAGTGCTGACTTAGGACCGCCAGTAGCAAATTGTGTAGTTATCAGGATTATTTGAGCATAGCCTTCTCACTTTTCCAGCTAGTTTAAATTTAGTAGCTTATCACAATTAAGTTGCTTATATAAAATTTCTCTACGAATTTCGTATTATCGCATTATATCGAGTTAGCGTATTATCTCTTCGTATAATCGTATGTAAATAAAAAGTTTTGTACACAATATAACCTTTTTTCATATACCATTTTGTTTTATTCGTAAAATGTATATACTTTTATAAAAAGCATTGGTGTACCATCTGTAATTGTTAAGTTTTCGCTCGATATTTGACACTTTTTCTCATCAGGGCCCCTACCTCTTCATCTCGTTATTGTGATACCTTACACCGAATATATTTAAGTACGGGTCCACGTAAGGATCAGGCAGTTGAAAAACCTTAAAATATTTGCAGAACTTTTTCTTTTGATCAGCGTCCATATGAATGTTCTGAGGGAATTTTCATCATACTTGGATGGTGAAGAAAGTTATAGAGGAAGCAAAGGTTGAATTACATAGAGTAAGTTTTCCTGCCTTTTCCCCCTTCATATTCCTTTATAAATTATGATGTGAATAACTCGCTTCAAAATCGCTACCTTGAGAAATGAATATCTTATGTTTGATTTCTACCACATATATGTCTCAAAACAGAAATAAAAAAAAAGTTCTGCAAAAAATTTGATGTATCACCCCTGCCAGATTCTTACGTGGACCTATACTTAAATGAAATACCTACTAGGAATCTTCTTTGAGCTCGTTACAGCCGTCAGAGCACGGACTGTATTTCGTATGCCTTCTGTCTTCTATATCTATTTACATATCCATATTTGTGTTTCTTGCGTCATGCTGTCTGTTTGTAGGTTCATCTTACAGTGAGGAGGTTATTTTGCCGTACAATTGTGCGTTCTTCGAGACCTCTGGGTAATCGGAAGAGTGGGGGTTGTGCGCATGTAATACGGATAACCACATCGTGTGCCACTAACGTGGCAGATAGCCGTCCTTAGCCGCGCCCAGTTACCCATTGGACTCGTTTGTTTATGTGTGGTCTTTTGTGTTTCATGTTTCATTGGATGTTTTGGAGTTTTGCTGTGGGTGCTGCAACCGAGTGTTGTTGGAGATTCCCTTCTTTCTTCTAATAGTTTACATTTTAATCCTGACCAACTTTTTCCTAAAATAGAAGAACAGCGCACAAAAAATAATCGAATGACTTCAGTGATAAATAAAGTCCTTTTCTGTACAGCTCCTTGGTATATGCGCATCCAGCTTTACTAAAAGCAATTATACTTACCCGTATAAGTCCCCTGAATACTCTCATCTTTTGACACATTAACGACACCATGATCATCAGCTCTATAACACCCCAAGGAAGCATACTGGGTTCCGCTTTCCACTGATG
Source organism: Pinctada imbricata (assembly GCA_033119305.1). Lineage (NCBI taxonomy): Eukaryota > Metazoa > Mollusca > Bivalvia > Pterioida > Pteriidae > Pinctada > Pinctada imbricata. The sequence goes on from VSWD01000005.1 coordinate 91,172,364, forward strand.
TTCTAACATGTATACTGATGTACTGATACTTTGTTAGTCCATGTACTGATATGATCTGGTCCTCGTCAATAAGAGAAGTTTCAGGGTGAACAGAAATAACAGGTTCCTCCGTCATGGTTCATCATTATCTGAAGTCGGTAGCAATGATTTTTAAATTCACATGAATATTCAAGCATTAATATTTTAATGAAACAACTGTAACTTCTAAGATAACATTTGGGAAGCTCATTTTCTCTAATGATGGAATAAAATTTGTATGTTTAATTCTTTTTATCATTTTCCTAAATGCATAAATGGAAGCCACACTCTGTAGTAGCATTAATTTAGAAAGATATAACCACACCATATGCTATGAATATAGTGGATGGTCTTACAAGTCGGCACCAAGTAAATACTGGTATCCTCTCTGTTTTCGTTAAGTGCAAATTCTAAACGTTGTTTCTTAGCCTATTTTATGGCAATTTGTTTGTTGGGAAAGTGATTGTGTGTTTATCGTTTAGTGCTATGTTTACGAGTTGATAGTCACAATAAGTTTTAATCATTTCCGGCTGCTTTTTTAAGTCATGCAGAAATCGAATTGTCCATATACCAGTATCGACAATATTGTATCTTAATTGATTTCAGGCATATATTGGAAGTCCCAATTTGTCATGTGTCGTTCGGGGACCATGTTCCAACAGCAATTATTCGTTGGGTCTTTTATTTAATCCTTTACAGACTGATTTTGAATTAAAGGGGCATGGGAATTCGGGCAATATATGATTTGTTGGGCCTTCAGACAAAATAAAGCCCTCGGCCTTCGGACTCGGGCAATATTTTATCTTCAGGTCCAACAAATCATATATTGCCCTCATTCCCAGTCAACAATTGTATAGTGTTCCTCTGTGATACATACAACATCGTCATGCTGTAGAGAACAATTCATTTTCAAAAAGAGTTAACTTTGGGGAATCAATAACGAACATAAGATTTTTGCTTCCAAGACGACATTTGAAATCAACCTTAGTTCATAGAAGAAGGCAAATTATATTGACTTATCCTTTCGGACATCTTCCCTTATTCAAAAAAGGATATAAACTAGAATTCATTACTGTACTTCATTGAAAATTCCGTTTCGATACTTATGATTCTGGTGGCCGTCTATATCCCGATCGGAAACGATTAGCCTTGACAAAATATATTGTATATGCATTGATTTGTGATGTATAGGAATCACACACGATGAAATGATAATATCAATATAAAAAATAAGAGTTCCCTTCTACGTTGCCGGTAGGGGACTAATAAGCAGGGCTGTGTAAGGACTAACTTCCTTTAAATCTGTGTAGTACAAATGTAATTTGTTGTGACGTAATGTGTCGAATATTATTGTAAGTGGTTATGCTTTTCATCTAAGATGTACACACATCTTTCCGGAAATCCTGAAACGTATTTGTTGGTAAAATAATAAACTATAATAGAGCAAAAGTATTCTGATCGATATTACACACAGATATTATAGCAAGGTCAAATTTACTTTGAACATAATGCCAAAAAACTAACCTGTATATTTATTACCCATGTCGAATGTACAGCGGAATAGAGCTTGAATTAACTACATGTATAATGTTATGCACTCGCGTGTGTATGTGAATAACTAGAGCGTAGAGAGGCATACTTGTTTACTCTTCACGCACAAAAAGCAATAAATGATATATCCTTTGCGTGACAACTCAACCTTTCTATTTGGTGAAAATGGAGGATACTTGGCACAACACATGGAACCAAGAAATCCAAAGTGAAATTTGAATTAAGTTAAAGTATTGATATAATTCACTTTCCCTTGTAACTCACTACTTGTTCTATTGTCTTGTGAGAAAGTTTTGTATTATGTAATGCATACCTTATTATTGTGTTTTTTTATCCTGATTTCGGGTTTTGCGTATGACTTTCATTCACTGATTAAAATACGAATGATTATTACAGGCAATGCAGAATTAGATGAAAATATCCCATAAGACTTTTCTGATTGTCGGTCGAGGTCCTCGGGTGATTGATTGCATGAGCTTGTTCAAGCCGACAGAGCACACATTGTTTGTTTTTATATCCATTAACAAATGCATATGCGGCATTGCGAGCCCCCGCGGTTTGCTGTGTGCTTATATGTGGTATTTTGTGTTTCATGTTTCTATGATGTGAGTTAGTGTTCCCTTCCATTTTGCGTCTCTTTCTATGCGTGTCTGCTCTGTATTTTTGCATTGGGTGTTTTGGGTTTTTGCTGTGGGTGTTGCAGCCGAGTGTTGTTGGAGATCCCTCCTTTCTGTTTTGTTTATGTGGTTATCTTACAGTAAGCAATTTTTTTATACACACAATGATGCGTTCTTCGAGATGACTTGGTAATCGGACTAGTGGGAGGGCTGTTTGCGCGTATTCCGGATAATCACACCATTTCCTGCTTACGTTGCAGATGGTTGTCCAAAGTCGGCACGGATTGCCAGTCTTTTATGTTTTGTGTTCGGATGTCATGATTTGTTTTCCTTGTTCCTTTTGCGTCTCCTTTGTGCGTGTCTTTTCACTTTGGAATGACAAAAATAATTTTTGTTAATTTATAGATAATTTTGTACCACTAAATTCAATTTTGTATCACAGAATTCATTTTTGTACACACAAACAGAAGCAATAATGGACGCAACAAATATAATTGTTAGGCATAAGTGATTTTGTGATTTTTTTCGTGACAGAAATAAATTTTGTGTAAACAAATTAATTTTGTTACAAAAAGGAAATGTCCCGTTCGGAGCCCGTACACACAGGGGTATTTCTATATTTTGCAGTAAATACTACAGGAAAGTCTTCTTATAGGAAATATTCACCTCTAGATGCACAATTAAATTACAGTATTCAAAACAAAAACAACTGTCCAGATTTTGGGGGTTTTTTTGGTTCATGGAATGACTAGAATGACTTATCCAGATATGGAAATGGTCTTCATCAAGACAATCTGCTTTTACCCCATCAAAGTACGGACACGACAATGCAACAAGGTAAACAACATAAACAAACAGTAGGGAACAATAAGCACATACCAACATAAATTAGGTCAGTAAACGTCAAAGACACTCCGAGACCAACGGATGTGCTCTCGGCTCATATTTAGGACAACCATTCGCTTTTGAATTTATCCAGAGCATCAGGAGATAATAGAACAAACTATAATGTCCACTTTTTGGCACTGTTATCTGTCATATCAGTAGAAATATTGGCTCTCGAAATATCTGTATCGTGAGTAGTGTTTATTGATACTGGTGAGAAAAACGCACGTTTTGAATATCTGCTAGCGGTTCCTCAGAAACGTAATGTTTTTTTTTAAATTAGTTGCCAGAGTCACCTAATGCTCGACTGCATAGCATAATATCTCTCATGACAGCCAATTTATTTAAACTCCCTTTCTCAGGCAACAACATATATCTCATCATAAATCACTGAAGCAGAAAAAGTAGGTCAAGGTCAGATTTCAATAGTCAAACCCAAGATGCATCCAATATGCAAGTCTGGTGCATGTAGCACTTATAGTTAGCTCAATATTGCCAATTTAAAGCAAAATCACTGAAGCGGAAAAAGTAGGTCAAGGTCATATTTCAATAGTCTAACCCAAGATGCATCCAATATGCAAGTCTGGTGCATGTAGCACTTATACTTTTCTCAATATTGGCTTTTAAAGGTAAAATAATGCAAGCGGAAAAAGTAGGTCAAGGTCATTTTATGAAAGTTTGATCAGAGATACATCCAATATGCAAGTTTGGTACATGTAGCACTTATACTTTGCTCAATATTGGCTTTTAAAGGCAAAATCATTCAAGCGGAAAAAAGTAGGTCAAGGTCCTTTTTTGAAAGTTTGATCAAAGATACATCAAATATGTAAGTTTGGTTCATGTAGCACTTATACTTTGCTCAATATTGGCTTTTAAAGGCAAAATCATTCAAGCGGAAAAAAGTAGGTCAAGGTCATTTTATGAAAGTTTGATCAAAGATACATCCAATATGCAAGTTTGGTACATGTAGCACTTATACTTTGCTCAATATTGGCTTTTAAAGGCAAATCATTCAAGCGGAAAAAAGTAGGTCAAGGTCATTTTTTGAAAGTTTGATCAAAGATACATCAAATATGTAAGTTTGGTTCATGTAGCACTTATACTTTGCTCAATATTGGCTTTTAAAGGCAAAATCATTCAAGCGGAAAAAAGTAGGTCAAGGTCATTTTATGAAAGTTTGATCAAAGATACATCCAATATGCAAGTTTGGTATATGTAGCACTTATACTTTGCTCAATATTGGCTTTTTAAGGTAAAATCATTCAAGCGGAAAAAAGTAGGTCAAGGTCATTTTATGAAAGTTTGATCAAAGATACATCCAATATGCAAGTTTGGTACATGTAGCACTTATACTTTGCTCAATATTGGCTTTTAAAGGCAAAATCATTCAAGCGGAAAAAAGTAGGTCAAGGTCATTTTTTGAAAGTTTGATCAAAGATACATCAAATATGTAAGTTTGGTACATGTAGCACTTATACTTTGCTCAATATTGGCTTTTAAAGACTTTATTGCTATCTTAACATTTACCTTATCATCTCAACATTTGCCTTATCATTTGAAATAATTTTAAAAATCCCAACCTCAGGGGCTATATCCTCATCTGGATATATTAAATGATGTATAATTAAACATTTGCAACAAAAAAACCCAACAGAATATGAATATAGGAAAGGTAAATGTGTAATCTTAACATTTACCTTATCATCTAGTTCGGACGACGCCGACGCCGACGCCGACGCGGACGCCGACGCCGACGCCGACGCCGGGGGTATTGCAATAGCTCTTTTGCACTAAAGTGCAGTCGAGCTAAAAATGACAAAGCTATCCCGTCTTACACAACTCCAAATACTGAAAGTGTCGAAGTCTCTGATTGCATGTTATTAACATCAAATAATTAGTCAACAGAACTTCAATGTCTAATGAATAATACGTGAATCTTTCAGATCGTGTTTATAAATTGATCTTCAAATATTCATTATTTCGGACTCGACCATCACAGACGAGACATTTCTAGTTTAAATGCGCATATGGTTCACTAATAATTAGCGCATTAAATACGATACATTCACTTCATTTTTGTTGAATACTACTACTAATAAAAACAAACTGGGACATTAATTCTATAATTGTTATCAAAACGGGTGACAAATTCAGTTTGCCTATCGTTCAGCTGAAGGACAAGTATATGTTATTAATGTTTATCTTGTCAATTAGAATTCCTATCTCAATCCGATTTCACTTTGTATAATCGTAGCATATCTTAGATAATATATTGAAGGTTATGCTTGATTTAGAGAATATATGTCATAAGCGAATCCCAATAAAAAAGGGTTTCGGATCGCAGCATGCAGTTTGGGCCTTCTATCCTCTCATTCATGTCTACCCTTTCTAAAGGGAACAACAGAAAATAACGTTATAACTTCAAGATGAACCCTTGTCATATTCAGTATGTTGTGTTATTTAAGGATATTGAAGATGTTAAATACCAACAGAAAGCAGATAATGGAAATGTACATGTATGTAGTAATTCATACTCAGAGCCATTGCATTGTATTCAGAAACATAAATTAAAACTATAAAAACTATATTTTATTCAAATATCATATATCACTTTTACAGAACTGTTGCTGATAAAGAGTTTCTTTAAGAAATGATAAAATTTTGGTCCAGGAGTCTTTCTGTGAATACGCATGTTCTTCTGGTTTTCCACCCCATAGTTGGTAAGCATCTGAAATAAAGTAATGTGCTGTATTTCTTTACCTAAAGAAACTTTATAATAAATTTGTCTTTATGTCGCATACATATTCTGCGCAACATCACTTTAGTTTCATTAAAGATGCATAATCTGATATCTTATTGATCTATCCTCAGTCAACAGCATGGCATACGTTAAAGATCGTCCTTTGGAATAAAGGTCAATAAATATCAATACTTTCTAAAGTTTAAATGATTAAACTTAATTCGTTCAAATTGAAATTTAGTGAAATTAAATTATTGTGATCCTTTAATGTTCCATAATTAGCATTTTAGTGCACCATATGCCCAATTCAAAAGTTTTGTCTCTTCAGTAATGCTCGAGGTCGAAAGAGGAAGACCAAATAATGTTAAATATAGAAAAGCTAAACTCGACCTTAAATTTTCTGCCAGAGAACCTGCTAAGGACGGAGTTATGTCATCAGATTGAAAAATCTGTTCAACAACAATATAGATAACCATTTTTCATAAGTATTTAAAAACATAACGTAACGTTGTGTATTTAAACCATTTCTCGAATTTTTACTTACCTGTGTAAGTCCCTTGTATGCTTTCATCTACAGCGCCATCGTTATTTGCTCTGTAACATCCTAAAGAGGCAAACTGAGCTCCACTTTCCACTGACGTTCTCACATGTACACTGATGTACTGATACGTTGTTAGTCCTTGTACTAAAACTGTTCCTCGTCAACTAGAGAAGTCTCGGGTTGAACAGAGATCACAGGTCCCTTGATCATCGTTCATCTGAATATGACAATTAAATTGATAAGTTATAAAACGTCAATCGTATATTTAAAGCAGATGAAATTGTAGCATAAAAACCAATGAAGTTCGCAAAATCTATTCGATTAAATGATATGTTATTATATTTCATGCTCGAATAAGACAACATAAATTCATCCGAAATGAAAAAAGAAATGCATGTTTGCATAAAAGATATCAAAAATGAATTAAACCTACAATGCAGGAGTAAAATAAAGCTTTTGTTTGTATATCTCCCATGTTTTATTTCAAAAGGAGATGCTTCCTCTACCTGATTTCATCCCCATAGGGTTCTTTCCTTCAGGGAGCCTATAGCTGCTTTCACCATGTCAATGTACTTTGGATGAGCTGCTGGAGTTTTAGGCTTGGTAGCCTTCGCCTTCTTTGGGGTTGTTGTGGAAGTCATCTTAAGAATTACGTCTAACCGCCTGGGATAAGTATAAATGAATAAAATAACTCCCCTTTTCCTCAATCTTTATGTTGGTCCCAGTGCGGACCTCATGGTAAAACTGCTTATGAAAAGCACTTTGGATGGAAGCATCACTGATGAGAATTAAATATCAGAAACGTGTCTGGTGCATGAATATTGGTTTGAAATTTTCTTCAAAAAAGTATAGAGTTGGAACACTTCCGCATAATTCTTTAAAGAACGTGTTGATTTCATCGTTGAAGATGTTTATTCTATTTTTTTACTGTTTGCCGGTGTGGTAGTCTTCAATGTACATTGTGTTTCTTTTTATATAATAGTGTTAGGTTTAGTGTTTACTATGCCGAAATAGTAGTCAGGGTTCTGGCACAGAACCCTGACTACTATTTCGGCATAGTGAACACTAAACCTAACACTATTGTTATTATTATGCTGACTGTTTTCGATAGTGTACATCCAATGATTCATTTCATACTGCGTCTGACAAACACTTATTTTTCACAGACTGCTTTTTGATAGTCTTTACCTTCTTCTACCATCATTACGGGTATACACAGATGAACACTTTTTTAAATGGTTACTGATCTTTGATAATGCACAGCAACAAATTTGTATACCTGGTATTCCCTTCATAGAAAACGTTTTCAAGATATATGTTATTAACATTGATTGCACGAGTTACCTCTTTTTCAAAAACCCTGTGTTTCAGACTAACATATTCTGGAGAGACCCCTCTTTGACTGTAAAAGATCTATATAGTGTGGTCGTTTAGTATAGGCAAAATTTAACGAGAAAAAATACAGCAACATAAATTTGGCATTAATTTTAAAAGAAAAAAAAATATCTAGGGACATTTGCTTTGGTATGCAAACAAATTTAATTAAATAGCTTGTATGATAACGACATGTCTGTATATATTTGCAGGTCAGCATTACATAATGTCAAGAACACTACTCTGGAAAGACAGGGGTGCACTATTAGGGTGATAGAGCACACTTGGAAAAGTGATAGTGTTAATCTAAACCGTTCTCTGTCACAATATGGTAGAGTAGAACCTATCACAGAAGAAACTCACTGGAAGCATAAATATTTTAGATAGCAGATTCCAAAAGAAATCAGCATATTTGGCATACCTTGGGATCTTTGCATTATTGTGTACATCTTTATTTATTAATTTTATCATTCAAAGTAGCATCACCTACAATGAATTTTTGTAATTTTCTTTTTAAAATAATACAGGGAGAAAAAATTACTGTCCGCGCAGCTCACTTCAGAAATCGGAAAATTGAAGTTTTCTCTATTTTGTCGGCAAATTTTGCGATTAAAACTTATATATACACAGCCAATTGTGCCTCACATAAAATTCATATGAAATGAGCATCATGTAAATTTCACATGAAAGTTCATGTAAAATTCATATAAATTTCACATAAGATTTATGTGAAAAATATTTCACATGAATTTCACATAAATTTCCTTCACATGAATTTCACATGAATTTTTCTAAATGACCTTCACAAGAAACTGAATTCACATAACACCCATGTAAAAATCTTCACATGAATTTCATGTGAAAAATTTCATGTAAATTTCATGTTCGTGCTCGTTTCACATAAATTTCATGTGAACTTTCATGTAAAGTTCATGTAAATTTCATATGAAATTCATATGAGGCACAATTGGCTGTGTAGGGTAGATCTCATACTCTCATAACTAACGATGTATGATATGTGTACTTACGACTAATACTACGCTCACAGTGAAAGAAAATAGTTTTAGATAGGGAGTTTTCTATGCTAATCTTAGCGCGACGTATTCGAACTGTGGAGAAAGTCGACGACTTCACGCTTAAATTATCATGACAATTTCCCTATCTAAAATTATTTTCTTTCACTGTGAGCAAGTATTGGTCTTACAAACATATATCATACACCATTAGTTATGAGAGTTTCATGTCTATCCGCCCATATAAATTCCAATCGGAAAATATGCCGAGAAAGTAGAGAAAAGTTCAATTTTCCGATTCATGAATAGAGCTGCGCGGACAGTAAATATTACGCCTAAATAAATTCTGTGCAATTTCTTCGTTGACGGCGTTTGAAATACCTGTCGTTACAGATAGATTATTGTGTCTGTAGCGGCTTGTGAATGTTGTTCATCTAACGTGTCGTTAGACTCGTTACAGGTAGATTATTGTAAATAAATTCTGTGCAATTTCTTCGTAGATGGCGTTTCTAGTATATTGATTGCTGCGATGCTAAATCCCGAGTCGCCTCAGTGCATGTACCATTACTTTGCAGAGTATTGTATGTTACATATGACATGTATTGTGGTTAGCGACTAAAGAAAGAAAGAATAAAAGAAAGAAACTTGTATAAATTTAAAAAAAGAAAACCCCCAATTCATGAACCCATGTACACACGCCCATTTTATAATATAATGTTCTATTAAATTTTTGGGAGGGGGAGGCGCTCTTATATTTTAGGCTAAGTAAAAAAAATAATTGTCAGCTTTCTTTGTAGAGATTACTTGGACCCAAATGATTTACTTCCACGTTGTGTTTAAACTGCTGTCAAAGATGGTCTTTCACAATAAATAATTGGCTTTCATCAATTATCTTATGTAATTAATAGAAAAGAAACTTCAATATTTACGGGCTCCTTGGATTTTGGTACAGGCTCCTTGAATTCCAGAACTATGGCTCCCTTGGAATTTCTATGAATTTCAAGCCCTGACTGTCATCGCATTTTCACGAGAAGAAAGACTGCCACACATACGTAAATCATCAAATGATCGCGCCTTACAATTTCGTTTGTTGTGCGATTTCGAAACCCTTAGATGACAATTCCCGCATCACGGAACCTTTTTTTTCAGTAACATTTAGACAATAAAGGTCCTCCAATGAATTTACTTTTACACATAGTTCATTACATTTCATTTCTTCTCTTTTAATGACAAGTTCTAAAGGACTTAGATGTGATTTCGAAGACTTTAATTTTTTTCGCGCCATTTCGAGACTGTCGTCAGGATCTTCTTTATCTCGTTTCACCACTATGTTCAAAGAATAACTATTTGGCAATGAATGGCGACCTCCCAAAGACTTTCACATGCGTGGATTTGGTCCAAATTTTGAAACATGTCTTGCAGCCGATACAATTTTTGAGAAGGACTTTTCATTTGCATCTACCCAGTCGCCTTGATCGTCACGATTCATTGTCTCAGTGGACATGTTATTTAATGCAGATATTTCACTTCTTAATTTTTCACAAAATCCATGGTAACCGTTATTCCGTTAAGTCACAAATGTTGCATTCCGCAGAAACGCGAGTTTCACGTCAAGGAGAAGTACAATGGACTAACGACGTCCAACATGTTGGACATAATGGTTAAAAGTGACTGTTTAGTAAATGTTTTATAAAATTGATAAGAACCAATGTAAACATTGTCATCGCGGACGTGGTCTGTCACAAGCTATAATTATAGGATTAGGAGTACAATGGCGAGGTACATGATACAGATCCTTATCACTGTAAACATGGTCAATGTCATAAAATCTGTACAGATGTTAGTAGACCTATGAATCAGGAGTGGATCTAGAAAATTGTACATCTTTAAAGAGGAAAGAATGAGAAACGATAGGGAATTAGTTTAGATTAAACAATATTTATTGATATTCATTTTCCAAAGAACTTTTTTTTCAGGTTGAAATTATTTTTTCAATGTGAGTTTTTCATACTTTAACTTATTTAAACTAAAATAAGCAGTGATATCAATACCCTAAATCTTAAATCTTATCTTAAATGGATTACATGGAGTGATGCATTGTATCTTTATAGAAGGTGTCACATATTTTTTTTTCGATCTATGGATGCTTACACTGAACATGGCGAGCACGCAATACGTCCAGGCGACATTGTTGTAGCAGACAACGCACCTGCTGATAGAAATCAAAGGGGGGGGGGGGTCGGCACTATCAACTTTCTTGGATAATTTTGATGTAGAGTACATCTTTCCATCCACTTATTCTTCGGATTTAAATCCTGTCGAACTGGCATTTAGCGAAGTTCGATCAATTCTAAATAGATCAGACTTTATCTGTTTAATACTCTCTGTCGTGATAATTTGATGTATGTATTTTACTAGTATCTGGTTGTTTCATTCATAACGTCTGAAGATTGCAAAGGCTACTTTAACAATTGACTTTTGTTTCAATAAAACTACAAACATAGTATATTTTGTATAACTTAGTTTTTAATTTTCGGGAGAGAGAGAGCATGTTATATTATAAGAATAATTTTCTTCAAATTATCTTGGAACTGCTTATGCCTCAATTTGAAGCATTTAAACATTGTAAATAAATTTACTTATATACGTGATTTCTAAAATTGCAGTTTACTTTCTTTCTTCTGTTTAATTATGAATTTTTATATATCTGAATTGCAAGTCTCTATAAATGAGGACCGTTATGTTTTGCTTCACCGCACACACTGTCCAGGTAAATGGAATCCCTGTCATCTACGAAGAAATTGCACAGAATTTATTTACAAAAATCTACCTGTAACGAGTCTAACGACACGTTCGATGAACAACATTCACAAACCGCTACAGACACAATAATCTATCAGTAACGACAGGTATTTCAAACGCCGTCGACGAAGAAATTGAACAGAATTTATTTAGGCGTAATAACTTCAGTTACCTTTTCACGGTGCGTAATCTCGCAACGCTTTCCTAAAATTTCGTGTAATACAATTTTTTTTTTTCACAAGAAGGGGAATGTGATGCAGTGTAAGTTTGCCTTAGCTACGAGTTTTATCCAAAGTAAGAGAGGTAATATCCTTTTATAAAGCTGAAAAAGATCGGCGTGATTCATGTAGATGAAAGTGAAATGAAAGGAAACGCCGATCGTGTTTGTGCGTTATAAAAAGCTAATATCCACCTTATTTTTGATGCAACTCATAGTTAGGACGTTATTACACTGCATCACATTTCCCTTTTTGTTAGGCCCGGTCCATTTGATATTCTGGGGGGGGGGGCGCTTGGGTTTTTTGTCGGAGCAAGATTATTTTTTTCGCCTTGGACCAGGGCAAAATTATTTTTTTCTTGCAAAGTTGGTGCAAGGAAATTTTTTTTAACAAAGTGATGCGCATATTAAGAATGCTTGTGTTTTATCAATACAAATTATTTATGTTTTTACTCAAAACTCTGAATATTAATATATTACTAATTTATTTTATGCAAGTGCACATGTATTCAATTCACTTCTAAACAGAGAGATAAAAAGATTTTTAACAATACAATTCTCAATATTTTATAAAAGGTACATGCATATAAGAGGGTCTGAGGGGATTAGGTTTTCTAGACAAATTTTTAAATGCAGAATTGTCATTTTGTGAATAACTGAAGTTTTCCTAATCAATGCTTACAAGGACATAAATTAGACTCTATGGGATACATGCAACATGTATTAATAGTAATAGTCATGTACATATTTATAAATATTGATAATATATTTACCAGCTTTTAAAGAAACCCTTTTTCACTCACATACATGTATAACTTTTGATATCTTCAAATATATGAACTTTGCCATTAGTAAATAATGTTTTGATAGAAAACTTAGGCGAGCGGAGCGAGCCAAAAATTTTTTGATATAAATTAAAAACTGCGGCGAGCGAAGCGAGCCGAAAATTTAAGAATTTTAGCAAAATTTTATGGTAATTCTTCAATTTCAGATTATTTGTAAGAGCAAGATTATTTTTTTTCTGTCACACCATAAGCAAATTTATTTTTTTCATCAAAATTGAGAGCAAAATTATTTTTTTCGAAAAAAAAACCAAGCCCCCCCCCAGAATATCAAATGGACCGTGCCTTATAAATTATCTATTTTGCGCGCAAATATAGAAAAATAAATTGTTCTGCGATGTGAGATTACCCTCCGTGCTTTTCAATTCTTCATGATTACATACTATTACTTGCATGGTATATGTTACATGATTAATATGATATTTGAATAAGTAATTCAAAAATAAAAGCGCGCATATTTAAAAGCACCACCTCCGATAGATTCCGTTCTTTCAATGGACTATGGAGATTGTTCATAAAATAGTGTTGGCCTTTGTGTTTTTATGATTATATGTTATATGTTATTGTCTCAGTCTGTTTTTCCACGTTTTCTTTTCTCGTGAGTAACTTCTGTTTGATATGTTTTCAAAAATGTGTCTATTGATTGTGATTTTTGTGTCTATTGATTGTGATTTTTGTGTCTATTGATTGTGATTTTTGTGTCTATTGATTGTGATTTTTGGATTCTGATTTCGGGATAGTTTTCTTTCAGGCAGTGGAATTACGGTATTTGATTATTGACTTCAGAACAGGAATGGAAGGTTACGCAACCTTGCAAGAGATGCTTTCTTTTCCCAGGCAAAGTTGGGAATTTCATATTGTTTACAAATCAATGCTTTAACATATATGTTGTACGGTAATAATAGTTCACGATATGCATAAAAGACTGCTTTGTTTGTTTCATGTAATTCATATTGGGTTTTTTTTTCTTAGGAGGGGGGGGGGGGCGCCTGTGTTTTTGCAATTTTGCTTTTACTTTATAGCATAAAATAACCATAGTTTGGAATTTTCTTTTTTAAATTTACAAAGATGCTGTTAATGTGGAGGTGATTATTTGAATAATTTCATTCTGTATAATTTAGGAAAAAGGGAAGAGGAACTCAATCATTTCCTCTACATTCATGATCCAGGCAATTTTCCAGGAGGTAGAATACCTTGAAATTACCAATCGCCATTTACCTGGGACGCAATAATGAACACGATGTATAGTACTATTAATCGATATAGTTTGTACCAGCATATTTGCATACATTTCGCCCTGTTCAACCTACACGACTCGGAAATTGGCCCGTCCGTCGATTATCATGTTAAACGTCTTCAAATTTAATAGCATCATTTAAGTTGCAGCATGGACCAGAGATGCACGTTTCGGATACTTAACCCTCGTCAGTGATCCTCAATCTACATAAAATCGGATAAATAAGACTTTTTGCAGATCAAGAGATGGGGGTTCTGATCAGCTCCCTCCACGCCCTGTTTGGAACCGCACATATACTGTTACGAAAATAACATTTTAGACAACATCTAAATGAACGAAGACTGAGCTTATTTCAGATGCATGTATGACTTAAAAAAATCTCATGAAAAACCAAGATTGGTATCGATATCACTTACAATAGTCTTCTTCTCGAACTTTCAGTTTAGGCGATGAATAAAGTAAAGGAGATATAATAAAACTAACCTGTGCTTTTGTTGTTCATTGACATCGAGTGCGCGCAATGAATAGAGCTTGAATTAGCACGTGTGTAAGTGATTAAGTAGAGCGTAGATAGACATACGTTTAGAAGGAACTTGACACTTGTTTACGCCTCACGATCAACGACCGCTGAATGAAAATGTTCTTGCCCATTAACTTAAAACCCATTAACAGATCTAAGTTGATTTTTTCTTTTATGTGGGAGTTTTTTCAATGCTGTTTTCTGTTGCTGGTGTGGTTGTATGTCCATTGTTGTTGCAACAAAGAGTTGATAGACACAATTAAGTTGATCTTCAGTGATCACCATGTCCAGTTTTTAGTTTTAATTAAAAATTTCCATATGTTTGGCAGGCTTTGAAATCACTGGAATTGTATTTTAAATCATAGTATACAGCATTATTCATTCATTTAAGTAGCATCATGCACCTTCAACGAATTCAATTTTTACCATAGAGATCTATAAGATGTATCAGTTACGTATTTACATGTATCGTTAATTTTGATTTAATTTAATAAATTAATTCAATGAGGATAGCAGAATCTATCCTTCGGAGCTTGAAGTCAAAGAAACTACAGAGACAAATAATTCAGCATCCTATTTGGACATTATGTTGTAATACGACACTGATTATCTACGGAAGCCCGTAGTTGACAGGTATGAATTATAATTTATCGGGCGGCCGCCACTTAATTTATCTGGCGGTCGCCAGATAATTTTCTGGCGGCCACCAGATAATTGAAGTGGCGGTCATCACTTAATTTACAATAAATCAAAACAAAATCAATGCATAACATGTTCATTCTGATCAAGGGTGCTGAATTCATCTTCTGATTAATCTATTTGGTATGAAAGACGCAAAATAACCAGATGAAATGTAACAAAAGATTTATCCGGCGGCCCCCAGATAATTTAGTGGCGGCCGCCAGATAGCAAAGTGGCGGCCGCCACACAATTATCTGGCGGCCGCCACTTAATTTATTTGGCGGTCGCCATTTAATTTATCTGGCGGCCGCCACATAATTATCTGGCGGCCGCCACTTAGTTATATGGCGGCCGCCACATAATTTAGTGGCGGCCGCCAGATAAATTAAGTGGCTGCCGCCAGATAAATTAAGTGGCGGCCGCCAGATAATTAAGTGGCGGTCGCCAGATAATTATGTCGCGGCCGCCAGATAAATTATCTGGCGGCCATCAGATAAAATTTTAATTCATACCTGTCACATACGGGCTTCCGCTCACTCTGTGACAAACGTGACGACTCAATTTTCAGCATCACAAATTTTCCTTTTCTGAGTAGTAACATCCCTGCGTCGCCTGCTTATGGTGTGTTTATATCTCAGTCGTTACGCTATGTCAGAGCAAGAACCAGATATATGGATTATGTTCTGAGAGCTAGGCGTCTTTCAGATAAGCTTCTCGGTCAGGGATACGTTTGTGACCGACTAACATCGTCACTGAGGAAATTCTATAGTCGATCTGGAGAACTCGTCATATAGTATATGTCCCACTCTCCAGAATGGTGGATAATACATGAACCATCCAACCACAGAATATGCTTGTTTCTTCCGAAATGGAAATAACCGGATGTGACAATTCTACCGATTTGAAGCGACGGGTGTTGCATGCAAACAGGAGATGCTCACTCTTCCTGGGCACCTGGTTTCAATCCCATATTGGGAGTTCGCTTCTTTTCAAGTGGTTTTACTTTGTTTGCTTTGGTTCCTGTTTTATCCTGATTTTCGGTTGGTCGTTTCTTCACACGCATTCCAAAATTCCTGTTTACAAAATTTTCTGAAACCTGTGTCGTGTAGCATCATATCCCAGCAGTCTTTCGGTATATTTTGGACATAATTTCCACATATTTCAGCCACATTTCATTGTTTAGATAGAGGATCACTGACGAGGGTTTAATACCAGAAACGTAAATGTCTGGTCCATGCTGTAAATTCATCTGCTTTTACATGATGCTAATGAGTTTGAAGACTTGAAACATCTGTATGCCTTCGGATTATGATTTTTTGAATTATCGATTTTGCACTGTGTGTTGGGATATGGTCATTGTCCATATACAGTTGTTTTTTTTTACAGAGTATTTCCTCTGGATTAAGTGGATTAACCAAGTCTCGATTCAAGGGCATTTTTTTTAAATTCTCATTTAAATTACTTTAATATAGATACGGTACCGCCGACAATAAATTGAATTCTTACACTTGACATTGTTCATTGATGATAATTTGAATTTTTCAGAACCGCATTAATTAATTTAGGTTGTGCCGCAGAAAACGACATTCGTTTAAATTTACTATGGCACTTCTTATATAGGATATGTCTCATATATAAAGCGTTTTGTCCTTCTTGTTTGAATGATGTGATTTGATGTTATATCTCACTGTGTACGTCTGTTTATCCTTTCTTTTTTTGTTTCTTCTTTTCATGCACGTGTTTTTCGTCATGATCAATGCAACGTCATTTTGTTGGGGACCGTGTCCAAATACTAACGACACAATTCCAAAACATAGATTTTGTATGCACTGAATACTGTTATTTATGTTTTTTTGTTTGATTTCTATTTTTGTCATGAAATTATTTGAGATATTTGCTTTCTCTATCTTCTTTCTGCTGAAGCATAGAGGGGACGTATTTTTTACTATACAATTATTGACTTTTGATGAGAACTACTCGTGACTATACAGACCTGGTCATTGGTTGAACGAGGCCGAAGGCCGTGGTTAAAGCTGAACTAAGTCTTTAAAAACCCCCATGACGTAGTAAATTTTTTTAGGGAACGGAAATTGTTAGAAGTGAAACTAACAATCTCCGTCCCCTAGCTAAAAATACACTTGGTCATGTGTTGATTTGAACTTTCCCCCTGATGACGTTTTGCATACTAATGTATCGTGACCCAAAATCCACTACCTCGAGTACTTGAGCGGTATATAAAGAAGCCTGGACGCGTGGACATTTTCATTTGTATGAGATGTCGTCTACCTGTAAAGATGAGTTCAGAAATTAGAAAATATCAAAGAAAACCATACATTGAAATAGAAAATGGATAAAGTAATCATGAAATCTTCAGTTTTACTGAAATAATTAAAAGACGGGTACGTAATCTTGGGAACTTGTGGAAGGGGATGGGTGGAAGGGGGTTGTTTTAGAACGGGATGGGGACGGGACCGGGTGGGTAGGTTTTTTCATATGTTTTATATGAAATATTGCGAACCATTAAACAGAACTAACAAAAGCTTTATTTTCTTGCGTTTGCGTTGTTTTATTTTTGTTTTTCTTTTTTTTCTTTTTTTTTTTTTTGCTCTTCAAAATATTCGGACTTTAGGACCCCCCTGAAAAAAAACCCCCTGGATCCGCCCATGCGAAAGTAAATTGAAAAGATTTATCACAAGCAAAGGAGATCAAATATACATGTAGATGAAGAGGGAGCCCAATGTTTATGATCAACCAAGACATGTTGGGCCGGAAGGGGGGGGGGGCGGTTAAGTTATTGAAAATTTATATTATCTGAAGTGAAATAGTATATTGATCAGTGTTTACTGCTAAAAGTTTACATCAAAGAATGGCATGCAATTTATTAGACGGAAGAGTAGTTGGTAGGGGGATGTCGGTGTGTGTGTGTGTGGATGGGGGGGATGTTATATCGAAACATTGTCATGCAAAAAAGCACAATAAAAGTACATACATTAACATACGATAGTTAAATTCTTCTATAATATTCTATTTTCATTACATACGATTTTGTTACATATACCTGTATACTGTGAAAGCCAAGTACATAGCTATTTCTCTGCATTTTTCTCATTTCAAAATTTCTTTTAGAAAATGTAATTAATCAGATAAATTTCGAGAATACAAAACTGCATGATAATTATAGTGTTTTACTTACATGATGTTTTAGAAAATACAATCCAATACAGGCCAATGGTCGGTATACAATTTTCTACAACAAACATGACCTCATTGTGTAGACACATGTGAAAATCGCGTGTTCGATTAGACAATTCGCATAATGAAAATGGGCTTTTATAAATTCATATCAATTAAAATATACATGTATACAAGTTACGAAAAAAAAAAAAAAAATCTCGTTGTTAAGAGAAAAAAAATGGAGGTAAAAACTATTCATTTTTATCAAAAATCGCTTAAAAAGGAAAAACTCAATAATTTCACCGTCTTTTGGACAAATTCATATCAGATTCTGAAGTTTTAGATATGTGTAAAATATGGTAGACTAACGTAATTTGAAAGTTAAAGTTTGATATTTGCACTTATCTTTTGAAATTTTGTATTTTTTTTTGGAAATATGGTATCCCCATATAGATCCGATTTCTTCAAGATACCCCAGAGTTGGAATTGCTTAATTTGATTCAATTTGCAAAATTGAAATGTGATGACTGAAAACATTCATCAACTACTTTTGATATGAGTAATTGTCCAAAGTATGTAAAGACTCCAAAAATTGAATAAAATAAAGCATTTCCAATTTTCAGCATTTTTATAAAATTTGTTATTTTTTTACCCAAAATTTCCACGAAATACCTGAGTTGGTAAAGTGTACATGTAAATCAAATTCATTCTTGAGTAGGGCCTTTATACTTTCAGAAATACTTTTTTATCCCACAAACTATGGGGCCCTCCCCCTCATTCTTGTGATTTGTCCAAAATTGCTGGTTTATTTCCGTTTTCAAATTGAATTTTACTAATAACCATATATATGCCCATATGGGGACACCCCACCCCTACACAGACAGCGACGACTTGGAAACAGCGCCCCCCCCCCCCCCCCCCTGGAAAATGTATAGATCGCTTTAATTCATCAAAATATGAGCCATTTTGATTTAGATGTATCACTCCTTATTTTGATCCAAACATAGAACATTAGGATTACGAAATTGTGATCTTACTTATTATTTACAAGACAAGTATTACTAAAGCTCTAATCGAACACGCGGTTTTTTCACATGCGTGTAAAATGGTAACATGTGTACCGATCATTTGTAATATAGGATTGTATTTGCTTTATCAACATGTAAGTAAAACCATGCAATGTGCAGTTTTTTATTCTGATATAATTTTAGCAGTTTAGAAGATTGAGACAATGGACTTGTTAAAAATAAATTTTGAAATTAGGAAATTTTTGTATTTTAGACGTTTAGTAAACAGGTACAATGTAAATATATAATGTGGGTCACTAAGTGTAATTGTGTAAGATACAGCTATACTGAAAATGAATATTTTATAGGCAGACATAGCTAAGAAGCATTTCAGTATGTAAAAGAGTGTAATTTTGAATTACATTTGGAGTATGCATTACTTCCTCCCTCGCGCACCTCCCCCCACCCAACCGCGAACTCGAAACCTCACAACGCTTGTTTTTCTCAGATCTTTTTTTCGTCCGGATCTATTATGTAAATTACAAGCAAATAATATTTCGCTTCATATATTTTATTTCAACGCTTTGATTTGGGGCTACCATTCGATCAACCCCCCCCGAACCCCAAACCCTCTTGATCTGTCCAAATTTTGAAACATTGAGTTCCCTACATGCATATGCATTGTGATAAGTTTGTGATCATGCTATCTTTGTAAATAATCATTTGTTATTTACTACATTTCATGATGATTTACTTGTAGCAAATCTCCCCCCCCCCCCCAACTTTTCCAATCTGTACCTTAATTTTGATTTTTAAACATAGTACTTGTATATATCATTATGCATACGCCATAATTTCTTTTGGAGGTACTGTATATGTGAAACATGCACCGGAGCCCCCCCCCCCCCCCCCCCCCCCCAACTCCCGTCCCCCGAGTTCCCCTCCCTCTATCACGTACCCGGGGCAGATCTCATTCATTATAACTATATATGAGAAAATAATTTTATTCTTATTTGAAAATTACATATTTTATTGTATGATTTTCTATGCAATTTACTAATTTCTGAACTCATCTTTACAGGTAGACGACATCTCATACAAATGACAATGTCCACACGTCCAGGCTTCTTTATATACCGCTCGAGTACTCGAGGTAGTGGATTTTGGGTCACGATACATTAGTATGCAAAACGTCATCAGGGGGAAAGTTCAAATCAAAACATGACCAAGTGTATTTTTAGCTAGGGGACGGAGATTGTTAGTTTCACTTCTAACAATTTCCGTTCCCTAAAAAAATTTACTACGTCATGGGGGTTTTTAAAGACTTAGTTCAGCTTTAACCAATGCCTGACCAGGTCTGTATAGTCACAAGAAGACCGAAATCAAAGGTCAATAACTGCTTTATTGAATTATCAGGATTTTATTAACATTTGCATTGTAATGATACGCGAAGTCAAAGATCTAACACTACAAAAATCAACGCACGTGCTGGTCACTCATGCGCTAATCCCGAATAGACCGCTTTGGAGCGTAAGCGGTCAACTCACTCCGAGTTACACTCTATCAAACAGTGTCTCCACCAATAAGAAATATGCAAAATCGGCTGTAATTCCTGATCAATAAATAAAATTTAATATCTCATGGCTACGACTTAGTATCTCGTGGCCAAGGCATAATTACATCATGGCCACTACATGATGATCTCGTGGCCACGACATAATTAAAAAATGTCCCCTCTATGCTTCCGTATCTTTCCCCTTCAGTTTTCGTATACGACGCTGACCTCGCAATGAAATTTCCTATCGTAGTACAAATTATCATCACTTGTATAATATAATAACAAAAACATATCACATTTTACTTTTGGTTTCAGATATATGGCTTAAATTGTCTTTCAAAAAAGTCAGTATTTGTGTCCATGAATCTTTTTGACAAACTGCGTGCCCTTTCGGCTTTCCACCCCACAACTGATAGGTACCTGAAAAAGAAGACAGAACTTAAAAAGAAAAGAGTATGTTTACCTTTGGAAAAGGCATATCTATTATATAGAAGTAATAGAATGTCTGACTTACGAAACATTGATTATTTATGGAAACTTAAAGAAGTGAAAGATATGAGCGGTTTCCCTCGAAAATTCAAACTACATGTACAAGTATCTTCTTTGAAGACGAGCACGATCGAATGATCAGTTATATTCTGAATTGCGATTAAATGGCTGTCAACATCACCAAATCATATGTATATTAATATGTACATCGAGACATCATCGAATTTGATGTTTTCATGGAACTGTTTCATGGAACTGTCTCCCCGGGCACCTGGTCTCACTTCGGATATCGTTATTCCAGGGTTCGCAACTGTTCCAATGGAAGTTCTAATAATTTGTCCTTTCCTTCTCGACTTTGAGAATGAATAGCTGATGGGTATTTCTTTCATGTTTATCTATAATGAATAAAAATTTCATTCAAAACCACCAAGCATATACAAAGCAGTGCAAATTCTATACGTACTAAGTTCTTTGCTGTAGGAGGCTGTATTCACTGGCGTATAGGGCGGTTCAATCAGATGACCAGCGTCTTCATACTTTAACAGTTTAATCCTATGTCTTTGATTTAGTGGCCATGTACTATACCAGTTTTCCATGTACCAGGGAGTTACACAGAGATCATCGGCACCAAGAATGCAAAGGTAATTCGCATTTGTCTCCCAACTCTAAAACATAGTTTTTTGAAAGATAATAAGTGAATGAATGTCAAACACAAAATATTAATCAGATTCGAAAGACTGACACATTTTTGAAAAAATATATAAAACAGAACTTTCTCGCGAGAAAAAAGGACAAACAGACGGAGACAATAACACAGCTTCATAGAAACACGAAGGATAACTTTATAATACGGAAGTGCTCCAACTCTATACCTTCATGAAGAAAATTTCAAACCAATTTTCATGCACCAGACACGTGTTTCGAATCAGTGATGCATCAAGCGGAGCAATTAATCTCCAGAGTCAAGTACAAGTGCGGAATGCATAGTAGGTGGTGTGTAATTATGATTTAAATGTTAAATGTCTTCAAATTCAATAGCATCATTTAAGTACAGATAAATTTTCAGCATGGACCAGAAATGCACGTTTCGGGTACTTAACCCTCGTCAGTGAACCTCAAACTAAGAAATGTAATATGGCCAAAAAGTATGAAAGTTATTATGTCCAAAGTTATACGTGTATATAGTATTAACAAGGGGCTTGAATTATTTCCTTCTAAACAAAGACTGAAAAAAGTTGAACATTCACAAAGTTATATCTATTTGATTTCATTTTAGACAAAATGATAAAAGCATATAGTTTACGTATTCTTGTGTCACATTATTAAATATCTTCTAATTCCCAAATTATTAATAATTTAATATGAAGGAAAAGACAAGCACATATTTGCAGAAAATAATGCACAAGCTGCAATATGATCACAGCAGAGTGAGAGGACTCAGAACATATTGACCAAACAAATGCAACATGAAACATATAAAATGGCATCACATAAATAAGTAACCCAACGGCCATCCGCTATATGAATAGGCAATAGCGTCGTTAGCAGGATTATATACAGAAAGACCTTAAACTAAATTGGATACACATACCCAGATCCACCCATGAATAAATAAGAGTTTTGCTAAACGTTTTAAAACATTTTTGTGACATATATCTGGTACATATGAACGATAACAATGACTGAAACCTTAAATCTACTTTAATAAGCAGTTTCAAAAGAGAAAACTATATAATTGCCTGGTATGCCAAAATGTTTTCAATATCAATATTCCAATTAACAGTATTTCTAATTTTTTTTTGTGTGATAAACTTTTTTCTCGTGTTGAATTTTTATTATTGACCTTTCTATAACCCCCACAAACGCATAAAATTTAACTGTTGCAAAAGTCCATATATGCAAACAATTAAGTGATATAATTTGTTGGTGTATTTGAATGGGTGAACTCGAGTGTGTGCTTCACACGTGTTTCTAACTAACCTGAGCCATTCTTTCGTCATAATGCGAAAACGCTAGAGTAGTATTAATTCCCTCTGGTGTTTCGACAAATCTCCTTGGATCTTTTCTGAAATAAACAAACATATGTTTACTTCAAGAAGAATACAAAAAAAGAGAGAGAAAAGATTCGCACCACGACTACGCTCTTGTGACCGTGCAGGGATACGCAGACATTGCTAAAAAACTAAGCAAACAGCCTTTGACGATGGATCAACAATACATAGTATACTTATTAGAAAGTGTTGCCCTCGTGTTTCTATGGAGATGTGCTGTTGTCTCCGTCTGTTTATACGCCATTTTTTTCTCGTGAGAAAGTTCTGTTTAATGTATTTTTCTAGGATTTGAAAGGTTATTGGTTGTGATTTCTAAATTTTGGTTATGTGTTTTAATTTCGTTCATTGATATTTGAAAATTGAATTTGAATTTAGCGAGCAAAAGGAGCCGGAATTTTTGAGTTTATCTACTGTCTACTTTATTTTCTGTTAAAGTGCAGGCTAAAATATTCATTTTCTGCTACCGAGGGGGTCAGAAGATGCATTTTAAAAAAATGCCAACCCCAATTGGTCTGTTAAAGCTGAATTTTTCTAACAAGAAGATGCAATTTTGACGTTTTGACATAAAAATATTTAAAGTTGACTTGATGAATAAACCGCTTATTTCGAGGAGTACATTGTATATTATCCCAAATAATCTGAGGTCACACCTTCGTACCCTTTGTGTACACGCGAATCTTCTCCAGTATCGCCCATAGACTAACCGTGACATCGCAACTCCATGACGAACGCTGTAAAATGTGGTGAATGGGCCATGATCCCTAAACATATTTTAAAATAAGTTGGACTTCTTGTGTTATTAAGCCTGAGCTCGTTTCAGAACACGGATTTGTTTTGCTGTAATCCTAACAACTTTTGATATCCATATACATACATTTGTGTAATTAATGCCCCTTCGTTTTACCGTTTTGATGAACCCTTGTAGTGATAAGGATAATTATGGAATAACTAGCTTCCAAAGTTATGTATGTGGACGGTAAATGCTGATTTATGGTCGCAAACTGAGTTTTTCTGGCGACGCGTTAGTATCGTAAAATAAGCATTTATCGTTCCCAATTATAACGTCATGTGCAATATCTAGTTATTCCCATTTTAATGCTATTTATATTTTTGTGAATATAAGGCGAAATGTGACGTTAGCAGCGTCAAAGACTAGTATGTTCTCGTTTTACAGCCGTAACTAAGGAGCAAACAACCAATGAAATTCGACGTTGGAGCGACATTGCATTAGAATTGTTTGTTGCAATTGTGTACCGAAGTCGTAATTCAGGTAGTTTTGCTAGAGATTTTTTTCATATCATTATTCACATTGGTTAAAAATATGAAATAGTCATTCGGAACATTTCAAATTAATAATGCTGAAATTATACTCACTCGAGAATTTCTTGTACTTTGTAAAATTTGGTATCTATATAAATTGATCTTATTGGCTTGTATGTTGGGCAGTTAATAAGTACTGCAGCTTTTACCTGTAATGATATACCATACACTAAAGTAAGTGATCAATGCGGACCTATATCGCTCATGTGATTATCATATACATTGTATACTCTTATCGTATTAACTAATCAGTGAATGAAAGTCAAACAACAACAACAACAAAAAAAAAACAGAAATCGAAAGCCTTACGAATTTGGGAAAAAAAATACAAAACAACTTTACATGCGAAGGGAAATTTTACAAAAAGACAATGACACAAGCTCCACAGAAACACGAAGGACAACTTATCTAATGAACTATCTTCAGTTCAAGTGCGGAAGACATTGTAGAATACACTGTAGGTGGCGCTGTTAAACGCAACGTACTCATTATTTTCATATATCACATTGTATCATGAAAGTATAATAAGGAAATTCAATTTCAATACTTTCCTTTCAGCCAAGTACTTACAGGACAACATCACTGACGAGACATAAATTGTTGAAATGTGCCATATGGTGATAAATGAATATACATCTCAATATTGACCATCCAAAGTATTCCAAATTCCAGGTGCTACTTTCTTTGGACTTACTCAGAGTAGGAAGAACCTTGACTGACAAAGCGGAGCTAACGCTTCCATCTCATTTCAGAGGGTTGGAGCGTCAATACATTGTTTATATCCTGGAGACATCTAATGTTTCAGCCTCACAACAACTGAAATAAAACATCTGCAACCGCACATTATGGTGTTGTTATCCGTATTACTTCACCAGTCGCTACTTATTTAACAGATTCTAATGCATGTCGTTAAAAGTAAGCACTTCCTTGCTCATTACTGACCAAAACATTAGAATAGGGTTACCGTACTGATGTTTTATAAAAACTGAAGGTCACATGGCTGTATAAGCCAAAATTGACGTCAGAGCTACCACGTGTTTACCTTGAAATGTTGACAATGACAAGCATTATAAAATTGAATTTGATATCAGTATAATCTTTGAGGATAGACGAAGACATTTCAGAAAATAAGACATATGTGAAATCATTTTTATATCAAATCCGATACGATTTTGACAATGGGGGTCCTAAGAGGTATTCATGCACGCATGTACGTAAACAGAGGGTTGTGTACATTATGTGTAGTTATTTTTCGATTTGAAAACACAAGGTATACTTTTTTGTTCTTTAAATAAAGAGTTAAGATCAGACTTCAAGACTAGATAGGTGAAAGTGTCCACAATTTTTTTATAAGAAAGAAATGTCACTTTTAATTTGGTTGAAAACTGCATAAAATCTTATACAGCTGTCACACCTTAAGAGCGCATTGGAATGTATGTGTAAAATATGTGCAGAACGAACTCTTGTGGTGTCAATATATCAAAATTTCGACTCAGTTATAAATGTTTGATATTGTCTGGTCAATGTCAATCACAATTCATATGTAACACACAACAAAGACAACGTGGAATTAAAAGAAAAGGGGGAGGGGTGTTCTTCAACCCCCTTCCCGCCATTTTCATTCCTCTAATTAATATGGAAAGTAATGTATTTTATTGCCGTAATGATTCTATTTTTCTTGGTAACTATTCAGACATCGAATTTTGATGAAAATCAATTACAAAATAAGGCTGTAAACTCCATTAAACTGATATATTGGGCATACCTTTAAGATTATGGGCTCTTGCAGTTAAGGGGGTAGGGGTTATGTTTTGTGAATTACGAGCTGCTATTTGATTAGATGCATTATCTTATGAGCTGCGAGTCTTGTATATATATTTTAAAGATAAAACAACCCAAAATTTATGAAAAAATTTAAACACTTTTTTTTTCTCAATTTTTAATTGCATTTTTTCTATGTTTTCTAACTTTTATTTACGGACACCTGAATCGAGCTCATATAAGTTTCAAATGTAAACAAAAACCATTGATAATGATAAATCTAGTAATTAGAAAGTTAAATGAAGATCATGTGACATATTTGATGCAAATTTGTGTTTCTTAAAACGAATAAATGATGAAAATTAAAAGCAAGGAAAATTGTGTATTTCGCCAGCTTTTACACAATAGGGTAACCTCCGATATCACTGTATTTCATGGAGACGGATGAACATATTTTGTTGAAACTTGGAACATGACAAAGGTAGGTATTGATGTATATAATGACATTGTGAATTTGATTCAGATGTGAAAAGGTGAGCATCTTAAGGTCTCATGGCTGTATAAGCCAATCAAATTTGTAACACACCTCAGGTCACGAAAATTGACGTCAGAGCTACCACGTGTTTACCTTGAAATGTTGACAATGACAAGCATTATAAAATTGAATTTGATATCAGTATAATCTTTGAGGATAGACGAAGACATTTCAGAAAAAAAGACATATGTGAAATCATTTTTATATCAAATCCGATACGATTTTGACCATGGGGGTCCTAAGAGGTATTCATGCACGCATGTACGTAAACAGAGGGTTGTGTACATTATGTGTAGTTATTTTTCGATTTGTAAACACAAGGTATACTTTTTTTCTTCTTTAAATAAAGAGTTAAGATCAGACTTCAAGACTAGATAGGTGAAAGTGTCCACAATTTTTTTATAACAAAGAAATGTCACTTTTAATTTGGTTGAAAACTGCATAAAATCTTATACAGCTGTCACACCTGAAGGGTATCGGCGAATCCCATGTCAGAAATATCCGTTTTACTAGATTTACTATATTTCTGACAGGGGTTCGCTGGATGAATGCAGGGTGGTCAACTTTTGGAAAACACATGCATGGTGACCCCTAATTGCCGTCCAAATGACAAATATGGATAATGACCATATCCCTGTATACAGCACAAAATCGATAATTCAGAAAATCAGAAACCGAAGGCATAGAAAATCAGGATAAAACAGGAACCAAAGCAAACAAACAAAAACTTCCACCATATGAAAAGAAGCGAACTCCCGATATGGGAGTGAGACCAGGTTAGCTCCGGGTATATATTCTTCTGTGTTTCTTGTCTGTCAGCTACAGTGGACTCCACTTTACATGAAATCGCTTTATTTGAAAACATTTACAAATCCCATGTCATTTCTCTTAATAATCTATATAGATATTAAACGCTTTATTATAAATCGCTTAATTTGAAAACCCGCCTAATTTGAAAGCTTTCACTCATCCAAAGTAGCAATAATTACGTTGTTTTGACATCGGATTATTTGAAGTGGCCGCGAGCGCTTCTCAGTTCTGATCGTCAGTTCCCCCTGAATTTCAAATAATCCGGAGTACACTGTATTTTGATATTCCTGGTATCAATATATTGTTGATGTGGTAGTACTGCGGGCTGTCTTTCGTATCATACGGCCTCATGCACGAGTGGTCGAAGATCAATTTGCTTCCCTTAAGGAAAAACGGAATTCTTTGTATGAAGTGTGGGTTAAAAGTCAAACTTGCTTTTGCCAATGAAATGCATCTCTTCGGAGTAATTTCGAGTCGACATACAATTGCTTTGTTGATATTCGACATCGAAGTTAAACATCTCAGATATTAGAAAAATTGTGTGAGGAAGCATATATACACTAATTACCTCTTTGGAAATCAAAGTGAGAGTATGGGCCATGTATCCCCCAAATGAAACGCCGATCACACCAATGCCTCCTGGTATGGCTAAAGGATGACTCGACAACCATTTTATATTTTCCTGAAACAAGTTATAGGATTATTAATTCCAATAATATAGTGGGGTTATATCACGAAAGAGTTTACATGCATTTTCTCATTAAACGCATCTTATTTTAATCACAATTCCTTTGATATCAGAATGATCTAAGCTATCGATTTACGGGCCTATTGCTTAGAAAGTCATCTCAGCTTCGCATTGGTCCCTTATCCTTTGTATGTTTTATGATTAGACATAACTTGTTAAATTGCACATATGTTGCATTGAAATTTTACTATTTTAGTATTATCCTACTATATTTAAATTACTAAAATAAGGGGAGGATCTCCAACAAACCTAGTTGCAGCACCAACAGCAAAACCCCAAAACACCCACTGTAAAAACAAAAAGCAGACACGCACAGAAAGAGATGTAAATGGTACAAGGAACGCCAAATCACAGAGAAACATCAAACACAAATGACTACACATAAACAAACGATACCAATGGGCAATCGGTGCCGACTTAGGACGGCCATCTGCAACTTCGTAGCAGGTGATGTTGTTATCTTGGATTACGTGCGCACAACCCTCCGACTTTTCCGATAACCCAGAGGTCTCGAAGAACGCACAATTGTGGTGTAAAAGAACCTCCCCACTGTAAGATGAACATACAAACAGCATGACGCAGGGCCCAAGAAACACACAGATGGATAAGTAAATGGAAATAAAAAAACAGAAAGCATACGAAATACAGTCCTTGCTCTGTCACCCGAGGAGTCCGACTGACATTTAGAGAGAACAGGTGGTGGGGTCCTGTCTTCTCTAAAGAGGTTTAGACAGGACCCGTCATGGAGTCCTGTCGTCAAAGTCAGTCAGAATGCAATTCTTAAGAATGCGCTGGTACAAGGCTGTCGATTGGTCCAGTACCAAGCCAAGTGTCCGTCTCGTGACAGAAGGATTATATCCACGGTATAAAAGGCGTTTGATGATTCTAAAACAATTGCGATGGGTTGACAATATTTTTTTGTAAAAATTTCCAGAAAGTCTTTACTAGTTTGTGAAAACGAAAACCTTAACCTAAACGTTACTTGGTAATTTGAAAATTTCTACCATGAAAATCCAAAACATCAGTGCATGCTCTAGCATACCGGATGAACTGCGAAATGTAGATATCATATATGACGGTAATCTAGGAACATAACCGTCAAGCCAGGGATAATTTATTATGTTGAATTCAAAATCATCTCTTTTGTCATACAGACTTTTATGAATCTCTCCGTTAACAATTTTGATATTTAGGTCGAGAAATGGTGTTTCTGTGTTTGTGATGTTTGCTTTGTTTAGAGTCAATTCTTGTGGATAAATAACATTTTTACACTTTCTTTTCAAAAACAGGATTGTCGATAGTAAGAATATCATTCAGGTACCTAGAAGTACCAATGAAACATTTCACATCATCATGTTTTCTTTGCTTTTGAAGATTTTGGATAAATTCTTTTTCATACGTGTATAAAAAATAAATCTGCAACAAGAGGCGCGCAATAAGTACCCATAGGGATACCTACAATCTGCTTGTAGAGATTCTCACCAAATCTTACATAAAGGTTGTCCAAGAGGAAGGACAGGGCAATACATAGGTCACTACATGTCCATGATTTGTATAATTTGTATTCTCTAGCAGAAAAGAAACTCTTTGTTTCAGATATACAAATATAAGTTTTCCCATCTCGATTAAAGCAACATTTAATGAGTTTGGACTATAGATAATTAATTTTGTCGTGAGGAAGCGTGGTGTACATATTTGAAAAGTCGTATGAGGAAATCGCATTGGCTTGAAAATTTCTAGATTTCATTTTGTCAATCACATCTTCTGAATTTGTAATAGAACAAAATAAGTTAACATCATTCCTGTTTAGAACAGTTTCACAATTTTTATCGCGGTGAGTGCTGACGTCAGATTTCTAGACAAAATTGTAGTTTAGCAGTTGCTAGAATTAGCAATGTATCGAAACTTGTAAGGAGACTTGTGCAATTTTGGTATGCGGTATGTTGTAGGGATGACGAATGAAGAAATTTCACTGTCATGTTTGCTTAAAATGTTAGGACCACTTTCATTGCTTTTGATATAAGTATTTGTAGTACGAAAGTTCCGAAACTAAAGTTGATACGTAGTAACGTTTTCAAATAATTATGGTGCTGTTGGCTGCTTTATCTGCAGGGCGAAGATATATCTTTCATGTAAATTGCGTACTTTGGATTTGAAATATCTATCAGATTGAGAACTTGGATTTACAAAAGGATGAGGATTTTTGTGGAAGTTATCTATTCGAATATCAGTAATATCCAAAATTAGGGTTTTCCAGTCATTCAGAGATTCGAGTCCTTCCTATTACACCATAGTTTGATATAGTTATCTAAGGCGGCTTCCTTTAGTATTTCGCAACATTTAATAAAATCTATCTTGGATGCGATTCTTACAGTGGCCATAAAGGGCCGTATGAAAAAAAAATTCACTCCCACGAAAAAAATTTCGAGGGAACGAAATATTATTTCGTGGGAACGAAACTGAACTGCAGTAATACTTATATCCGAAATTGAATGGTGATATGTAACGAAGTGATTGTAAAGGAAATGTCTGTGCTTTTTGTGGCGCGAGTTTCTTATGTGATATGAATGATTTCGAAAACGAGTTTTAAGGACTGACCCTGTTTCCCGTACATATCGGGCGCCTTATCTCCTGGCGTTTTATGAGATAACATAAATTACATCTTGATACGATCAATCGACATCGTTATCTATCTCGATCTTTAACGCATGCCCATTAACACTAGATGTAATCGTGGAATTGCAATTGATGAGCGAACGTTATGAACATCTCTTTCCATTGCACTTGCGAAAGGTTGAAAACCCTCTGTGTTTGTTGTTAAAATGTAGAGCCTGAAGATGGAGTAGTGCATGTAATATGTCTACGGGGATACAATTTGAAGAGGTGATAGAAGTACTCTGGGGGAGGAAAAAAGTTGATTACTGTTAAATGTCGATAATGGGAAAGTGACTGTAGTGATAGAGGGTAACTTCAGAGGAGTTAAATTGATTCGAGGCGACCCTAAAAATGCCATGATAGAAGATTATCCATCTTAAATGCCCTTCAGGCAACTACAATTACATGTATCATCAAATAACTTGAGTTGCTATGGTGACGTCACGTTCAAGTTTTGTATGTAGAGAGAATTTAACAACGTTAAAATACATTTGACGTTGTTACGGGGAAAATGTGTGATGTGCATGCAAAAAAAAAGACCGATGATTGAAATAAATAGATGTAATTTCGCGAAGGGATTATCGGAAAATTTGCACGTGACCAAACAGAATTACCAAAAGTAAGACAGTCATTCCTTACAACGACGACAACAATAACCATTACTGTCCAATATAATGTCGGTCGAACCTTTCTTGCATGAGATCCACACTATATTCAACCAACTTGATCTCATTCTTTTTGAGAGTTGTACCTCTATTCACATAAAAAGTGGTACTTTCAATTTTTTTCAGTTGTAACTTTCAAATTTGTTCCAAGCTTCGATTCTTGAATATAAACAATTATTTCCTATTACTATAATCTCCTCATCTTATATTCAGCAGTTTGACTTAATTATTTTCAATCAATTTCAGCAACAAGTAAAATGTAAATACCGTTGATATGTAAAAATAAAGAATTGTGATTCCTTACTTTGAAAAATGTAAAATCTCCGAATATCTTTTTGGAGTCAGGAAGCCCTTCATAAAATAAATATGGAAGTGCCAGAGTGAGGAATCCTCTGGATGCTAACAATGCCGCTCTGAACTCGACTATTCCCCCTATACCACCAAACATGTCTATAACTGCGGGGAAAGGGCCTCTGCCTTAAACAAATTGATATTCCTTTCATTTAGTATACTCAGACGAATGTAGTTACAGTAGTATTTTAACCAGGTTCAACATGTTCATATTCGAGAACTCAATGTAAAATCTCATGTAATATTCAGACTACAGTATACAATGCTCTTCAACATGTTATAATCAAAGGTTACTTATTTGTTAGGGTGCACAAAGGTAGAATTCGGCGGAATTTTTGATAAAACTCATTTTGAAACACAAAATTATTCAATTACCTGTGGTTAATTTCAAATTCTACTGCCTCAAGTTATTTTCATACCTTACATACAAAGACACAGGGCATATCTCATTACCTACTATTTTCTTTGGCTAGTCAAGTGAATGAAATATACGAGAAATTGAGTTCCTACCCTTTGGCTTGAACAATGTTCCAATAGCCATTCCCTCTTTTATCTTAATCCTTTCTACATCCTTTCCCATGTACCAACGCTGAATTTCTGTATAGGCAACACATGCCTTTGCACAGTGCTGGATGGAGTCCAATGTGTATATTTCATTATATACGTATAGTTTATAAACCAAAGGACGTGTTACATCTGTCTTTATGAATCGTCTTTTCTCGAATCCAGATTCTGCCTTCATACTCCAGAAGAGTCCCATTGCGTCAAGTCCTACAACAAAAGTCGGATGTAGGTTATATCCTCTTGATGTATATTATGTTTGATTGCAAGATTTTCATTACAAAGGTTAGAAGAATCATGTTTTTGTCATTATGACAGTAGTTTAACTTTTAAATCCTATTGAAGTCCTGAGAGAAAAACAGTCGTGAACAGGACTGTCTTGAAATCAAGAGGCTTTGCTCTGATTTTGGAAGTTACATATGAACTATGGATTTAAAATATAGTAGATGAAAGAGTAGGAATAACACCTGTGTAAGTTCCCTGTATAGATGATTCTTTCGACAAGTCCACAGTGCCATGTTCATTAGCTCTGAAACTTCCCAATGAAGCAAACCGAGCTCCGCTTTCCAACGTTATCCTTAAGTATATACTTATGTGTTGGTGCTTAGCTAAACCTCTGACTGATATTCTTTGTTCCTCGTCAACAAGAGCTGTCTCGGGTTCTACTGAAATCGACGGTCCTTCGACCATCTCAAGTACTTTAAGAATGAATGAATGATGTTTATGACGGATGCTTTAAAAACACTGAACATTGATATTATAGAAGTAATTAATGTGACTCAATATTCATGGATTTTCTAATCGTATAGATATATAAGACAATTCCTTAATCTATCAATTTCAAATGGAATCCCTATAGTAAGATTGAAATACCATATTGGTTGGAAGAATACCGGTCTCGGTCAAAATCGACTATTCTTGTTATATTTGAAATATATGAACGAGTACACAATATTTCCAAATGGACATTTTTCATGCTTGCGGAAATTCGGACTTCGGACACCGCACTTGGAAGGGACTATGTCACAAACATAAATAGTTGATTTTACCCCAATGAACATAGAATACTTTGTGTGAGAATTTATTTATTTTCATGTGTAAATATACATATCTAAAGGTCTCAATTGTAATTTTGTCAATTGTGCATTCAGATTTTACTTTTCTGATTGCACCTGATAACCTTAATACGACCCTTTAAGTACGAAGTCCGGAGTGCGAAGTCCGAAGGTATCTTCGAGAATTAGAACTGAGCCATTCGTTAAAGCGAACTTACCGTTTAATCTTCTTTCCTGATAGAGAGAATATTATGCAACGGATATTGACCTATTGTGTCAACATGTGAGTATAGTATAAACATATCCATGTGTAGCTTTTAAACGTAAAGATATATGTAATAACGCATGTTTAAAACTGATAATCTAAGACTCGTTGTCGTGCGTAGGTAAGTAATGCATAGTATAGTGCATCTTTTAAAGAACGTCATGTCACTGAAATATGTTCCTGTATTACTAAATTAAAGAATTTTTCTCAAATTGTGTTCTCCTCATATAATCTAGGTGGTAAATGCCACACAATTTTTAACTCCTAGTCCTTCTCTCTGAAAAGTTCTGTTTATACCTCTATATCTTAAAATTGAAAGCCTAAAAAGCAGTAGAAAATTGATTGGAAAACATACATAATGATGGGACGATATGGATCATGTATCATCGTTATCTAGAATCCTGAAAGACATTTTGGAGAAGAACCAGATATCTCAAATCGTTTATTGAGCAGAAAAAAAAATCCGAGTGTTGATAGTCAGCATATGATGTCTACTTTCCCCGGACATCTAAGCATTGTTTGTCATCTAATGCCTGGGGTTTGTAAGCCCTTAATGACCATTAATGGGACTTTCCATCGACTTGCAATTGGTACTTGAAGTTCAAAGTAACAAGTATAAATTTACTGCGATATACATGTATTAAAAAATAATGAGTCATTAAACAATACCATGTATTTGGATGTCTGAGTTAAAAAATGATTTTGTCAGAATAACTAGAAACTTCCTGTGTATGGAACGTTATTCACTTGATGCACAGTCATTGAGGTATATATACGTTGTTCATAGGTTACTCTGAAGTATCTGATCGTCATGTAAATTTGTTCTTAAAAAATCTTTTATTTTTTCCCAGGAGTTTCTTTGGCAAAAAGCATGGTCCTCTGGTTTTCCACCCCATACAGTGTACGAACCTGATAAAGACATAAGAAGCTTAAATATCAAACAAAGAAGCATTAATATTTTATCGATCGGAAGCATATGTTCTATGAAAATAATTCCGATCAGTTAAACATTTCAAGAAATAACGTTTCATTAGTAACGTTCCAGGCCGAAAACCAATTAACCCAAAAGCGAATTTATGAAAAGCCAAATTCTGAACATGACACAAAATGTACGTATGCCAAAAAGCCATTTAAGGACAGAAATATGCTTTGAGGTAGGCAATACTCCACTCATAAAATCCTTTGTAACCGAGTATTTCAATAAAAAGATTTTCTTACGTCAATATTTATTTTCCTATTGCGTTTCCCTTATATGGAGGTACCAAACACACTGCACTGTAATTTTCGATAAACACAAGAGCCACGTGACATAAGAACATACGCGAATTAATTTCTCATAAAATGCCCATTCTAATCATTGCTTTTACACAGACTCAAAAATTCAATTATCAATCGACAATGACTACCCCTAGTGATTAAATGTGTCAAAATTTAGGTCACCCACATGTACACTTCCAAGAAGTGTGACGTAATAAGTCGATCACGCGTCACAACAGACGAAGTTCAAGGACTGCACTGCCGTCTACAGAAAGATGTCATGTTTGGATGAGCGAATTCAGACATACGTCGATCAAATATTCATTATTTAGGATGAGGATTTGATCCACTTGTGTCATTTATCAACAGTGAATTATACATATCAGAAATATTTCGAGTATCAGCGAATCTTTGCCACGTTGAGGCGGGTCATGAAATAACGATAAACTTTTCGAGTATTTGTGTATTTCCCCACAACTGCACTCGAAGTTTGCATTATTCTAATTGCTTCCAGAAGAAACAAGGTGATTTTACAAAAGTGTGAATAATGGTACCGATTGATTTGATAGGCTTAAACAGTTTAACAGTGTGTTAAGGTGATTTTTCAAATGTGTTCCTTCCAATCTGTGACATTTCTCCAAACCTCCGCTTGGTCTTGATTATGTCGGACAAAAATCGCGAACTTTCATGACTCACTTTTTATTCAGTTTTGATAGTAATGTTCAAAATACAACCAAAAACAAAATTCATTTTCTCATTTTTCTACAATGCTTCCGTACAGAATACTACTTCGAAGCTAGCAAAACAAAACGTGCTCTTACGTCAGTAACGTTCTCCCTCTGCGGTGCTATTTCAAATATAATGATTTTTTATAGCTTTGCGCTTTATCGGTGTGTATTGGCAGTAGGGAATGGAACAAAAAATTCAAGAAATCTTCGTGCTTATCATTCCATACTGCCAATACACACCGATAAAGCTGAAAAACAATCCTTAAATAAATCCATAGGATAAATATTATACCCGAACGAATCATTAGTAATCATTCTCAGAAAATCAATTTCACATTGTGTCATAGCATCACTGAATGGGTAAAAAATTAACTAAAATAGAAGAATAAGAGGATGCTTTGCCAGAAAATGACCCTTTGAACACAATACAAATGTATTCGATCGGCGTTAAAAATCTATTTATCAGAAAAGTTTCAGTGATTTTTTTTTTGCAATATGAAAGTTAAAAAATGTTAAACGTCTTCAAATTTAATAGCATCATTTAAGAACAGATAAATTTACAGCATGGACAAGACATGCACGTTTCGGGTACTTAACCCTCGTCAGTGATCCTCAACCTAAACAATGTAATATGGCCAAAGAGTGTGAACATTTTTTGTCCAAAAATGTACCGAAAAACGTAGCAGAATGGGTGGGATATGATGTTAATACGATAGTCATCCTTTCTCCCATTTAAAAATTAATGAGATTGTACTAACCAGATATTCCTCCCTCGTACGACACCCTTGTGAGCGGAGTGAAAGGAGGCTCTACAATGTGCCCTGCACCAGGATATCTCAGAACCTTAACACGATGTTTCTTATCTGACGGCCATTTTGAATACCAGGTCTCCATGAAATAGGGATCATAACAGTGATCATCTTCGCTTATTATGCAAAGGTAATTTGCTCGACTTTTCCAGCTCTGTAAATGAAAATCATAAATCAACAACAAAGACGATATATGATGATTTTATCAAAATACATGACAAAAATGTCTAAATATTGCTGTGCGCTTCTAAAAACCATTCGTGGGCGAGGTTTGAAACTTTTATCTGTATGAATAAAAATTGTCCTTCTTAAAATAATATCATATGTAGAAGACCTCTGATGTTATTCTTGAATAGACATCTATGTATTCGTCAAAAGTATCAGATCTTCAAACATTTTTCTAGACATGAAAAAAAATCAAATTCGTTGCACCAGGAAGAATACTTTCAGAAGATCTTCATTCGTTCGCATGGCATTTTCCGATATCTTGCAAACTTGCACATAGCTTAATTTAAGCCTTGAATTATTAATTATTTTAGTGACTTCCTACACTAATTTCGATTCCATTATAGTTATCTTGCTGCTCTATGACTTCAATTCAATTCAAAAGCCAAAGACTAATAGGCTTGTTGTGATTGTCTGTTAAACTTTAATGTCGTGCTTAAGAAATCTTTTCCTTTTTGTATCATTTGAAATACAGATTTTAAAAGAAGCAAAAGCCATAAACATTATCCACCTTTGCAAAGCGTTCCTCATATTTTGGAAAGGTTTTTAACAGCACGGCTCCTTCGTCAGATTCTATTGCTTTATCCCGATCATATCTAAAGGGAAGGGAAGTGTATTTAGATAACTTGTTTAGATGAGAATGTAATCGTTTTGCATAAATTAATACATTTAGTGAGTTTATTGTTGTCATAAGTACTTACTCGAAGACTACTGGAGTTCTACTAAGTTTCTCTAAATACACCGGTCTGATGGGTGTATATGGAATACTGTTAACCATTACAACAGCCTTAATCTGTAAAAAACAATTCGTTTCTTTTCATATGAACCTGAAAATATTCTCATCATATCTACCGTAAATCTGGTTATTTTTGCTGTCGATTAATTTTGAGCGATTTAGCGGGCATGATGGATTCGCAAAAATATTTTTCTTAAAAATAAATCCACGTGAAGAAAATTATGCTTCCGATACATCAATTAAACATAAACATTCGTGCACATATGCATACGCGGCTTTTTACTTTTAAAGCCACATGATGTCCGTTTTGACATTCGGACCCGGGGGATTTTGCATATGTCTCATTCAGTTACAAAAAAACCTTTCGAACTGAAAAAAAAAGAAAAGAAAAAAGAAAAAAAAAGAGCAATTCAAACTTTACAAAAACAAAAGGGAAGCATATCATGTATGAGCGTGGTATAAGAAAACGTAATATGTGAAAAAAAGTTACACTGCTTCGATCGCCGAATAGGTGTGAAAAATAAATCATATGACAATTTGAGTGGGTCTTTGTTTGCAATGAAGGAGTTAATTTTAGTTATTTACTTCATAATGTAAGTTTAATTCCTCTAATTGAGGATGTCATTACTTAAATCATTTGCGATTCGTATACTTAATAACTTTTCGGATTCATCACATTTCAAACAGTTAGCGTGCGTGCGAACTATACTGTTCCGATCGGAAATCATATTGCTATCATATCACTTGGAAAGGAATATGAGATAGGAATCCTTTTTTAAGACTAAAGATTAAAACATGAAATAGTACAGGGATATGGTCATTATCCATATTTGTCATTGTACAGCAAATTAACAAAATACCGTATACTAGTACTATAATTTTATTTTTTCACTGGCGATGGATTCGCAAAAATTAGAATCACAAAAATAAATATATCGGCTTTTAACTCAAAACCGCAAAAGTAAATCGACGCAAAAATTTCCAGATTTACGGTATATGTTTCTTCTCTTATTTCAGAAAGCTACGAAAAACTTGTATAAAGTACCTCTTTACAAAGTATTGAAAGATGATTCATGACAAATCCACCAAATGACAACCCATAAACAGCAATACCACCAGGAAGGGCAAGTCTATGTGTGGCCAACCACTGGATCATTTTCTGAAATCATATAGTTTGATACTTTCTGCTGTCAATCAGTTCTGTGGTACAGAAGTCATAGATGCTTATTATTCGGATCTGGTAAATATTACTAAGCAATAATTTCACTCTGCTTTCGGTAGATTTTTAGCAATATCATTAGATGGAACAATACTAAAAGTGCATATTTTTGAACACCAGTTTTTATTGAAGTGCAAATGCATTAAAATGGTGATTTTAGATTTCACATATTTCTCTCTGAATTTAGCTATGGGACACTGGTTTCAAAGAATAACCCAGAGGGAAGCTTAATTACGTTAAGTTTCAATTTTATCCTGTCTTTATGAAATCATACTTGCAGTTCGTTCATGTCTCTCCACATGTTTGTAATCAGACTTGTTCTTTCAATATCCAGTTGAAAAACAAGAAATCCATGAGAAGAAAGTAATGCAGGTCTAAAAAGATTGGTTCCTACAGTGGCGTAGATCATAGCAGGGAAAGGACCATTTCCTGTAATATTGTGCCAACCGTATAACGTACTATAAAATACATCTAACTTTTTCCTATCCTTTGCTTACGCTGGTAACTGTTTTTAGTTTTTGGATTGTTTAAATTGTAAAAAAAAATTAATTCATGCTTTGCTGCCTGATCTATTACATATTAAGATTTTAATGATTTTGATATGAGAAGGATTTCGCTCTTGATACCGTATAACCAGACATTTTCGCGAAATACTAATTTTCGCAATATTCGCGAGTGATTTGGAATCGCAAAAAATATTATCGCGAAAAATTGTGTTTGGATAGGTATAAATTGGTATATCAGTTACATTTTGTTCTTCATGTACATGTACATGTCTCAATCTTCATATATTCCGATTAAACATAAAGAAAAGTAAATCAAATGTATTCTTATGATAGAAATATTTAAAAACTTCATAAATGAAAGGTAAAAAACAGTGACATTAATATGTTCATATTTGATTGTAATTTAGGATTCACGAAAAATTGTTCTCGCGAAATTTAATTCACCCTATTTTACCATAAACTCGTGAAAATTTCTGGTTATACGGTATATTCATTATTAGGATTGCCTCTTATTCAACCTCCAGTATCACTGAAGAGACATGGATTGTTGAAATGCGCATATGGCGCACTAAAATTATAACAAAAGACAAATATTTCAATCGTTTTTCTTTTGTAGCTGAATGACATGGATAGGAAATAATCTACTTTATCTTTGAATGATAAAGCAAAATCTCAGTTCTTCAGAGGTGAAAGAATGATTCAATTGTTAAATGTCTTCAAATTCATTAGGATAATTTCAGAACAGACGAATTTACAGAATGCACCAGACACGGTATGTAACCCTCGTCAGTGACACTCAATCTAAACAATGAAACATAGCCGAAATTTCTGTGAATTATGTCCAAAATATACCGAAAGACGAAGCAAGATGGCTGGATATGATGCTTCATGGCCCAGGCTTCAGAAAATTGAGAAAATTTTGTAAACAGTTTTAGAATGCGTTTGAAGAAACGACCAACCAAAAATTTATTCAAACAAAATCATTTTGTCTACTCCGGATCACTTGTATATTCTGAATCATAGAACAATATTTTCCTAACATCAAGACCGATAACTTTTGCTTATAGGACACATATCAGTATTGAATGAGGTATTTCCCACAATCATTTTTATTACATGATCCCCAACATTTTTATGGAAAAAATCTAATTGAGCTGACTCAGGATTGTCTCAATGATTATACATGTACATACATATAACTAGAAACACACGATTAAATTGAACATTCTTTGTTTTACAAATTATGTTATATTTGAAGATTTTTTTATGAGATACTATTGTAATTTTCTTTAAATCTCTTTTCGCACAGAAACATGCTCTGGATATTTTAGAAAGGATCCCAATATTGACAAGGCTCTCATCAGGAATGAAATTTTCTCCAAAAATCTTACTGAACATACCCTTTGGAATGAACAAAGTCCCTCTAATTGTTCCATATTCTATCTCTTTCAGTCTAACACTTCTATCCTTACATAATCGTTGTACTTTTAATGTTGCCAAACATGCTTTTTGGCAGTGTTGAATCTCATCCAAGGACCAAATTCCATCATATATGTAGATATCGTAATGAAGAGGAACCGTGACATCCCGGGTCTTAAATCTGCTGCATTCATATCCTGGCTCACATTTCAAACTCCAAAAGAGCCCCATCGTGTCCACTCCTATGAAGAAAAACAATGCATACAAAAACTGCTGCATGATAAAAGCCCCTGTCAAATTGACCCTTCCGATTGCGGGAAAAAAAATGCAAAAATTCGTGACGACACTATGCTTTTACCTCGGACAAACTAGCTTGGAACCTCGGTCAAACATCGAAATTGCATTGTGACGTCATGGAATTTCTAAATTAAACACAAAACCCAAGATCAGAATCCAAATATCACAATCCATACTGAAGCAGTCATACACATTTTTAAAAATATAAAACAAAAGAAATATCGGGAGATCCCCAATAGTGACAACAGCATATGGCCAAATATTACATACAA
Organism: Pinctada imbricata; assembly: GCA_033119305.1. Lineage (NCBI taxonomy): Eukaryota > Metazoa > Mollusca > Bivalvia > Pterioida > Pteriidae > Pinctada > Pinctada imbricata. The sequence continues at coordinate 91,213,875 of VSWD01000005.1, forward strand.
TATAGAAATATGGATTGCAAGCCGATTTATATTTTTCGCAGAAGAAATATAAATCACCAGTGCCATCAATCTTTAGTGTTCTAAATGCCAAGTAATAACATCGTCAAGATTGAGTTACTCGGATTTTTACCAAAAGCTTACTTGAAAACAGAAGAACATCAAAAGTATTGGTACATATCTCGGATTAGCCGGCTAGAATCAGTGAACGTGTGTCTTTAAAAGATAGAATGTATTTGGAATTTGAATATTTCTCGTCGTACGTACTTGATAACGATCATTGCTTGAGATGATTTGCGGAAACTGCGAAGTACTGTTGACAGATCAGCTCGGGAAATATATTACAACAAGTGGGTTTTGACTGTTTGGTTTATCAATTGATACGTATGTCATCTATTTTAATCATGTTTTACCAATCTTACTAAAACAATATATTTCCATTTCATAGCCATATCAAGTAGCCGACAATTTGTTTGAAAATATGATTTTTGCATGATTTGTTAATAAAAAACCTAAAAGTTGTATACATGTACCTGTATATGTTCCTTTTAAGCTCGGATCAGTAGATAAATCCACAACACCATTATCATCAGACCTGAAACATCCAGACGAGGCATACTGTCCTCCTCCCACGGACAATCTGGCGTGTATTGTTATTTCCTGGTGCTTCTTTAATCCTCGAACACTAATTATTTGTTCCTCGTCTAAAAGTGCTGTCTCTGGGGTTACAGATACTGCCGGCACTCCTTCCATGATTTTTAAGCTTCAAATTTTCTTTTAAAAATATTTGTTCTATAGTTTCTTTCATTTTTTGATAAATAATTTAATAAATTGTCAATATTTAAATATACGCTCTCTTATGAAACTTCAATGCACCATATGCGCATTTCAACAATGTCTTAGCAGTGATGCTCGAGGCCGAATACAGGAAATCAAACTAATATGAAATTATGAAGAGCAAAAGTGCAATCTTGACCTAAAATTTCTGCCAAAGAACCTGCTAAGGACAGACCCATGTCTCTCAGTTTAGATATCATAATATTTTGTGACGGTAAAATTTACAAATATATTTTTTAAGTCATGTGTCGGAACACTGTGAAACGACCGATTTCCTTGAGGATTAAACAATCGACTAGCAGATGTCTATGTCAATATTGAAATATATATTATATAATAAAATTTCCGTGCACCATATGTACATTTCTATTTTCTTTTTTGCCTAATTGAATATTTCAATAGACGTCATTGATATTCACCGACATATCTTTAGTGAAAGTGAACAAGGTAACATCATATCTTGTACTTTTTTCTTTAGCAATTAATTTAACGCTCCTTACATAATGATTACACAATTGAATACACTAGTTGTTACCGTACCTATTGAGCTATTGTTATTCTTACCTCAATACTTGTTGTATCGTTAATGTAGGAAGTTGACGGACTTTATCTCAGAGTTGACTTTATCTAAATACAGTATTGAGGGTGGACACTGGTCATATTCAGTATGACTGCTGAGCGACTGACCTTAATTTACTTGTATCTTACATTCATGGTCATGCATATCTAATTCTTGACCTTTTGTTATGCATTTTTTTTTAATGTCGATATGCGGGTAGAAAGTTAATGAGGGATAGAGAAGACTTAATTCGCCCTTAAATACCTTAACGTAAAACTTGGAGGCCTGATATGGTTAACTGTGAACATGGAAACGCAAGATCGTTTCGCTTTGGGTAATTTCGCGGAGCACGAGTGTTTCAATTTATTTTTCAGTCCGTGTTTTCTAAATAAAGAAATAAAGAATGAGAAATAGTAGTAATACCTTCTTAATAATATTGTTTTAGGCGTTAAAAATGCGAAAGTATTCCAACTCTATTCCTTCTTGAAGAAAATTTCAAACCAATTCATTATGCACCAGACAAGTGTTTCGGATATTAAATTATCATCAGTGATGCTTCTAGCCAAAGCGATTTTTAGAAGACACAAATTTCATTTCAGTAGCGCCCTCTGGTTTTTTTTTTTCTGAATTTACATTTCTCCATTTACTCTTCAGAGAGTGCGCGGCTCTAAATGTCCTGTAGGTTCAATTCGGTAGCATATCCAAATAAAATCAATGCTTAAAATAGCATTGGAGGGATGATGCTAAGATGCTAACCTCCTTCGATTTCGATGATATTTTTGGATTAAATGACAAGTTTCAGAAATAGCAAAATAATATATATGGTGTCAAATTGATAAAGGGCAAAACAAAGTTTCAGGCGACAGAGCTGGAAAGAAGTATTTTATACACTTAACAAACATCATTAAAGTATCATTATTGATGTGTTTCAAGCGATAGAATGTATAAATGTAGCCTGGTGTTTCAACAACAAAACTTTATTTTGGAAACTTTCTTTGTCTTTGCTTTTAGTTCTGGATATCTAAAAGATAATGACTTTGATTTGATTATCGAAATGCTTGTCCGTCTTAGTTATCAAGACACTTAATAATAAAAAGAATTTCGTCTGTCCGTCTTTCAGAAGTTGTCTTCCATCCTCGGAGTAGTACGTGAACATATTGAATCATGGTCTAATGGAGAATCAAACGGCCATATTTTTTTTTTACATTTTACTCCAAGGGAGAATATGCACGATTTGAAGACCTTTACTTTTGATTTACATAAATACATGTAGTTTGGTTAACTACTTATTTGACAATAAATGTGAACATGCTGGTTGAGCTAATGTTATTCTTGAATTATTGTTTAGTTAATATTACTTCAACATGTACCCTTTGCGTTTTGTTTATACAGTATACGTTTCGAGCGAACGTTCGCTTGCTTTATACCTATAAATAGATATAAGAATTTTGTTAATCCATTCATATTCAAAAGTATAATTTTTCATCGGAATAACTAGTTTGCCTTTTTAATCATATAAATGAAAATATGTATTCATACATGTATTTACAAAATGAAAAGAGGAAATACAGAATATGCACAAAATATGCACAATTACACAAGTATGAATTTTTCAAAGGTTACTTTTGTGTATTTGATTTTCACATATATTTCTTTGTAAAAAATCTATAATGTTTTCCCAGGAGTTTCTCTGACAAAAAGCATGTTCCTCTGGTTTTCCGCCCCATACAGTGTAAGCACCTGAGATAAAGAAACATAAAGCGAAACTATTACATGTATATTGGAACAAAGACTTGTGAATGATATGATATAAGGAGTTGTGCTTCTTTTATGTTTATTGTAAAAATAAGGGCTGATTTAGCTCTCATATAATTCGAATAGGGGTCCGTCGATGTTCAATTAAGTGTTATATTGTGAGTGCTGTTGAGATTGTCGACAGGATCATCTTTATGTCATTCGTGTCATACTTATGTCCTTTGCCATGTGGAGCTCGTAAAAAGCTTCCCCGCGAGGGGTTTGATAGCAAGTGTTTGAAATGTTTTTCACTGGCATGGTCGCCATAGAACTTTCATTACAGACATAACCTCAGACAGTGTATGTTTTGTAGATATTGCCTTCATTTTCGTGCGTGAACGTCGACGGCGGGTGCGGGTAATCGGACAAGTGGGAGGGTTGTGCGCACGTAATCCAGGATAACCACACCTTCTGCTATTTCCGTAGCAGATGGCCGTCCTAAGTAGGCACCAGTTGCCCATTGGTCTTGTTGGTTTATGTGTAGTCCTTTGTGATTGATGTTTCTGTTTTGTGCGTTGACGTTCCTTGTCCCTTATGAGTCTCTTTCTGTGCTTGTCTGCTTTGTTTTTGCATTGGGTGTTTTTGGGGTTTTTGCTGTGGGTGCTGCAACCTGGTATTGTTGGAGATCTCCTTTGTGTTACATATTCTTTGAGTGGACATAAATTTTATTGTCTTTTACATGTCATTAAATCAACAAAGTAACCAATTAAAATGGTGACTTTTTCTTTGAAAATATCCTCCTAAACACCACAAATCGATAAGAAATTTATTCTTTTTTTTTTTTTACATATGTGTCGTTTAGTCTTTTTCTACGATGTGAATGTTTTTTGGTTCAAAGCACCTTTCATCATGATAATACTAATATCGATAACATACGTCAACTTACTTACCAACATTCCCTCCCACGTATGACACCCTTCTGTGCGGAGTAAAAGGAGGTTCCACTGTGTGTCCAGCACCGGGATATCTCAGAGCCTTAACACGATGTTTCAGACCTGACGGCCATTTTGAATACCAGGTTTCCATGAAATAGGGATCATAACAAAGATCATCTTCGCTTATTATACAAAGGTAATTTGCTTCACTTTTCCAACTCTTCAAAAGAAAAATAAGTATATAAAATTGAAGTGATATTTTAAAAAAGATAAGGATCCTCAAATTGACGACATGGCTTTGATCACAGCAGAACAAAATGTATTCTGACTTTGGACAAGTTAAGAGGTTTTACTCAGAAAGTGAAAAACAACTGTCCATCCTCGAAGTGAAGTAAGAGAGTGATTTTTGCACGACTTTTCTAATTTAAATGTATAAGGTGAAAATAGCCATAAGTGAGGACGTGTGACTATCAACTCGATGAAAAATACTCCTACGTTATAAACCAAAACATAATAACAAGACTATTCAATGAAACAAGAAATACACATATAAAAGAAGGTAGATCATTATGTATCCGGTAACGACGTTGGACGGCCATCCACTATATTTTCAGCAGATCTTATTGTTTTCCGGATCACATGTGCACAAATGTTCTATTCAAAATTCTTTCTCCCTGAACGCTGACATATACTACAAGACAGTAAAACGAAGGGAACCAAAAGAAAACCCAAAAATAATGAATGTAAATGAAATGGATACACAGTCCGTGTTTTGTTGGCTGAAGGGAACTTATGGACATTCATCCAAAAAGTCCGTCATGGAGTTTCTTGTAACAATTGGTCAGTATTCAATTTTGGAAAAACTATTCGTTCAAAACCTTAGATGACTCCAGTACGATGTATATGTTTTTCATTATTTCAGGAAAGGGGTTCGCTGTGATTTCTATAAAACTTTCTGAAAGTTTAAGATAACGAAAGCCTTGGCCGCCAAACAGTTTTCGCAGTAATTTGTTTACAAGTACCTATACAGTAAAAGTCAGAAATATGAATGAAGTCTCTCTTGTGTCTGATAAATTAAAAGATTTTAGATGTCTTTCGTGTACTTGCGCGATAATGTATATTATTGTCGATTCTTTTCCATCTTTCTGCATAACTGGCAGTTTCACTGTGAATTGCATTAGAATCGAGACTAACATTTCTTCACCTTCTTTTTTGTGAAAACTACTATGAGGTTATCACAATTACATGCAGGTATCCGTCTATATTTTCAGCATATTTTTGAGAGTTGCAAGAATTACAGTATGTTTTCATCCAATACTTTGAATTCTTTTCACGTGATTTCTAAATAAGGATTGTAACGAATAACATGCAACTGAAATAATGTAATTATGAATGTACAATATTAACTCTGGGTCGCGTATATTTTTTTCTAATAAACGCGAGGTATTTTTGATATTGGACAGTCAAAGGTAAATTGAACTGTTAAAAATAAAGACATAACGTGACATCAATGTTTCAAGTTTCAATAATGTATTAAATTTTTCCTTGAATCGTTATGTGCCCTTTTGTGTAAGTGTTCTTATTTGGTAGTAATGGTTTTGTGTGCGATTTGACGATGTTGATGTAGATTTACGAAAAAGTTCATACGAAGTGTTTACTTTTGCAAAAAGTTCCTCGTATTTTGGGATGACGTTTAACAGCACGACTCCTTCTTCAGTATGTATTGCTCTTTCCCATTCGTATCTGAAAGAAAAGAAATATATTAATAAGGATTACCCGAAACGTTAATGTCAGGTCCGTGCTGCAAATTTATCTGTTCTTAAATGATGCTATTGAATTTGAGGACGTTTACCATTCTACTGTGAATATCAATTTCACATAATCATAAATTGACACAGTGTGTATAAGAATATATTATCAAATAAATATCGAATAAAGTATTCATCAGTTATTTGAAAATAAGTACACTGAAACAGACATTATTCAGATGTTAAACTTTCTGATCGACAACATTTTTGTGGTGTTCGGAGGAAAGGTCTTCCAACAAATTGTCGGAATTCCAATGGGGACCAATTGTGCCCCACTCCTTGCCGACATTTTCCTTTACTCGTACGAAGCTGAATTCATTCAATCTTTGGTCTCTGAAGGGAAAAGATACTTAGCTTCTGAATTTAACTTCACTTACAGATACATAGACGATGTGTTGTCCATCAATAATCCAAAATTCGCGGATTACCTGAGCAGAATCTATCCTTCGGAGCTTGAAGTCAAAGAAACCACAGAGACAAATAATTCAGCATCCTATTTGGACATAATGTTGTCCTACGACACTGATGGTCACATGAACACCTCACTCTATGACAAACGTGGCGACTTCAATTTCAGCATTACAAACTTTCCTTTTCTGAGTAGCAACATCCCTTCATCGCCTGCTTATGGCGTGTTCATATCTCAGTTGATACGCTATGCCAGAGCAAGTACCAAATATACGGATTTTGTTCTGAGAGCTAGGCGTCTTTCAGATAAGCTTCTCAGTCAGAGATATGTTTGTGACCGACTAACATCGTCACTGAGGACGTTCTACGGTCGATATGGGGAACTCGTCATACACTATGATGTTCCACTCTCAAGAATGGTGGATGATATTCTGTCATAGACCATTTGAACCATCCAACCAAAGATTGTACTCTATATCTTCCAAAATGGAAGTAACCGGATGTGACAGTTCTACCGAATTGAAGCGACGAGTGTTGCATGCAAGCAGGAGATGCTTACTCTTCCTGGGCACCTGGTCTCACTCCCATATCGGGAGTTCGCTTCTTTTCATATGGTGGAGGTTTTTGTTTGTTTGCTTTGGTTCCTGTTTTGTCCTGATTTTGTATGCCTTCGGTTTCTGATTTTTGAATTATCGATTTTGTGCTGTATACAGGGATATGGTCATTATCCATATTTGTCATTCATTCTCAAAGTCAAAAAGGTAAGGTAAAATTATAAGAATTTTTATTGGAACAGTTGCAAACTGCTGATATGCATGTTTGTAGCATCGCATTTAGAAATTTCTTTTCAGAAGGCTACTTCCTAAAATAAGAGTTGAAAGTTTCCCTTATCTTTGTCTTTGCCTTATGTGTACAAAAAATAATGCAAGATACCGTAAGAAGGAGATCCGCAACATGACGATGTTGAATTGATAAAAGAAAACACCCGAGAAAAACTGCACATGGGTCCGCTCACTACTTGACGTTATGTCATGTCATGTTAAAATTTCACATATAAATATGAATCCTCCAGAATTATTCCAAGCAGTCTGATTATGTTTTGGAAATATGTGGGGCCATGTGGCCCTATTTCTTAACATTGGAATTCATCGAATATTTATTGGTGATTTGATACTTTGTAAAGTTATTTCCTTAATCATGAGTTATGATTTTGTAAACAATGCGATTATCAGTAGCTTTCAGCCCTAAATCGACCATTTTCCGTGTAATAGCTGCAAGCCTGCTGTTTCATTACAATTAACATTGTCCACATACATTGATAAACTTGAAAAAAATTAATTTTTTCATGTTGTGATGTTGTCATCTCTGTCTGTTTGTCGTCTTTTCCGGTCTCGTTGAAGTATATCTTTTTTCTTTTTTCACTGTTGAAGATCTCCTCGTCTTTTTAAGTTTCGTTTGGGTATATGTTTTTTTTTCTGTTTTCACTGTTGAAGATCTCCTCGTCTTTTTAGTTTCGTGAGAATTTTTTTTTTTTATGTTTTCACTGTTGAAGATCTCCTCATCTTTCTAAGTTTGGTTAGAGTATGTCTTTTCTGTTTCAACTGTTGAAGATCTCCTCGTCTTTTTAAAAAAGTTTCGTTAGGTATGTTTTTGATAAACTTGAAAAAAAATTAAAAATTTCATGTTGTGATGTTGTCATCTCCGTCTGTTTGTCGTCTTTTCCGGTCTCGTTGAAGTATATCTTTTTTCTGCTTTCACTGTTGAAGATCTCCTCGTCATTTAAGTGTCGTTACAGTATGTCTTTTCTGTTTTCACTGTTGAAGATCTCCTCGTCTTTTTAAGTTTCGTTAGAGTATGTCTTTTCTGTTTTCACTGTTTAAGATCTCCTCGTCTTTTTAACTTTCGTTAGAGTATGTCTTTTCTGTTTTCACCGTTGAAGATCTCCTCGTCTTTTTAAGTTTCGTTAGAGTATGTATTTTTCTGTTTTCACTCTTGAAGATCTTCTCGTCTTTTTAAGTTTCGTTAGAGTATGTATTTTCTGTTTTCACTGTTAAAGATTTCCTCGTCTTTTTAAGTTTCAATAGAGTATGTCTTTTCTGTTTTCACTGTTGAAGATCTCCTCGTCTTTTTAACGTTCGTTAGAGTATGTATTTTTCTGTTTTCGTAGTTGAAGATCTCCTCGTCTTTTTAAGTTTCGTTGGGGTATATGTTTTTTTTCTGTTTTCACTGTTGAAGATCTCCTCGTCTTTTTAGTTTCGTGAGAATTTGGTTTTTTTTATGTTTTCACTGTTGAAGATTTCCTCATCTTTCTAAGTTTGGTTAGAGTATGTCTTTTCTGTTTCCACTGTTGAAGATCTCCTCGTCTTTTTAAGTTTCGTTAGGTATGTTTTTGATAAACTTGAAAAAAAATTAAAAATTTCATGTTGTGATGTTATCATCTCTGTCTGTTTGTCGTCTTTTCCGGTCTCGTTGAAGTATATTTTTTTTTTCTGTTTTCACTGTTGAAGATGTCCTCGTCTTTTTAAGTTTCGTTAGGGTATGTTTTTTTTCTGTTTTCACTGTTGAAGATCTCCTCGTCTTTTTAAGTTTCGTTAGAGTATGTTTTTTTTCTGTTTTCACTATTGAAGATCTCCTCGTCTTTAAAAGTTTTGTTAGTGTATGTTTTTTTTTTTGTTTTCACTGTTGAAGATCTCCTCCTTAAATTTGTTCCGTTTTTCTCAATGTTTTGTACGCCCATTTGTTGACAAGGATGTTTGGATTCTGAATTTGTGTTTCGTTTGGATGTTTGGATTCTGAATGTGTGTTGCCTGGATCACCAAACTTCAGACTGCGTACCCTCTTGGTTTAAACGATCAAATTTATGGACAAGGAAACATTTCCTCAGCTTCTACCAATATCAACATCTTTTCAATTCGCCCAAACACTAAAAGGAAATACAGGTCGCACGGGAAAAGACGAAACAGACAAAAAAGAAAACGATCCAGAATATACCGCTCTCTCAACGATTTACTTACTACAGCACGCAATGGCGGAAGACATGAGCTGTTACATGCTCTGTCGTCAATCCCAGTTATGCACTTGAAATCTATCTTGGATGAAGCAGATGTTGCATTCTTAAGAAACACTGACTGATTCAGACTTAATATCATTGTCTCATTTGCACAGTATAAACTTTATCCTATTGTGAAAAACACCTCTCCTAAAAGACGATTAATAAAAATCCCGTTTATTAACAAAGGTTTTGATCTTCTAAACATCTCTAATATTTTTCGGGATCATCGCGTACAAAGTACCATTCCTCAATATTTTGAAAATTTAGAGCCACCTCTTATTTGATATAAGTACAAGAAACCTATTCGAAACTTTGTTTTTAACTATAATAAAGTTACAACGGATCCTGACATACTTGAATCGTGTCCTGCTTCTTGAGAATGTGCAACTTCTACATATCTCTACAAACCTGCTGGCCATGTTGTTACAGGTGACTTTTCAATTATCCAAGACAAACAGCTCCGTGGTCTTCTTAAAAAAGGACCTAAGTATAGAATCCCATCCAAGATAGATTTTGTCAAATGCCGTGAAGTGCTTACGGAAGCCTTAGATAATTATACGAAAAGATGGTGTAAATCAGAAGGAGTCGAACTGCATGCTCTGAATGACTGGAAAAACCTTATTTCAGATATAACGGATATTCGAATAGATAACTTCCATAAACACCCTCATCTTTTTCAAAATCCACGTTCCAAATCAGAAAGATATTTCAAATCCAAACTAAGTAAATTACATGAAAAAAATGTCTTTGCACCAGCTGATAAAGAAGCCAACAACACCATTATCATTTGAAAACGTTACTACATATCAACTTTGATTTCGGAACTTTCGTCTACTAATACATATATCAAAAGCAACGAAAGTGCATCTAACATTTTAGGCAAGCATAACAGTGAACAGTGTCTTCATTAAATATCTCTATTTCTAAATTGGATCTCCCAACACTATATTGCATACCGAAACTGCACAAGTCTCCTCACAAATTTCGATTTATTGCTAATTCTAGTAACTGCTCCACTACAATTTTGTCTAGAAATCTGACGTCAGTACTTACTACAATTAAAGAACACATAACTGGATATTGTGAAACGGTTCTAAACAGGAACGATGTAAATTTATTTTGGTCTATTAAAAATTCAGGGGATGTGATTGAAAAAATGAAATCTGGAAATTTCGAAGCCAACACGATTTCTTCATACGACTTCTCTAATATGTACACCACGCTTCCTCATGACAAAATTAATGATCGATTATCTAATCTCATTAAGTGGTGTTTTGATCGAGAGTGAAAAACTTACATTTGTACAACTGAATCGAAGGGTTTCTTTTCCTCGACAGACTACAAATCATACAAATCATGGACATGTAGTGACCTGTGTAATGCCTTGTCCTTCCTCTTGGACAATATTTATGTTAGATTTGGTGAGGATCTATACAAGCAGGTTGTAGGAATTCCTATGGGTACTAACTGTGCGCCTCTTGTTGCAGATTTATTTTTATACACTTATGAAAAAGAACTTATCCAAAATCTTCAAAAGCAAAGAAAATTTGATGAGCTTAAATGTTTCAATAATACTTCTAGGTATCTGGATGATATTCTAACCATTGACAATCCTGCTTTTGAATTATATAAGAATGAAATTTATCCACAAGAATTAACCCTTAACAAGGCAAACCTTTCAAATAAAGAAACACCCTTTTTGGACCTAAATATCAAAATTGAAAACGGAAAGATTCATACAAGTGTATATGACAAAAGGGATGATTTTGGATTTAACATAGTAAATTTCCCCTGGCTTGACGGTGATGTTCCAAGATTACCGTCATACGGCATTTACATATCACAGCTCATCCGGTACGCTAGAGCATGTACTGATATTTTGGATTTTCACAGTAGAAATTTACAAACTACCAAAAAACTTTTAGGTCAAGGTTTCCGCTTTCATAAACTAGTTAAGACTTTCTGGAAATTTTACAAAAATTACAGTCAACTTCTTTTAAAATTCGGATCTATACATGCATCAGAGTACATTACTATGGGTATTACACAACCTGTCTTTTATGGTGATATGATAAACAAAATAAAAAGGATCAAAGGAAGGCAGCATAACCATCGAAAATGCGTCAGAATCATCAAACGCCTTTTATACCGTGGATATGATCCTAATGTCACCAGACGGACACTAGGCTTGGTACTTGACCAATCTACAGTCTTCTACAAGCGCATCCTTGAGACTTGCACTCTGAATGACTGTGACGACGGGTCTCCATGACGGGCCCTGTCCAAACCTCTTTAGAGAAGACAGGCCCCCGACCACCTGTCCTCTCTGAATGTCAGTCGGACTCCTCGGGTGATTACATACATGAGCTCGCTACAGCCGGCAGAGCACGGACTGTATTAAGCATGCCCTCTTTTTATATCCATTTACATATTCATCTGTGTCTCTTGGGCCTCTGCTTTTCGCGGTCGTGTTTGTGTGATGTCATCTTACAATGAGGAGGTTGTTTTACACCACAGTTGTACGTTCTTCGAGACCTCTGGGTAATTGGAGAAGTGAGAGGGTTGTGCGCACGTAATCCAGGATAACCACACCATTTGCTACTTGCGTGACAAATGGCCGTCCAAAGTCGGCACCGGTTACCCATTGGTCTCGTCGGTTTATGTGTAGTCTTTTGTGTTTGATGTTTACATGTCGTGTGTCTCTTTTCCGTCTCGTGCTGTACTCGTCTTTTGTGTTTTTGCATCGGGTGTTTTGGTGTTTTACTGTTGATGCTGCAACGGAGTCTTGTTGGAGATCTCCTCCCTTCCTTTCGTTAATAATGAGTTAAAGAAGATCCTGACGATAATCTCAACAGCACTCTCAATAGAGCACATAATTGATCATCGACGGACCCCTAGCAAGCTAGAGGTGGGACCAGGTGCCCGGGAGGAGTAAGCATTCCTGTTGGCTAGCCGCACCCACCGTCGATTTTCAACTACAACATTAAGTGAACTACAGATGAGGAAATAGTCCGGAACGACATGCAAATGAGTTAAAGAAGATCCTGACGATAATCTCCACAGCACTCACAACAGAGCATCGACGGACCCGTAGCAAGCTAGAGGTGGGATTAGGTGGCCGGGCGGAGTAAGCATCCCCTGTTGGCAAAGTCATAATCTTTTTTAAACACATCGATCAATATCGTTGAAGTTCATCATAGTCCATCTAGAATCTGTTAAGCATCAGGGTCATATTATCCATGAAAACATAAACATTTTATGCTTGCTCAAAAACTATAGGAATTTTTAGTCGTCTCCCTAGGTATACCGGCCTGATTGGGCTATATGGTATACTATTAACCATCACTACAGCCTTGATCTGTAAAAAAAAAATATATATATATATATATATATATATATCATATTAATTCAATGTTCGAAACATGAAGATGAAGAAATTCTAATCTGGTACAGATACTCGTTTGGCCTAATGTTGTATAATAAACTATAAAAGATTGATACAATATCACATGTATATTGTAGTTATCTCTGTTGAACCACTTTGGAAAGGATAGACAGATGATTCATGACAAATCCACCAAATGACAATCCAAACGCAGCAATACCACCAGAAAGGGCAAGTCTATGTGTGGCTAACCAATGGACTATTTTCTGAAAAAAAAGACTTCGGAAATTTCTGTCTCATTCGCTCCTCTTTGCAAAGTAAACACACAAATTTAAATTCAAAGGTAAACAAATGCAATGATCGCTGTGCGATATAAGTCCCCTACCGGCGGCATAAATTTAGCTCTTGTTAAAATAGGCAAATGGAAACCAAACTCAAACTTGGTCTGTATCACACTGAGATGTATTCATTTACCAAAAATCAGTGCATTATTTGCAATAGAACCGAAGAAAAGTCCGGAAAACTGAAATTGTCATAAAGTTTGCTAAGTCCAAGGGCCATAACTCTTTTAAAAATAGGTGAATATAAAGCAAACGCAAACTTGATCTGTATCCCATTGAGATATATCCACATACCAAAAATGAGTTCAATTTATCCAACAACAGCGGAAAAAGTCCGTAAAACTGAAATTTTCATAAAATTTGCTTAGTCCAAGGACCATAACTCGTGTAACTGAAATGTTCATAAAATTTGCTAAGTCCATGGGCCATAACTCTTGTAAAATTAGGTCAATCAAAAGCAAACTCAAACTTAATCTGTGTCACATTGAAATATAACCACATACCAAAAATGAGTTCAATATATGCAACAACAGCGGAAACAAGTCCGGAAAACTGAAATTTTTATAAAATTTGTTAAGTCCAAGGGCCATAACTCTTGTAAAATTAGGTCAATCGAAAGCAAACTCAAACTTGATCTGTATCACATTGTGATATATCCACATACCAAAAATGAGTTCAATATATGCAACAACAGCGGAAACAAGAGCCCCAGGGGGCACAACGCTCACCTGATACCCATGCACGCTCTAATTGACATACTGCTATATGAATACTGATAGTGCCAGTACCGGGATTTTAGCCCACAACCTTTCTAAAAACATTTTTGCCGGATGCAGAGAAGTTTTTTTTTTCAGACAACCTTTAAAAGTACAAACAAGAAAAAATAGTCACATTTCAAAACAATAACTTTTTTTAAGTCATATGCCCAACTAGTATATAGTTCAATTATGCAACATCAAAAATAAAATCATATTGTAAAATCCCACTTTAATGCGCAGCAGAAAAAGAATAAAACAATGAAATGATTTCATAAATTAAGTTTATTTAAAACTGAACGACCATACCTTTCATTATTGATAGCTAGCATGCCAGAAATTATAAAGCCTGACAGGCTGTGTTTGTGAAACGAGAATGCCCCCGGCGGCATCTTTGTTAGTATAAACGCCATTTTCTGTTAAGTATGTGAGAGGTCAGGGTCAGCGTAATATTGGTATCTATGGAAATATCTTGTCACAAGGAATACACATGTAAAATATGAAAGCCCTATCACTAACCAATCAAAAGTTATGCGCAATGTTTAAGTTTTTGAGAAGTACGTCAAAGGTCAAGGTTATGGTCACGAGGTCAAAATTTTGGTATCAATGGAAAGGTATTGTCACAAGGAATACACAAAACCAAGTAAGTATAAAATAATAAGTGACATTAGAAATGTAAATTTTAGTTCAGATCTCTCTGTTCTTATAGAGACAATAAATCTATATTCAATAATAAAATTTGAACTATTTCACCAAATAACTTTGATTTATATCCAAGGATAGCCCATTTAAGCTTTTACAAAGCTTATTTCCAAAGACACTCACTAGGACTTTTACAATATTTTTTTTTTGAAGATGAATTAAAATGGAATATTTTCATACACTTGAATCTTTAAGACTTGACTTACCACTGCAATAACTTTTTCCCTTGCAACCCCCTCCAAATCAAATTTTTCTGACTATTAATGCAAACAACTCATACCCCCCCCCCCCCCGCATTTGCAGATATATCTTTGTATGCAATAGTCGCTCAGAGCGAAATATTACTTATAGTCCTAATATTGAATTTCTATGGGATATTTAACCAAATCAGCATGCAGCAAGTAACATGTCACACTACGTATATGAATACATAGCCGTAGGCCTAGATCCAACTCGAAAACATGTTTATACATCAAAATAATTTAAACCTAGGAATTGATTACTTCAAGAACTATACCATCATGTATTTGTTTTAACATAACCAGTGTTACTAATCTAATTTATGTGAAAAATCGCTGACTTACCTTCACAGCGCGCGTTGTTTCGGTACGTATATTGAAAGTGAAAGTACTTTCTATGCCTCCCGGTGGGGGCGCTGCGGACACGTGAACATATTGTGCTATTTTTAGAGTCGGCGATCCCTCTTGATATACGTCGAAGGTGTAACTACAGTTAATCATTTTAGCAGGGAATCCCTTCCCTTTTGACTGGTGAACCGGGCTGAATAGAAGGTGTCACCTCATTGGACATAACTATTGAAAATTTAAAAATAGCACATAAAATCAATGTATGATTCCCTGCTGTCTGTAGAAATTGAGTTTTGAACATGATTTTGCCTTATATGTAATCAATAGATCGATTTGAAAATATATAAAAATTAGCAAATTTTCAATTCGGAAGGAGGGGTCATTAAACAAGTGAATTTTGCAGAAAAGGTATGCATGACCCCCTTTTTTCTTTCGTTTTTATACGTGCCAAAGATGACCTAGGCCAAAAATATTCCTTAAAAATCTAAAAGTGGATATCTTGACAAAATTCTTTCACTTGTAGGGTACCATGCATGAGTACCTCATATCTACAAAATGTCATGACAATCTGAAGAGTGGTTATAGAAAAGAAGCAGAAAATGTATGAAAATCACCCCCCCCTTCCTTTTTACATAAGAAAAAAATTCATAAAAAATCAAAAAAATAAATTTTAAGCATAAAATGCATATCAAAGCATTAAGTAAGTTAAATATGATAAATATGTAGTAAATGAGTGTGTAAAATCATACACTTATTGAGTTATTTAAAGAAATAGTGCAAAAATGTGCATTTCTGACTAAGTCCGAAAAGACGTCAAAAACGCGTCAAAAATTTGACTTCGAAGTGGAACCAAAAATAACAACACTTCTTAAGACATCTCTCTAGATCATCCTGATGCTTTCGGTTTGTCGATACATGCTTCGGTTCTGAAGAAGAAGTTTGTCAAAGGAGGGTACCCCCCGTGACCTACTTTTTGCTGTGGTGGCGCCACCTGTTGACAGATCCGGACGAAAAACAACAACACTTGTAGGGGACCATGAGTACTTCATACCTACCAAGTTTCATCAAAATCCCTTCAGCCGTTCTGGAGAAGAAGTTTAAAATGTGAAAAGTTTACGACGACGACGGACGAGGACGACGACGACGACGACGCCGACGACGACGCCGGACGACGGACGACGGACGCAACACTATGACAATAGCTCACTTGAGCCTATGGCTCAGGTGAGCTAAAAAGGGAAAAAAATTTTTGTCGGGATCCCGTCGGGGTTTGAAGCCGATCCCCATGGGTCCATTGGGCATGGAAAACATACATTATACCTATGTACAATCTTAAAAAATATTCCTTAAAAATCTAAAAGTGGATATCTTGACAAAATTCTTTCACTTGTAGGGTACCATGCATGAGTACCTCATATCTACAAAATGTCATGACAATCTGAAGAGTGGTTATAGAAAAGAAGCAGAAAATGTATGAAAATCACCCCCCCCCCTTCCTTTTTACATAAGAAAAAAATTCATAAAAAATCAAAAAAATAAATTTTAAGCATAAAATGCATATCAAAGCATTAAGTAAGTTAAATATGATAAATATGTAGTAAATGAGTGTGTAAAATCATACACTTATTGAGTTATTTAAAGAAATAGTGCAAAAATGTGCATTTCTGACTAAGTCCGAAAAGACGTCAAAAACGCGTCAAAAATTTGACTTCGAAGTGGAACCAAAAATAACAACACTTCTTAAGACATCTCTCTAGATCATCCTGATGCTTTCGGTTTGTCGATACATGCTTCGGTTCTGAAGAAGAAGTTTGTCAAAGGAGGGTACCCCCGTGACCTACTTTTTGCTGTGGTGGCGCCACCTGTTGACAGATCCGGACGAAAAACAACAACACTTGTAGGGGACCATGAGTACTTCATACCTACCAAGTTTCATCAAAATCCCTTCAGCCGTTCTGGAGAAGAAGTTTAAAATGTGAAAAGTTTACGACGACGACGGACGACGACGACGACGACGACGACGCCGACGACGACGCCGGACGACGGACGACGGACGCAACACTATGACAATAGCTCACTTGAGCCTATGGCTCAGGTGAGCTAAAAAGGGAAAAAAATTTTTGTCGGGATCCCGTCGGGGTTTGAAGCCGATCCCCATGGGTCCATTGGGCATGGAAAACATACATTATACCTATGTACAATCTTAAAAAATATTCCTTAAAAATCTAAAAGTGGATATCTTGACAAAATTCTTTCACTTGTAGGGTACCATGCATGAGTACCTCATATCTACAAAATGTCATGACAATCTGAAGAGTGGTTATAGAAAAGAAGCAGAAAATGTATGAAAATCACCCCCCCCCCTTCCTTTTTACATAAGAAAAAAATTCATAAAAAATCAAAAAAATAAATTTTAAGCATAAAATGCATATCAAAGCATTAAGTAAGTTAAATATGATAAATATGTAGTAAATGAGTGTGTAAAATCATACACTTATTGAGTTATTTAAAGAAATAGTGCAAAAATGTGCATTTCTGACTAAGTCCGAAAAGACGTCAAAAACGCGTCAAAAATTTGACTTCGAAGTGGAACCAAAAATAACAACACTTCTTAAGACATCTCTCTAGATCATCCTGATGCTTTCGGTTTGTCGATACATGCTTCGGTTCTGAAGAAGAAGTTTGTCAAAGGAGGGTACCCCCCGTGACCTACTTTTTGCTGTGGTGGCGCCACCTGTTGACAGATCCGGACGAAAAACAACAACACTTGTAGGGGACCATGAGTACTTCATACCTACCAAGTTTCATCAAAATCCCTTCAGCCGTTCTGGAGAAGAAGTTTAAAATGTGAAAAGTTTACGACGACGACGGACGACGACGACGACGACGACGACGCCGACGACGACGCCGGACGACGGACGACGGACGCAACACTATGACAATAGCTCACTTGAGCCTATGGCTCAGGTGAGCTAAAAAGTCCGGAAAACTGAAATTTCATAAAATTTGCTTAGTCCAAGGGCCATAACTCTTGTAAAATTAGGTCAATCGAAGGCAAACTCAAACTTGATCTGTATCACATTGAGATATATCCACATGCCAAAAATGAGTTCAATATATGCAACAACAACGAAAAAAAGTCCGGAAAACTGAAATTTCATAAAATTTGCTTAGTCCAAGGGCCATAACTCTTGTAAAATTAGGTCAATCGAAGGCAAACTCAAACTTGATCTGTATCACATTGAGATATATCCACATGCCAAAAATGAGTTCAATATATGCAACAACAGCGAAACAAGAGGCCCAAGGGGGCCACATCGCTCACCTGAGTTGCAGACAAAGGGTTTAAAGTCACAAAAATACTTCTACAGATCAAAGCCCTTGACAGCCATATTTGTTGACCTATCGACAAGAAAAACACAAACTTGACAGAGGACCTTGAGTTTTCGTGAAATTCTGTGCAATGGTTGCAGAGGAGATTTCGAAAATGTGTCAGCCAATCAGAGTCCTCGGCGGCCATATTTGTTGACCGATCAGCACAAAATACTCAATCTTGGTTGAGGACCTTGAGTACTTTCTTCCTTTAAAGTTTCATGAAATTCTGTGCAGTGGTTTTTTTGCAGAGAAGATGTTGAAAATGTGTTAGCGAATCAGAGCCCTCGGCGGCCATATTTGTTGACCGATCGGCACGAAAAATACAAACTTGGCAGAGGACCTTGAATACTTCCTTCCTGTAAAGTTTCATGAAATTCTGTGCGGCGGGTTGCAGAGGAGATGTCGAAAATGAGTCAGCCAATCAGAGCCCTCAGCAGCCATATTTGTTGACTGATCGGCACAAAAAATACAAACTTGGTAGAGGACATTGAGTACTTCCTTCCTGTAAAGTTTCATGAAATTCTGTGCAGTGGTTAAAGAGGAGATGTCGAAAATGTGTCGGCCAATCAGAGCCCTCGGCGGCCATATTTGTTAAATGATCGGCACGAAAAACACAAACTTGGTAGAGGACCTTGAGTACTTCCTTCCTGTAAAGTTTCATGAAATTCTGTGCAGCGGTTGCAGAGGAGATGTCGAAAATAAGTCAGCCAATCAGAGCCCTCGGCGGCCATATTTGTTGACCGATCGGCACGAAAAACACAAACTTGGTAGAGGACCTTGAGTACTTCCTTCCTGTAAAGTTTCATGAAATTCTGTGCAGCGGTTGCAGAGGAGATGTCGAAAATGTGTCAGCCAATCAGAGCCCTCAGCGGCCATATTTGTTGACCGATCGGCACAAAAAATACAAACTTGGTAGAGGACATTGAGTACTTCCTTCCTGTAAAGTTTCATGAAATTCTGTGCAGTGGTTAAAGAGGAGATGTCGAAAATGTGTCGGCCAATCAGAGCCCTCGGCGGCCATATTTGTTGAATGATCGGCACGAAAAACACAAACTTGGTAGAGGACCTTGAGTACTTCCTTCCTGTAAAGTTTCATGAAATTCTGTGCAGCGGTTGCAGAGGAGATGTCGAAAATGTGTCAGCCAATCAGAGCCCTCGGCGGCCATATTTGTTGACCGATCGGCACGAAAAACACAAACTTGGTAGAGGACCTTGAGTACTTCCTTCCTGTAAAGTTTCATGAAATTCTGTGCAGCGGTTGCAGAGGAGATGTCGAAAATGTGTCAGCCAATCAGAGCCCTCAGCGGCCATATTTGTTGACCGATCGGCACGAAAAACACAAACTTGGTAGAGGACCTTGAGTACTTCCTTCCTGTAAAGTTTCATGAAATTCTGAGCAGCAGTTGCAGAGGAGATGTCGAAAATATGTCAGCCAATCAGAGCCTTCGGCGGCCATATTTGTTGACCGATCAGCACGAAAAACACAAACTTGGTAGAGGACCTTGAGTACTTCCTTCCTGTAAAGTTTCATGAAATTCTGAGCAGCGGTTGCAGAGGAGATGTCGAAAATGTGTCAGCCAATCAGAGCCTTCGGCGGCCATATTTGTTGACCGATCGGCACAAAAAACACAAACTTGGTAGAGGACCTTGAGTACTTCCTTCCTGTAAAGTTTCATGAAATTCTGTGCAGTGGTTGCAGAGGAGATGTCGAAAATGTGTCAGCCAATCAGAGCCCTCGGCGGCCATATTTGTTGACCAATCGGCACAAAAAACACAAACTTGGTAGAGGGCATTGAGTACTTGCTTCCTGTGAAGTTTCGAGAAATTCTGTGCAGCGGTTGCAGAGGAGATGTTGAAAATGTTAAAAGTTTACGCCGGACGGACGGACGACGACGACGACGACGACGACGACGACGACGACGACGGACGGACGGACGGACGACGGACGGCGCGCTATGACAATAGCTCACTTGAGCTTCGCTCAGGTGAGCTAAAAAAGTCCGGAAAACTGAAAATGGGACAGACGGACAGACGGACAGACGGACAGAAAGACAGACGGACAGACAGACAGACAGACCGAGAGGAAACTAAGAGTCCCCTTCGGCGTTGCCGGTAGGGGACTAACTAGAGGGCAGAACTAAATTTTATTTCACAAACTTCAGTAAGGTATAACAGTGTATTTCTCCCTTCGGTGACCTCTTTCTAGCCTCTTTAAAGATGACGTCATCTTAAGCTCTGCGCATGCTCATTCTCTCTTTCGGCTGACAAGTTGCCATCACGATTTTTCAAAGAGACATTTTATCCAGCGCAATCGGCTACTTTTTCGCCATTATTTATACACAATTTTGTGTATTTTGCATCTATTGAGCATCATAGTACATGATGACCGACAGAGAAAGTGATTTCTCCGAGTCGAATGAGTCCAGAAGGACAAAAGTTGAGACCAGAAGGTCGCCCGCATTTCAAGCCAGAAGGCATGGCGCTGATGAATCAGCTAGCTCAGAATCGGAGTCTGATTATTATCACAGTGACGATGATCACTATGCAGACTTTGCGACTGATCATTCAGACGAAGACGGGTCGCAGGGCGAGGATGACTCCAGAGAGCGTTTTGACCCCACAGTCGGGGATCAGATTGATAAACTGACCGGCGGCATGCGTGATTATGTATATAAACATTTCACACGCCACATCAAGGATGAGGTTATCAAGGAAAAAATCCTCAAGGAAACGCCAATACCAAGTAACGCCGTGTTTACCACTCCTCTTATGGACGATTTTGTCGAGGAGCTTATAGACGATAAGAAAGCCATTATGTACACTAAGATACATGACGGAAGCCTGAAATTCGTTCAGAAGAGAATCGGGCATGTAATGGGCCCTTTGTCCAAAATTTGGAAAACTGTCCAGAAAGGAGTAGACGGGGATGAAAGTACCTCTATGGGAATTGATGAACTCTTACAACTAATTGAGAAAACTATCCTTTTGCTGGGACAGGCAAACGTTGCATGCCTGTACGAACGTAGACTCAATGTGCTTTCTAAAATTTTTGGAGACGCCAAAAAAGCACGGAAATCTATTTTCACGAACGAGACTCTGTTTATTGAGGGCACCCAAGGCAAGTTGTTGGGAGAAGACTACTACAAAGTGTTGGAGAGACATTCGAAATCCAGAAAAAGAGCCAGAGAAATTTCGGACTCGCTAGGCAAAGGAAAAGCCCCCAAGCGACGAAAGACCGGCGACGAGCGACGATCCTATGACCAACCACAGAGTCAGAGGCGTCAGCCCTTTCGTAGGGGGCCCTCGCGCAAGATGCAGCGTGGGGGCAGAACCAGCACCTACAGAAGGACCTACCAAGCCCAAAGGTATGCAAAACGAACTTCCTCCAAACTCTCAAGAATCAGAGGAAATTCGACCAAATGTTCACCCAGAAGTTTTAGACCTGGGTTTGATAAACATGCATTCATGTTCAAATGTAAAGTCCCTACCAGTGGGGGGAAGACTGGCCAACTTCACAATGAATTGGGAAATTTTGACTCAGGATCAAGTGATCTTGGATGCAATAAAGGGATACAAAATAGAATTTGTTCAAAATCCTCTAGAATTCTGTCAAAATCAAGTTTCTTTTCCGACAAACAAGGAAAATATGAAGCTGGTAGAAAACGAAATACAGGACTTGCTAGACAAGAATGCGGTAGAATTGGTCGAATTTCCAATAATACACAATCAGGTTTTGAGCAATATTTTCATACGACAGAAGAAAGACGGAGGCCTGAGGCCAATCTTCAATCTAAAGGGACTGAACAAACATATTCAGTATCACCATTTCAAAATGGAGGGGTTTTTAACTGTAAAAAATCTCATTCAAAAAGGGGATTACATGGTGAAAGTAGATTTGAAAGATGCTTACCTCAGCATATTGATCCACGAAGATCACAGAAAATATCTGAGGTTTTTGAATTCAGAGGGTCAAACCCTACAGTTCAGATCCCTACCGTTTGGATTGGCGTCAGGCCCCCGCCTATTCACCAAAATAATGAAGCCTTTAGTAGCATTTCTAAGACGAATAGGCATCCGTCTTGTGATTTACTTGGACGACATACTGATAATGAATCAAAGTCAAGATGCGCTCCAGAGAGACAGAGATTCATTAATATGGATCCTTCAGAATTTGGGTTTTGTGATAAACTGGAAAAAATCACAACTGACACCAACCCAAAATCTGGAGTTTCTAGGTTTTTTGATAGATTCAGTAATGATGAAGGTCACACTCCCAGAAAACAAAATTCACAAGATTCTGGACAAGTGCAATCAAGCTCTAAACAAAAGAGAGATAACTATCCAAGAACTAGCCAGTCTTGTAGGCTTACTAAATGCATCAAGAGATGCGATAGTGCCAACAACACTGTATGTAAGAGAAATGCAAATGCACCAAACCAAACAGCTTCTCCTTGCAAAAAATTACCAATCAAAAATAAAACTAAGCAAAGCTTGCAAAGAAGAAATAAAATGGTGGATAAATCATGTCCAGGAACACAATGGCAAACAGTTACTGACGCCCAGTCCAGATTTGATGATCGAATCCGATGCATCCAATCTGGGATGGGGAGCAGTATGCCAAGACATGAAGATGGGGGGCCCTTGGTCCAAGGAGGAAAAGAAATTGCACATAAATGCATTGGAGCTAAAGGCAGCCCACCTTGCTCTCAAATCTGTAGCAAAAAACAAGACAGATATGCTAGTTCATATCAAGATGGACAACATAACGGCAGTGGCACATATAAACAAAATGGGGGGAACAAAGTCCCCAACCCTCAATCAAATAACCAAAGAGATATGGGAATTCTGTTTAAAGAGGGAGATAACTCTCACAGCAGAATACCTACCAGGTTTAATGAACACACGGGCAGATTGGGAGAGTCGCCATGTGAAGTCTTCATCCCAATGGAAACTGAATGTTATGATATTCAAACAATTAAACAAGGTATGGGGGCCAATATTGATAGATCTATTTGCAGACAGGTTGAACAATCAAACCCCAGCATACTTCAGCTGGAGACCAGACCCAGGGGCACTGGGGATAGATGCATTCATGAAACATTGGGGTCAACTGAAAGCATATGCGTTTCCCCCATTCTGCTTGATCCCGAGAGTCCTAGCGAAAGTAATGAAGGACAAAGCCAAAATAGTGATAATCACTCCTTCTTGGCAAACACAAGCAGCCTACCCAATGCTTCTGAGCATGGCAGTAGACTGTCCAATTCTGCTACCGCCAATGAAGAATTTGTTAACATCTCCCGAGGGACAGGCTCATCCTCTGATACTAGACTCAACACTCAAATTGGTTGCATGGAAAGTATCAGGGGAGAAGCAGGAGCAAGAGGACTTTCGCATGAAGCTACAAACCTCTTGGTGGAATCATGGAGAAAGGGAACTCAGACCTCTTACAACACCGGCTGGAAATACTGGAGTAGCTGGTGTTGTGAGAGGAACCTGGATCCCATTCAGGCCCCTGTGGAGCATGTAGCAAATTTCCTTGCAGAATTGTATGACAAAGGCTACGCATATAGCTCCATAAATTCCTATCGCTCAGCCATATCAGCTTGTCATGTTGGCCATAATGGGACACCCATAGGTCAGCATAATGTAATTTGCAGACTGTTACTGGGAATATTTAATAAAAGACCCCCTATGCCTAGGTACACATGCACCTGGGATGTAGATTCAGTCCTTAGGTATATCAACTCACTGAATGATAACAAAGTACTTACTTTAAAGGAACTCACATTAAAAGTAACAATGCTCATTGCCCTTGCAACAGCATGTAGATCATCTGAAGTGAGCAAGTTAGATATGGAATATATGAGCATGGGTGATGATTATATTCAGTTTACACTCCCAACACTTACTAAGAGTAGGAGAATGGGGGGTAAACCTATATCTCTCACCCTTAGACAATTTGAGTTATTTCCAAAACTGGATGTGGTTGATTGTACCAAAGAGTACATTAGCAAAACACAGAACTTGAGGGGTAGTCAAACCATACTACTTATAAGTTTTATAAAACCTCACAAATCTGTCAAGCCATGCACAATTGCAAAGTGGTTACAAGAAATGATGAGCAAATCTGGAATAGATGTTTCAAAATTCAAATCACACTCAACTAGGAGTGCGTCTACTTCAAAAGCCTTAAAACAGGGTTTATCAGTAGCTCAGATAATGAAAATGGCAAACTGGAAATCAGAGAATGTTTTTAAAAGGTTCTATAGCAATACCATTGAAGGGGAGAGTGGAAACAACCAACAAAACTTCTCAGATGCAGTTTTAAACATGTGAGCAAGTTTAAAACTATTGCTTTGAACAATACACTGTTATACCTTACTGAAGTTTGTGAAATAAAATTTAAAATTTTATAAGTGCACGAAGTGCACGAAATGAAATTATAATTTTATGAGCAAACTTCAGTAAGGTATAATCTCCCTACCCTCCCTGGCACCCATAGTGATTATACCTACATGTATATACTAGAAAAAGGTTTAATATACTGAAGTTCTGACATGCATCTGTATCGACAGTTTTGTTTATTCGATGCTCATTGTTTATTTTCAGACAAGACAAGTAAAGGCATGCAGATGCAGGATAGTTAGGATACACCACAAAGACTATAGTGTTACTGTTATAAGTGAATCAGATAAGATCTAGAGCTACGAGGAGGCCCTGGAGGCAGGACAGAAGTTAAATTGATGTTTTCAGATTGTCAGATAGACAATAAGATGTACATTTACGTATATATACCACAAAAAAAAAAAAAAAAAAACTGCATTCTTATTATGTTATAAAGACACATGAGTAAATTTTATAACTGTTTGATGTATCTTCATTGTTGTTTACATACATTGCGGACGCCCAGGGGAACACCTTGTTTTGGTCGTCTCGACTTGGTCACTTTTCATTCTTTGATGAAAAAAAAAAAAAAAATCGGACAAGCACATGACATCCTCAAGAGAGAATGAGCATGCGCAGAGCTTAAGATGACGTCATCTTTAAAGAGGCTAGAAAGAGGTCACCGAAGGGAGAAATACACTGTTATACCTTACTGAAGTTTGCTCATAAAATTATAATTTCATTTCGTGCACTTCGTGCACTTATAAAATTTTAAATTAAATTTGGATGTGTTTGAAAATCAATTTCACTTAAAATAATACGGAAGTGTTCTATACTTTCTTGAAAGAAAATTCCAAACCAATTTATTATGCATCAGACACGTGTTTCGGATATTAAATCCACATCAGTTATGCTTCCTGCGGAGCTACCAAAATTCATTTCAGTTTCGCCCTCTGGTATTATTTTCTTTAATTTAAATTTGTGCATTTACTTTACACAACGTGCGCGCCTCCAAATTTCCTGTCTGGTCGATTCAGTAGCATATCCTAATAAATCTATGTTCTGGTCAAAAAAGCATTTGAGGGATGGTGCTAAGATGCACCTCTGATGAAACTATACTATTCGGAACGGAACATGTACTTGGTGCATTAAAATTGGTTTGAAATTTTATTAAAAATAAGAGTTGGAACACATCAATTATATTTGTACATATGCCAACGTAGATCGAATGGTTTGCCAACATATTCTCTATTATACTATTATTTCAAGAAAAAAAGGACAATAGAGAACCTGTTGGCATGTCTTTCGGTCTTATGTCAACGCTGCTTTGCATGAAGGTAAAAAGTTAATAGAATATATATGGAAT
The DNA here is from genome assembly GCA_033119305.1 of Pinctada imbricata. Classification (NCBI taxonomy): domain Eukaryota; kingdom Metazoa; phylum Mollusca; class Bivalvia; order Pterioida; family Pteriidae; genus Pinctada; species Pinctada imbricata. The sequence continues at coordinate 91,240,100 of VSWD01000005.1, forward strand.
GAGGCAATTGATACATTGTTCTAAAATGTTTAAAGCAACACACCCTACTTTCCCATTCTATGAACGATTTCGGCGAAACATCGTTGCAGAAAAATAAGTTTAGAATATGTTGAATTCTTTCAATACATTATTTTATTCTGTAACATATTTCTCGCAGAATGTATAATATTCTATACAAAGGACCTTTCATTCAGATGAAATGAAAGTACTATCAAGACCTCTTCTTCTTGTCTTTATACACTGCTGGTGGACCAGGAGTCCCCAAGGACACATGTAACCAAGTTCGATCAATTTCGGTTGATCGTTTCTTTAACGCATTCGAAAATTTCTGTTATCTGAATTTCTCAAAATTTCTAAAACGTTGGTCCTGTAGTATCATATCCCACCTATCCCGCTACGTCTTTTGGTACATTTTTGGGCATAATAAATGTAACACTCTTCGGCTATATTATATTGTTTAGATTGAGGATCACTGACGAGGGTTAAGTACCCGAGACGTGCATGTCTGGTTCATGCTGTAAATTTATCTGTTCTAAATGATGCTATTGAATTTGAAGATGTTAAACACTTATACAATCAAACCTGCATGCCTTTCCACATAATTGCAGTCAACCCTGTTCTTTCAATATCCAATTGAAAAACAAGAAATCAGTGAGAAGCAAGCAAGGCTGGTCTAAAAGGAGTGGTTCCTATATTGCAGTAAATTACAGCAGGGAAAGGTCCATTTCCTGAAATCAAAGTATCAAACTCATTTACAAATCTCTTCCGTATTACTTTAACACACTTATTACACATCATACTGAGGAACTTTTCTATCTTATATTTTCGAAAAAAATGATTAGTGAATTTCGGTAAAGGTGTCGCTAGAGATTGATGCGTATCATGTTTAAAACCATCTCCTGTTTGATCACTACAAAGTAATATATCAACGACTACCATATACGGTTTTGTGTATTACCAGAAAGGTATATGTTGGATATACCGTTGGAAACGTATCCTATCTCTGAATGTACGTTTATCCCTATATTAATTTACGTGACATATTTTAACTCTTTATAACCCTCAGAGGGTCTCGCGTATCATTTTAGGGGTGACGCTACAGAGGACTAACAAAGACTAACAGAAACTATTGCACTGTAAAATATAGAATACAACAACTTCGTGTTTATTACAATGGCGACAAATCAAAGTGCTATAAATGATAAACTTACTTGCTCTGTTGTTAATAAGTGAAGAACGCCGTTAACAAACTCATAACTTGTAGCTTTACGTCATAATGTGACTTCATTGGAGCAAAAAGCACAGGGAATCATGACGTCACACGAAAAGTGCGCTTAAGCTTGTGTGCAAAACGTAGGAATTAGGGGATAAACGTACTGTATTTTGTGGTTCCGACAGGTATATGTTGGATATACTGTTGGAATCGCAGTTATACCGTCGGGGCTTGTCCCCGACGGTATAACGTATGTTTCCAACAATATATCCAACATATAACTGTCGGAACCACAAAACGCAGTACGTTTATCCCTATTCTAATTCATGTGACATATCTTAACTTTTTATACCCCTCAGAAGGTCTCACGTATCGCTTTAGAGGTGACGTTGCTACGGAGGACTAACAACGACCAACAGAAATTATTGCGCTGCAAAATATGAAATACAACTGTTTCGTATTTATTACAATGGCGAAAAACCAAAGTGTAATCAATAATAAACTTACTTGCTCTGTTGTTTACATGTGGGGAACGCCATTTATAAGCTCATACCTTGTAGTTTTACGTCACAGTATGACGTCACAGGAGCGAAGAACAAAGAGAAGCATGACGTCATACGCAAAAGTGCGCTAAAGCTTGTAACGTGCAAATTTAGGTAGGAATACAATTTACAGTATGTCAAGTGAGTCGGTTTGCGGCATGTATATCGTCGTTATACATGCTTGTAGAAATCCTGTGAACCAATCAAAATGCGTGAAACAAACAGAATGAATTAGAATTCATTTTGAAGTATGTCAAGTGAGCATGTATATCATCATTATACATGCTTGTAGAAATCCTGTGAACCAATCAGAATGCGTGAAACAAACAGAATGAATTAGAATTGAACTTATACAAAGATATACATATCTTTGTATGCTGTATACAGGGATATGGTCATTATCCATATATGTCATACATATAGAAAAATGTGAAAATGAGAAAGACGACTTTGTCAAAACCATAAGTACTCGATGATTTTAAGAAAATGAACGTTCCGTTACATAAGCATGAACGCAAACATGTACAGCTTTAACTTCTAGTTTTATTTGTTCAAAATTATTACTTATTACATCTGAATAGGCAAGTCTAAATTTGCTCCTTTACATATTATGAATTAAATTAGCCTTTAAGCATATCCTCTAGTCATTAGACGAAAATAAAACGAGGCGAAAAATTTCCTGTATACAGTATTTAGTATGTCCGTAGCCTATGTAGGTGTGATATACCTGCTTTGATGATTTAAGAAATCATTGTAATATCTTTTTGGTTGATAGAGGTTTCAACACCAAAAATTGAGGGAAAACTCCATCGTGCGCGTAGCGCAAGATGCATAAGTTTTCCCTAAATTTTTGGTATTCATACCTCGATCAATCAAAAAAAAAAGAATTACATTAATTACTTGTCATTCCATTTCGTCGCTTTTTAACGTTTATTTGCAGCTATTAAATTGTGTTGCCAACGACGTTGCAGGTAACGTTGCTAAGCGCGTACTTTCGGTTTCTGTTGATGCAGGTATCGACAAAATTGCTCGGCCAATCAGAATCATCGTTTGTTAGAAATAACAATGGAAATAAAATGATAGTGGCATCTACTCAAGTGACACTCCTAAAGCATAGCTTTAATTTAAAGACGTTTAATATTTGAACTACTTAGTGAGTGTCACTGCTGGTGGAGCAAGAGTCCCCGAGGGCACATGTAGCCAAGTTCGATCAACTTCTGTTGATCGTCTCTCTCTTCAACGCATTTGAAATTTTCTGTTACAAAATTTCTTGAAATTTCTAAAACGTGGGTCCTGTGGCATCATATCCCACCCATTCTGCTACGTCTTTTGGTACATTTTTGGACATAATAGTTTTCATACCTTTTGGCCATATTACATTGTTTAGACTGAGGATCACTGACGAGGGTTTAGTACCCGAAACGTACATGTTTAGTCCATGCTGTAAATTTATCAGGTTTTAAATGATGCTATTGAATTTAAACACGTTTAACATTTAACATATTTCACTGCATGAAAAGCAAATGGATGGAAACAATTTTTTAAACCTACAAGTTCCTCTCCAAAGAGTCCTCCTAGAGTTCCGAGCGGCGAGGTCAAAATATACCAACAGGTAAACTTGATTATGCTAATGAGATACCCCAATATCATCTGTTTTAAGCTGTCAATCAAAATTTGCGGAGGGATTTAAGGGATAAAACGGATCAATCACATTAATCATCAAACTCGACACGTTTTCGACAAGAATTTGAAAACGAACCAATCATATTAATCACCGAATTTGACAAGTTGCGACGGGTATTGCATGCAAACATGAAACACTGACTCTCCCCGGGCACCTAGTCTCACTTTAGAATATTGGTTATTCCGGGGTTTGCCTTACCTTCTCGACTTTCAGACTGAATAACGATGTTTATTTGAGATGGTCAGTGGGGAAATAACAGACAATTTCTTCTTTAAAATCTTCTTTTATAGTCCCATGATTCTATCAATTCTTAGATACATTATTCAGATTGAGAACGTACTTTTAATGTTTCCAGAGCACGGTTTCTGATATTTGATATCGTTCGATTCATAAACTTACCTAACTAATTACTCCATAGGCATCAATTGTTTATTATCGATATGTTTAACAAAAACGATGTTTGCGAAAAAAGTAAGTTGAGTTTCATTATTCACCTTTAGGAATAAACAATTTCCCTGTCATTGGTCCATCCCTGATCTCTTCAAGTCTTACACTTTTCTCCATACATAATCGTTGTATTCGTGAGGTGGCCAAACATGCTTTTTGACAGTTTTGTACTTCATCCAAGGACAAAATTCCATCGTAAATGTAAATATCATAAAGAAGAGGAACCTTCACATCCCGAGTCTTAAATTGTATTCGTTCATATCCTGGTTCAGCTTCCATACTCCATAACAATCCCATTTTGTCCACTCCTGTAATGAAGAACGAAGTGTCTCAAAATTACTGCAAGAGAGAGAGGCTAGCCTGCATATGATAAAACAAAGGAGGTGATCTCCAACAACAACAGGTTGCAGCACCCACAGCAAAACCCCAAAACACACAATGCTTACCAACAGCAAAACCCCAAAACACCCAATGGTAACTTACAAAGCAGTAGACATTTGGCATTTAAGCATCAGCAGGAGAACTCCAGGCAAACAAGCCAAAGAAACCAAAATAATCAGAGGTTTTAACCGTAGCTGATGCTTAAGAATGTCAGATATTCTGCCCAAAGGGATCGCTCCATATTTTATGTTTTTATGTAGAGTCTATCCAAAAATGTGTTTATAATACATTGGATGTAATATGCAAGGATACTTATAATCAAGAATCATGAACACCTATATACATATACTTGTTCCTATGTTTTACTGCCTTGTTTGTCATGTCATTTTACAGTGAAAAGCCAACAGCGTCGCGTCTCTTAAGAACTCGTTGTATAACAGGATAGTTGGTAGAGTTGGGCTTATGTTATCCAAGAATCACACAATTCATCATTTATATAGATGGTTGTCAAAAGTCGGCTCCAGATGCATGTTTACCTTCTTCAATACGTACCTCCTTCAATGAAGAATGATTTTCAATTAGTATACTCGTCTTTGTCCGAACCACATGTAGTGGCTATTAACTTCTTTGTGAAAGTTCTATAAAAAATTACAAACCTGTATATGTTCCTTTTAAGCTTGGATCATTAGATATATCCACAACACCATTATCATCAGACCTGAAACATCCAGACGAGGCATACTGTCCACCTCCCACGGACAATCTGACCTGTATTGTTATTTCTTGGTGCTTCCTCAAACATCTAACACTTATGTTTTGTTCCTCGTCTAAAAGTGCTGACTCTGGAGTTACAGATATTGTGAGCACTCCCTCCATGATTTTAAATTTTTAGAATAATATATCTATTCTATCCTTTCCTTTATTTCTAAATGAATAATCATCTCCTCTTAATTTACAGACGGTGACCAGCTTCTGCATGACTACCCAATGATTAACTTCAATTTACGTATCTAAACGTTACAAAAAACTGCCATGTATTTATTCGATTCTTGGTCTTGTGCTGTGCAAACATTTTCAAGGACGATATGCAGGTACATGTACAGGTTATTACATACATAACATAGGTAACATATATTACTTACTGTAAATCGCCTTCTATTCACGAGCATTTTACTTCCGTTTCTCCATCTTCGTTTTTGAATCCATTTTTGCTGTTGAAGCAAGTGTCACCAGAAAAAATGGAAGGATACTACACATCAATGCACGTTGATGAAATGCTTTCCGTTCAATTTTTCTGGTCATACCTGCATCAACAGAAAAAAATGATTTAAGAAGGATCAAATGACAAATATGGATAATGACCATATCCCTGTATATAGCACAAATCGACAATTCAGAATATCAGAAATCGAAGGCATACAAAATCAGGATAAAACAGGAACAGCAGAGGTAAAAGGTAGACAGAATTACCATCGAAATTGTGTTAGAATAATCAAACGCCTTTTATACCATGGATATGATCCTTATGTTACCAGATGGACACTTGGGTAGGCACTGGATTAATCTATAGCCTTGTACCATCGCATTCTTAAAAATTGCACTAAGGCTGACTTTGACCACAGGACTCCATGACGGGCCCTGTCCAAACTTCTTTAGAGAAGACAGGGTCCCGACCACCTGTCTTCTCTGGTTGTCAGTCGGACAACTCATTGGATCACATGCATGAGCTCGCTATAGCCCGCAGAGCACGGACTGTATTTCGTATACCTTCTGTTTTTATATCCATTTACATATTTGTTTTTTATATCCATCTGAATGTTTCTTGGGCCCCTGCGTCATGTTGTCAGTTTGTATGTTCATCTTACAGTGAGGAGGTTATTTTACACCCCAATTGTGCGTTCTTCGAGACCTTTGGGTAATCGGAAAAGTGAGAGGGTTGTGCGCACGTAATCCGGATAACTACACCGTCTGCTACTTGTGTGGCAGATGGCCGTCCTCAGTCGGTACCGGTTTCCCATTTGTTTCGTTGGTTTATGTGTGGTCTTTTGTGTTTCATGTTTCTATGGTGTGACTTGGTGTTCCTTGTCTCTTTTGTGTCATTTTTCATTTGGTGTTTTGAAATTGCTGTGGGTACTGCAACCTAGTGTCGGTGGAGATCCCCTTCTTTTGTCCTTATCATTTCAGATCTTCAACTCATGAAGAACAGACTGTTTCTGTTATCTGATAACAATAATCCTCGCACTACATTCTGTAAATTCGGAGATTTGCGCAGTGATTCAACTACCTTTCAAGAAGAAACAAGTTATGTTTCAAACAGCGAACAATCATTTCCTTTTATCTTTGGAAAAAATAAGTTTGAGCAAATCCTATATCCACAATACATTTTTGGTTAAGAAGAAAAGAAATGGTACGCTTGAAATTTTTAAATTCAAATTTCTCAATATATTGAGTTGTTTTATGTTTTAGGGAATTTCCGGTTCCCAAAAATAGTTCTATAAGTAGACTGCTGAGGATCTTTTAGTTTATCGAATTGTCAAAACAATTCTAAGCCGATCAAATGTGAAACATGTACATATCTTCATAAACCTATAGAAGATTTTTATATTATGTATCAATTTATCTTAGATGACAAAACTAAGAAAGGACGAAATCGATTTAGTAGATGATCATAGACGACAATACAAAAGATACACAATGCATAGAGAAATAAGCTAATGTGGATAGATTTTAATATTTTTGTATATCGATCGTATATGTATACAACATTCTGAAACATAGCAAACTCATTCAATCGATAAATATTATGACAGAGCTATAAGAATTATTTTTAATATTTTAATTGTTGTGATGAACTATTTTTCTAGTGATCTATAAAACCGACATGCTGAAAACCCTACTATGAGGACAGTAACCGTCCTCGATCAATCCTATCGCTAATCAAACATTTTATTTCTTGGAGAAAAGTCTACATTGTATGAGGAATTTTAAACAACTCGAAGGCAACTTATACTGTGTGATCAACACATAAAGCAGACTAACTTTTCGAAAGAAAAAAAATGCTTTTTATTTCCTATATGACTTCATGAACAATTAATTCACATGTCTTCTGAAAAATGTGTTCCTGATAGAATGTTGTGTAAAGTGGTTCCTGGTGTACTTTTATTGGACACTCTGTCGGCATCCTTATTGCGTGGCCTTGAGTACTTGGTATGACAACGTCATTATGCAGCTTTTTGATGTGCTTCTTCAGGTCGAAGTTTCTACAATATCCTCTGTTACAGAACTGGCATGAGAAGGGCTTTTTCTGATCATGAGTGTACTGGTGGAAGGTCAGATTGTAAACTTGATGGAAACCTTTGTCACATACGTTACATCTGTATTTCTTCTCGGTGTTGTGAGTCAGCTTGTGATTCTTGTAATTGCCTATAAAACAAAGAGGTCAGCAAAATTCAGAGGTGCAAATATTTTGAGCACTTGAAAGATCAAGTAGATTCTTTCCCTCAAACACAAAAGTAAGCATACATTAGAAGAAGATTTGAACGAATCTAGTTTACGATATTTGCAATAAAAGTATATTCAACATGGATTTAGAATAACGAAATTATCAAAAACCGTACAAACACAGCATCCTATTTAAGGAGGGTTTGAACACCAAGATGGCGAAGGTTTTCTCGCTTCCTAGGAAAAGTACAGTCTTAACTCCCTGAAAACATTTAATACTCTGATTGATATATGCATTTGAGTATCCTGGTGAAGTTTGAATTTGAAGAAATTATGGCGATTTTCTAACTTCAGGACTTTGGGAGTTTTAATATCCATGAGCAAACCACGACGTCATTTCGACGTTATCGGGAAAAATGGCGTCACAAACCTTCGCATTCAAAATGCAATAAAAACAGTATTTCTAAACGTATTGCATTAAAACTTAGCATGTATAAAATAGAACATTAAATCTTCATCACAGTGTATTAGTCTATATTCGTTGACAAATTTAAGTTACAGGAAAGAGGATGTCACTTCATTGAAAATGGACGATTTTGGAAGAAAAAATTGGAAAATATAAAGCTTTGTAATATTTCAATCCTAAATTCAATTTTTCCCATTCAATCCATCTTCGCAAGCCAATGGTATAGATCCGCCGTGCTCCTCAAATACTTGAGGAGCACGGCGGATCTATACCATTAGCTTGCGAAGATGCATTTAATCATGAAATCATCTCTGGACATTTTTGATAATTTTGATAGTTTTTGACAAAGATTCATCCACAGGATTCCTAATAATTAACTAGCAACTACAGTAAATTGGCTCGAAATTGCCATTTTTTTAGCGACAGTGTCATCATTTATTCAAGTATCCTGCCTGTGTTTAAAACACAATTCATTTGATCTTTTCCATATGTAAGTTCAATATATTTAAGGATATTTTGGAAATTAAATCAAAATTTCCAATAGCTTTACGAGAATTGGAATGAGACTTACAATATTATGACGTAATCAAGAAATTCACGAAAACGTCGATTAATGCATATTTCAAAGTCTCGTAGAACATTTTACTGTGGATAGAATCATCTGTAAGTTTGTGTAGTCAAGGACAGACAAGAAATATGTAATTTCAGAAATTTTTAGAAAAATTGAATTTTGCCTCCAAGTGTTCAATACCTCCTTAAGAAGCAAACATATACATGTAGTGAGTTACCTTTTTGATGAAATCCTTTGCCGCAGTGTTCACAGACAAAAGGTTTATACCCAAGATGGATCCTAGCATGTGTGTTGAGGGTGGAGCTCCTGTTGAACGCCTTACCACACGTTGTACACTTGTGAGGTTTCTCAGACGTGTGGATGATCTTATGTCGACAGAGCGTACTGGCCTGCCTGAAACCCTTACCACACACTTTACAGAGGAAGGGTCTAGCTCCAGTATGTACAGGCATATGACGAGTCAGGTTATACTGGGCATTGAAATGCTTCCCACAAAAAGGACATTGGAACAATTTGTTCTGCTTTCGACCAGGCGCTTGGTTGTTCCTTGTCATAGAGAAACCTGTTTGTTTCTTTGTATCCATGTCGTCAGTTGAAAATGTCTTGGAGTGATAACAGTAATTGGATCTTCCGTCTGTTTCTGTATGTGGAGTAGCTATCTGTCGGAAGTTTGAGGAATTGTAAGCAACCCCTTTTATAATACGAATATTTTCACCATTACTGTTTGGTGAAATGTCATTTTTACCCCAAAAATATTCTTTACTTATCTGTTCGTTTGCTGCAAATATACTCTGGAAATCCTTGCTTTTTGTGAAGTATACGTTGTGATCACTTATAAAGAGATGACGGTTGGTTTCATGCAGATTATTTTCTGATGTTCTTTGTAATTTAAGTTCAATGCATGATGAATTTCCGATTTCTGTCTTTCTCCCGGTACGTATATCATTCTTCTTAGATTTTCTCTCAAAGACGTTTTGGCTCTCTTCATTCCTAGTATCTTCTGCGCAATCGTTCGTTTTGTTCAGATTATCTTTTAAAAGTCTTTCAATTGAGAAGTCAACAGGTCGTTTTACCATATGAACTTCTTTTAATTGTTTCCAAGACATATTGTCGCCAAGATACATCTCGTTGTTAAATCAGCTGTTATCAGAAAATGGGTAAAGTATTGCTTCAAGGTATAGTAAAATGAAATACTGATTAGCGGAATAATTTATAATTAAAAAAAATATGATACATTTCTATGATCTCATATGCTGATGAACGTTTATGAATGTTCGTAGTAAACTATCTTAAAACTTCATCTTTTGTAGACAATGAAAAATGAATAACGTCAGGAAAAAATGACGAAAAGGACTTATAAATTATACTTACAAACACTTGAAACTCTGAGGAGGCCGTGATATTGGATAGTGGATATCCGCAGTACTTTATATAGAAAAGCTAATCTAATTAACATTTGTTTAATATTAATGCTCAGGAAAATAATTTCCAATGTAGCAAACTAAATCTTTGAAAATGGAGGTCGATATTGGTGAATCAACACTGCCTACATTTCCTTGTGGCAGTAAAATTTGCTCTTCGGCTCTGTGTATTTTTATTAAAATATAATATATATCTCATTTTCTGCAAAATTTAATGGGTATTGAAATGAAAAAGAAATCAGTGCAATAGAAGTTAACAAAAATAAATCGAAGAAATGAATTAATGGCCTCTAACGTGGTCAGCACTGACATTGGTTAATCTCTTGTTTTATTTCAGTATTGCTGTTATTTCCTTCATGATATGTGTATAATGTTGTGGTGGCTTGTACATGTAGTTTGTATAGACATGTTACATATTACACATAGGTGACTTTTTGTCAAAAATGTGCGGGAAAGGGGGCTCGAACTTTCTGTCAATGTAATAAATATTTAAATATATGTATTTGAAAATTGAAATTAAAAGACATTATTGGTAAATCAAGAAATCATTCTTTTCCTTCAACAAAATTTGTTCTACATACCTATCTTTCGCAAAGTGAGAGCTTTGAGAATTTTGCATTCTTTTCATTCTATGAAGTCACATAAAACTGACATTTTCATAATCATATGGATCTAACAGAGCCCACTTGCAGGGAAACCCAGTCGGATTTTGATGATATTTTAAAATTGGCTTGAATAATTTTATTTTCTTTCTCTAGTGACAAAGGTAATTAATATTTTCATAAATGTGTCATACAAGGAAATGTATACTTTGCAGACAAAAGAGATAACATATATTAAGGTTTTTGGAATTTTCATGAATTTTGCCATGAGTGTTTTACTGCAAGGAAAATCTTCACCATCGATAGTCTGAACTTATTAAATTGCCAAGGTATGGTAATATCATGAGTTTCATCAATATGAAGCGATACCAATTTATCATCATCTCAATACAACACAAATGAACAACAATAACGAGTCGATCAAACAAAGAACTCATGTGCGTAAATCATAGTTAACTTGGCGAAATAAGACCATCAGACGCAGTCTAAATTAGATTAAATTTAATAAAATCTTTTCAAGCACTGAGCAGCACGATATATTCAAATCAAAGATCACCATTTTGCGTTTTATTTGTTGCTCATACAAAGGTACCAAAAACGCAGTGTTCAAGAATGAGCGATTGCAACAGCAGGATTGGCCATTTCATATTAACTCTATTGTATTTAGACTTTTCATTACAGAGGTGATAGAATAAGGGGCTGATTAAGCCCCGAACTGATAGAATGTTTCTTCGATTTAATTTTAGTTCGAAGAAACAATTGTTTCAGCTAAAAAACAGACTTCTTCACGACAGATTTCAGAGGAAAATGACAAAAAAAAAAAAAAAAAAAAAAAAAAAAAAAAAAAAAAAACCAAACAAACAAACAAACAAAAAACCATGCTTCCATCACAAATCTTGGTTGTGCTTCATCTGAAACCCCTCCCCTACTTAAAAGGGGTAGGGCCACGAAGCCCGATATTGGCCCTAATTTTGATAAATTTTGAACATTGTTCTTCATAGAATTTTTAAGTGTTATTTGACATTTTGAAACGTTCTCTACTGAATCACGAATCTACTTTTTGTAAACATTGCTCTTATCAACACCTTTTAGCCCTTTGAAAACACCAAAATAGGTCATTTTCGGCGAAATTGATGCAAAAACTCAATATTTCTATTAAATTAGCAATGGCCGCATGCATTAACTATGATGGAAAATTTATATGTGAAATATTATCATTATATCCTCTTGTCATAAAAGTTTTATCTCAGTTAACGCATGCGGCCACATTGAATTCTACGACAAAAGACAAAATTCCTAGCAATATTTGCCATATTTTGTCAATAACGTCACAATGACGTCACTTCATGACGTCATAAGAGTTAAATGGCACATTGTTTGGTGATGTTATTCTTTTCATGAAAAACGGTAAACATTCGTGTATTTTCATGAGAGATATCAAGTATTCCTCATGAAATTTATTTTAAGAGAAAAATCAAGGGCTGATTTAGGGGTCTCGTGGCCCTACCCCTTTAAATGATGAAATCGTTTTCAAATAAAGTCATAGGCAGGAATCGTTCGTGCATATGTTGAATCAAAGTTCCTGTCGTCAACATGACATCTTGTATATACCAGTTTGCTAGTATCATGAGTATATAACGGTAAAATAATAACATAAAATCCAATATCGAAACTGAAAACGAGTAGGAAAATACTTTTGATTTTGAAAAATCTTTAATAAGTTATTATTCCATTCATAAAATGATGCTATAAATCAGTAGTTTTTCATGATACAGTTATATAGACCTAAGCATTGCGAAGTTGTCTCCCCTGATCTTGCATTGTCTCCGCATACAGTATCAGAATGAAGAGCAAACTGTACAACAACATGTATGGGAAGAAGCTATTGGCAATGATCATAATAGAAATAGTATATCCTAACCAAACCATACACATGATAACGCGGTTTGGATTACTGAATATTTCTCCTATCGTCGTGTAGATCTCATGGTATAAACCGAACACTCCTCCTCTCACAACTCGCCGTTGCTCCAGTCTGTTTCTGGGCCTGCGCAGTACGATCGGACCCACGTGATAAGTGAATTCGTCACTCTCATCCGTTGAGAATGATTCATTCGATCCTGAACTACTAATCCCCGACGATGGTTCACTGTCAGATCGCCAGCTTGTATCGTTGCCCTGGGGTAAGAAACTGCTTGGTAACCTGGGCATGACATACTGGTATTCGGTATTTGATATATTGAAAGGAAACCGGTCTTCATCTGCTTCCATTTCCACGTAAACTGAATTAGAATTACTTGTGTCATCCTGCGTTGCGATAGACCTAACCTCAACTCTTTTTTCTGTTTTAATCTGGAAAGAAATTAATGCATACTTTCGAAGAAGTGTTTTACTTGCTTCCGATCGGTTTCATCATTTCACCGAAAAAGGGGATTTTTTTTTATACTTCTCAACTATTCACCAGACTGAACAAATTTATGAGAGACTTTTGTTCTCTTTTTCTTGTCACTTCGTTGACCTTTTTTGAGACAGAAAGTACGATTTTTAGATTAAGACATAAATTCAAAAGATATATATACTTCAAATTGAAATCTTACATCATAAAGTTGTTTACGCCAGTATTCTGTGATTTCTTGCATGACAAAGTTAACGGATGCCTTTTTCTTAATTAAAACTCCCGTGCTGTGCAGCTGTCGACAGGACGGGCAGGGAAACATTATCTTCTGATTTACATTGAACGATATCCTCCTCCGCTGGTCACGTGTCAACTTTGCGAGTCGCCTTATACATCTAAAATAGACATTGCACGATGTGTAACAATCAAAGAACGGGGTGTAGATCTAAACATGCCATTGAAAATTGAGGTTTAACATTCCTATCGCTAACCTTTGATTCTATTTGCAATTTAGAGCACTATGTATTTGACCTTGAAAATCAGTAGAGTTCGCTCTTTTAAGTTAGATATTTTGTAAAAGTTATCTATTGAGTGTATGCATGTACTTTGACGAAACATTATTTCTGAGAATTTGACCTCTGATATATGACCTTGAATGGTTCTCTCTTACACAACATGGTCTGATAAACTTTGTTTAAAATGTGGCCAATATAGGGTACACAACGTCAAGGATTTCGACGTTATTCCATCTTTGACCTCAACCATAAATAGAGTTCCTCCTGATTGTGCCCATTCCGTTAAGTGACCTTTGAACTTATTATTTTTTCTTATATGTGCAAAATTGGTCGAACAAATTACGATGAAAAATATGTCCTCCAAGTCATGTATATGAAAGTATGGCAACCTCACACTATGGAACGCCATCGCTGTCTTATGATGAGATATTTCAATATATGGTATGGTTTAATCAATATATGCGGTGGTAAGTACATTATATGCCGTGGTAAGTACATTATATGCAGTGGTAAGTACATTATATGGAGTGCTTAGTACATTATATGCGGTGTTAAGAACATTATATGGGGTGGTACGTACATTATAAGCGGTGCTAAGAACATTATATGCGGTGATAAGTACATTATATGGGGTGCTAAAGAACATTATATGCGGTGGTAAGTACATTATATGCTGTGCTAAGAGCATTATATGCGGTGGTAAGTACATTATATGGAGTGCTTAGTACATTATATGGAGTGCTAAGTACATTATATGCGGTGTTAAAAACATTATATGGGGTGGTACGTACATTATATGGGGTGCTAAATACATTACATGCGGTGCTAAGTACATTATATGGGGTGGTTAGTACATTATATGCGGTGCTAAGTACATTATATGCAGAGCTTAGTACATTATATGCGGTGCTAAGAACATTACATTGGGTGGTGAGCACATTATATGCGGTGCTTAGTTCGTTATGTGGTGATTTCGTTATGATAAACATTCTTATGACCAAGATTGAACATTTCTGAGACTCGGATCGCAGCTACGTCAAGGCACTCCTCGTTTTAATGTTTTTGTGGCCTTTAAACACAATATTTATCTGAGAAGATAAAATAAATACTGTGTTGTTTAATTGAGGTATATTTCATTGTATTTTAATCAAAACAGTGAAAAGATTAAATCTTTGGCAATCAGTGAAATCTATTCTACAATTTCATCCATTTTATGCAATGGTGCGGTGGGGTAATGGTGAAGACGCAGGACTGTAACTACCAAGGTCGCGAGTTCGATCCTGGCCATGGATATATTTTACTTTTCAAAATTTTTACAAAGTACTTGCTTTTTTTCAAAGTGAGAGGCACCATGATATCAATAGGCATTGTTTCCATATATTGTATATGCTTGTACTTATTAAAAGAGCTTTGCACAGTACAGATAAATTATGTGATATTAGTAAAGAGTAGATTAATTCTGTAACACTACGTTACTAATATATAAATCATAATTTTTATTTTAGCTTGTGATATTCAATTTACGCGGTCTAAGAGAGAGAGAGAAAAAAAAACAGGGTGACATGAAAATTCTATATCATTATTTTTTTATTCTAATAATTAGAATAAAAAAAATAATGATATAGAATTTTCACGTCACCCTGTTTTAAGAATATCAATGTAATCGGCAATCTCTGAAATCCAGAAACTGAAAAAAAAACCGGTTGTATTTCTTTCTTTTCGGCCACTTATGTAGCTTTCTGGCGCGAAATACACACGGTGTAGATATAGACAAATTTATTTCCTTCCAAACGGTTAAATATTTGATCGGAACACACTATGAATAGATAAAAAGAAAAAGATGGCAATTATAACCTACTTTTAATATCGCTCTAAAGATAAATTTTAAAATAGTCATCCATCCCCCTTTTTTCGTTTTTGCCCGTGGACATTGTTTCCCCCCTCGCTTCAGAACCCCACTTGTCCAGAAAATGTGTTTTATTGATATACACCTTCAATGGTGAATGTGGCATTGTAAAGCGAGAGGGGGGGCGCTGTTGTGTAAAAGCGTTTCCGTTTTCCATTGTTTTCTGTGTAAAAATGCTTATTTTGACCCAAATACCGGTCTTTTCTCCCCCCATGATAGAGCTGGGAAAAATGTTGAATCCTTCCTTTTGTGTTTATGTGTCCTTTTGGGTTACTGATAAACCGTATCTCAAAAATGTTTAATCTTGGTCATCAGAATGTTTATCATATCGAAATCACCACATAACGAACTAAGCACCGCATATAATGTACTCACCACCCCATATTATGTTCTGAGCACCGCATATAATGTACTAAGCACTGCATATAATGTACTTAGCACCGCATATAATGTACTAACCACCCCATGTAATGAACATATCACCCCATATAATGTACTTAGCACCGCATATAATGTACTTAGCACCCGATATAATGTACGTGCCACCCCATATTATGTTTTTAACACCGCATATAATGTACTAAGCACTCCATATAATGTACTTAGCACTCCATATAATGTACTTACCACCGCATATAATGTTCTTAGCACAGCATATAATGTAATTACCACCGCATATAATGTTCTTAGCACCGCATATAATTTACTTATCACCGCATATAATGTTCTTAGCACCGCATATAATGTACGTACCACCCCATATAATGTTCTTAACACCGCATATAATGTACTAAGCACTCCATATAATGTACTTAGCACCGCATATAATGTACTTACCACCGCATATAATGTACTTACCACCGCATATATTGATTAAACCATCCAATATATTGAAATATCTCATCATAAGACAGCGATGGCGTTCCATATCACACACACACTGGAACTGTGTTGCTAGTTGATAGAATTAGGAGTATCATCAATTTCGTTTAAATGTAAATACAGGCTTACCTCATGCAAAAACTATGACCACAACGGAGGGTATGTGGTTTATTCAAAATTTCCCAACAAATGCTGCATTTCAGAGACCTCAAGAACATATCCAAACTGCTGCTTTCCTCTGTTGCTTCTTTATTTTCACGTTCCTCCATTTTCACATTTATTCATTTGACGCGAAGTCGAATGGACGTTTAGCCGGTCGGTAACGAAGCCTGTATCTATGACGTCAGAAAGCGTCAAATTCAACGGAAGTCATGTGATATGCGCCAAGAGAAGTTGCATTCAAAATGGATTCTACTCAACAGAAAATGTGTTTGTCAACAAAATCTTTTGAATACAAAGAGAGCCAAGAGAGTGGTGAGATCAGGAAAAGTATGCTTGAAGAATGGGTGAAGATTCTACAACGGACAGACGATGTTTTGAACGATGTCAAAAAATTGAGGAAAGACGCATGGCGTTTGAAAGGTGATTTTTCGTCATTGGAAGGAAGGGTTGACAACCTGACGATTCAAAAGACGGCACTGGATAACTCTGCTGAAGTGTATCTGAATGAACTTGACCAAATTATCTATCTCAATAGATTAATGTGTCATCTTCGTGAAGTGGACAAAGGATTGTGCTATGAGGCATTTTACGTTACAAAGAAATATCTGGATAGAAAAGTGAAGAGTAAAGATGACACTTCTTTTTGAGTTTCAAGAACGTAAAACTATGCAGAACAAGCTGCATATGATTCAAATGAAAGCAGTTACGTTTCAGCTGTGAGTCTGTTGGGAAACAATGTATTCCAAAATAAACAAGGGAGGACTCGACCTTGTAACGACAGTGAACAAAATGTATAATGTGATTATTTGGATGAAATTGTACACTTTAAAAGATTCGTGAATCTAAAAAAAACTATTAAATTCGATTAAAATATAAAAGTCTTGAGTTTTTAATCTTTCATCAGAAGGAATACTGTTGTATTTTCTCCAACTGCCGACAAAGTGCTGCCTGCTGGACAAATATCAGTCAAATACAGTACATCATACCATGCCTGCAGTCTTCACTCCAATCATATGAATATCTGAACAAAACGAATGCGAACAAAAATATATGCACAACCCATATACCGTGTTGCATGAAAACGTGCTTGACTTACAGAATACATATTTTTAAAAGATCTACAGAAAATTGCCGCGATGGCTGTTCTTACCTGTGGTGATCTAATTTCTAACGTATCTTTTCAAATGGAAAACGCGATTTCAACTGAGAATGAAAGTGACGATTGTGAATGAAATTCACAATTGAAATTGTAAAATGCGATTACAAGAATGAATGTGGTGCATATAAAGATATACAATAAATGTCGTAATATTCCCATGTACGATAAATGTACTTGCTGTGTCTTCAGCGACGTAGCTGAAATAAAATTACTGTCCGCGCAGCTCACTGACATAAATCAGAAAACTGGAGTTTTGTCTACTTTGTCGGCACATTTATAAAGGGGGATAGATCTTGAACTCTCGTAACTAACGGTGTAAGTTATATGTCCGTGCGACCAATAATACGCTCACAATGAAAGAAAATAGTTGAAGATTCGGGGTTTTCAATGCTAATTTTAGCGACAGAGGGAGTTCCTGCTAGCACTACTATATTGACAGAGCTGACAGTTGTTCTTTAAAATACTATTTAGTACATCTCATGATAAATCCTTGGAATTTCATTGGTTAAGCACGCGGGGACTTTGAGAGATTATTCTATAAACTATAAATAACAATGCTCTGATTGGCCGATAACGTCATCGACGCACCTGAATAAATCTCCGTACACCACGGTCTTAAAGTAGACACGGATTACCCCACTAACTTCTGCAAATAGCGACGTTATTTATTGTAAATCAAATATGAAATTATAGAATAAAACAATTATGGACTTTTAACTCAGTGTATATGATGTGGTATGGACTTACTGGGAAAATATTGACCGAAGCAAATCGAAGTGGGGGAAATAAAGGACACTTATACATTTATATCTCAAGTAAATTTCAATTAATCCATCAAAAACAGTACAGTCATGTAATGCAATAAACCTTTTTTTCTGCGCTCTTTCTCTTATAGAAGAAAATGAACGTAAACATGCTGGGCTAATCGGTTCGTTGCTGCAGTATTGATGTTAGGTATAACAAAACAATTATTGACTGGGAATTCGGGCAATATATGATTTGTTGGAACTTCGGCCTCGGGCAATATTTTATCTTCAGGTCCAACAAATCATATATTGCCCTCATTCCTAGTCAATAATTGTATATTATCACATGATACACCCTTTATTCAGTTACATGAAGCCATGTCATAAATAAATATTTAGAACACGTTACATATCACTTTGGGAGCGTGGTCATTGGATGATCCTTTGTGACGTCACAATAGAAACGGCGATTTTGTCGCGATATTTGCAAGAAATGAAGTCGGAATTATAACATTTTGATGTTATTTTGATTCATGTGATAAAAAAGAATCTAAAATGATGTTTCTATTCAATACAGTATTAAACTCGTTGTGTGATTTTAATCTCCTGGCCAAGGCTCGAGGATGTAAAATTTACACAACTCGTTTCAAAATATAAAACACCGCTAAAGACGGTATGGCCGGATTGCAAAATAAGTTTTTCTCACTAACTGGGTCAAGGTCAATAGGTCAAATAATACGACATAAATTGAAAGGTTTTGTCAAAGGCAACCTACATGTATAATTATTCTACTGCATACAATTCCATAAAGTTTGCTTCAACTAGAAACTTTAACCAAAATCTTTAACTAGGTCAAAGTCCAAGGTCAAGGTCACTAGGTCTAATGTTACGGCATTCACTGAACGGCCTTGTCATGGGCAACCTAATTGTATAATATACAGTTTTTACTGCATACTTCAACCAGAAACTTTCACCAAAATATTTAACTAGGTCAAAGTCCAAGGTCAAGGTCACTAGGTCAAATGTTACGGCATTACTTAAGGTGGCTCAATAATCCAAGAATTCTTTGTCAGAGGAAAAAAAAAATTGTGTATTTAACATTGGTATCTGATGATTTATATTTGTAATTAAGATTACATATCATCGTTCATTTGATTGACCAGTGGTCCTCTGAATATACATATGTAAACCAACTGCGAGATATGTCGCAACACAATGAATTTTGATAGATAAAGACATGATATATTGATAATAATTCCAGTTTTAAACCATTCTTGTAATAATTTTCACCATACTATAATCGAATATGTATATTTCTTTATAGATAATGCTTTCAAAGGGTGAAATAGCTAAAACTGTTCCAGAAAAGTACATTTTATGTACCCCCGACCCCAAAATCAGAATCTAAAATAAAGTGCTCAGTACCCTTATTTGACATCAAAGTGATAAGAAGTCTTTGTCAGAAGTTATTTTCTTTTACATATTTTTCAATGACAAACTCTGTCCTTCGAAAAAAATTATAAAGAAGTACATGTTATCGTTCATCCTGATTTAAAATACTTGGTTGTCATAGTAACGATTTGGTATAACTTTGCAACAAGTCAAATTAAAATGCCCCGCTCCCGTAGTTGACATTATCATAATAATGAAAATATTTTTCAAAAGCTGTTATAATTGACATATTTTTGAAGACCAGACTCTAATCTTTTTACAAAAGTACACGACATTCCGCTTTACCTCGTTTCCATGTTGTACAAATCTACTTGGTTTACGCCAGACGGTGGACAGACGACGGACGGATGGCGGACGGCGTGCTATGACAATAGCTCAAGTGAGGTAAAAAATCAGATACTCCGAGTCGAGATTATTCTTTCCCAACATTCAGCGACAGTTTCAAATTCTGGTGCAAGGAAGAATACTTACACCACTATGATCATCGAAATGGAAAAAAAAAACAAGTTTACGAATAATTTGTCGAAAAAATAAACAAGAAAAGGGAAGTAACGTGTGTAATTCTAAATATCCCTGGTCAAGTGTTATTCGCCCTTTTACGTTATAAACTCACCTTTCGTGTTTTGTTAGTGTCAGTTAAATGAGTTTTGTCAAAAAAGTTCAAGTCAAAGTTTAAAAAAAGTTTTTTCAAAATTTCATCTCTGGTTCCGTGAATCTATTTAGAGATACAGAAATATGAATAAGAGAAATAGACCTTAAGTAAACGGAAGCGTTTTTAGACATTTTGACGTTCCATATCAATAAGTGGACGTCAATCACCTCCCTCGTTCTCGATAATGCGTGCAGTTATCTGTAAAATGGATGTATCTTTGAACAAAGCAGGGTTAAAACTAAAATTCATTCGCTGAAATTTTTCAAGTAGGGAAAACTTAATTCGATAACATCTCGCTGAAAAGCACGAAAGTTGACAAAATTGAAGAAAAATTCGTTTAACCAAAGATTATTAGAGAAACCAAACTTGAAATATCTAATATTTGATATCGCTAAAATCTCCAAGAAATATCCTATTTGATCATTAACTTAAATTTACCTTCTTAATTTTGATCCCGGGCAACAAGCGGTTGAATAACCGATGAAGACGTTATAAAACCGATACGTTTACGGCGGTAGCCAGGGCGTCTCAATTACGGAATATTTTTGTATATATAAATTTAACGATACTTTTGACTACATATTTATTACACTCAGATTGTAGATGATAATTTCCTGGTTCCATCGATACCAAACTTGTCGAAATCCGTCAGGAAACAAGCGAATTACGGAGGAGTTTGAAGGCCGAAAAACAAAAAGGCCACATATAAACGTACCGTACTCGATATCTGATGACGTCAAACGATTATTGAGCCTCCTGAAAAGGTCTTGTCATAGGCAACCTACCATTCGGATCAGCCTCGACCTTTTCCATCGAAAAAAGACTCGGACGTCAGACGGCGCCATTTTAAAAATAGTTCCCCGTTGATCTATTAATTTTGTTATAATCTATCATGAAATACAAGTTCCAACGCTGGATCGTAGCTGAAAAATATGTTACTCACAACATTACTCACTCAGGTTGGAGAAATTTGCCTTTTTACTTTTACATCGATTTGATGTAAAACCTTCCACCATTGGCATCCGAGTCTTTTTATGCCGTTACAAATAAAGGGCGAGGGGATCCGAATGGCAACCTACATGTATATTAATATAAAGTTTCTACTGCATACAGTTCCACAGATTTTGCTTTAACCAGGAACTTTAACAAAAATCTTTATCTAGGTCTAAGTCCAAGGTCAAGGTCACAAGGTCAAATGTTACGGCATAATTGAAAGGTCATGGATGGGCAAGATTCATATATATAAAGTTTCTACTGCACATAGTTCCTTAGATTTTGCCTTCAACCAGAAACTTTAACCAAAATGTTGACGGCGGACGGACGGACGGACGGGCGGACAGACAGACATCGTCAATCTATAGACCGAAATTGCTTTGCAATCCGGCCAATTATTTGAGATCCTATATTAATGTCTGTTTGTGTGGGTACTATTCTCTCATAATGTTGCTTTTAGAAGGTAAATACTAAAGAAATGTGCCCACACAAACGGGCATAAATAGGTAAATATCTCCTAGTAAGATTTCGTAAATATTATCCCTTCCTTTTCTTCAAATTAAGAAAATCAGTAAATCTGATGGATGCTAAGACCTCTGTGAGAAAGTCCATATCCAACAAACCACTTTGTGAAGTTTGAACAAATTCTGTGTAGCATTATTAGTACTGTTCTTCCATTTGCATCCGAAATGTTAGTTCATAAATGACCTTGGTCTTTCAGAAATGACCTTGACTGACCTTTGACCAAAAGCTCAAATCCTGCAATTTATAAGTAGTCGATACATATGTAGATGATCTCAAATTATTTCCTATTTTCGTACGGTATTTATGAAACAAATTGTGTGATGAGCTTGTACGAATTTTTAACCAACGGTCCATTCTTGAGACATTTTGACAATAAAAACCAAATGTTCCAACCGAGATGTTTTCTACATTTATTTAAATCAACTAAATTATCGACATCAAGTATCTTGCTTTTCATAAGATATTCAACAGAAATGTGCTTTTATCTACTTTATTCAAATAAAAATAAAAAAATAAGTACAATCAAATCTTGTCAAGTCATCTTACAATATACAGAGCGTTGTATACACAGAGGCCCTGTCATCAATAACATTCGTCGACTTAACAGATATCGTATAAGAGGATGAAATAAGTAGAATATGAAGAAAAAATGAAAAAAAGCTGAAAAAAAAATTTGCCTATTATAGAAAGTTGGCTAAGGATATCTTCACTGAGGAAATCTGTGGTCCATTGGACCAATAACCGATAAAATAGCTGGATCCATGTTAACAGGATGTTGGGAGACCGTATTTTGCCGCGGCTCCTGAGACTTTGGGAGAACTGATGTAGGTGTTAGGGGAACTGCTGAGTAAACTATGTTTTCTCCTTGAAAGACGATGTTGATCTTGGCTTGAAGTTCAGAGCTCCTTGTTTGTCGTCGCAAAATTTTTGCCACTTAGCCCAAGCACTCTGTGAGATTGCCGCTCGCGGTGTGGTAAATTGTGCTTGTTGAGGAGAAGGGTGTAGTGTGCAATTTCCTAGTTTTTCTTCAACAAAATCTTGCTCATTGTAATATAAAGACGCGTCATTTCGTACTTCTTCTATTGCTTCTCGGGCGTCATTCAGCACTGATCCTTTATGACGCAAGGCCAAAAAGACCGACTCCAGTGAAGATTCGATTTCCTGTAGTTTTGCGTCCTCTAGCGATGTTGTCTCCGTGTTTGTTGATGCGTCAACCTAAAATATGGGGGAGAAGTTTTATTCCGAGATCTATTTTGAGCTATCCAATTTCGTACATTTTTCCTGCCGTCTTATCTTTTATTTATATTTCCATTCATAACAATACTTCCTTTACTTAACTTTCATTTTTAAGAAATTATTGGCATGTGACATATAATAAATTGATAGTTAGAAAAAGAGATCTAGATAGATTCAAACAGAAAATAATTTTTGATACCCTTTTAATCATTTGGGGTAAGCGGATGGCCGTAACTACAGTTACGGTCATCCGCTTGCCCCAGTGATTGATAAAATCATAGTTCAATTTATTTCATATGTAAACTTAATTTTAAGTCCACATATTTCTCATAAAATTACTTTTTTCGGCACTTTGATTTCCTTTATGTGATCTTTAACAGAGTTCAAGGCAAAGTTGAATCGGACACCATTTTTCTTCAGTTGTACGTCTTTGTATGGTACGGCCCATCTGCAGTTAGGACAGTAAATATTTATTACGATCTTTGGGTTGTGTAGCAAAGCCTTTGCGTTTTTTATGGTATGTCGCCCGATCTCTTGTAGACATCTACAATAGAAGAATGAAATAGAAATTCAGTATCTAAAATGTTATAAATGATTGATATATTCTATTTTTCACAAAGTATCAAAAGTTCAACATTTTCAATTATTACATCAAGTGATATTTTCTATTGTCCTATAACATTAAACTTTGAACCCATACTCAACTTATACCTTAATTTATTTCAATCATCAGTCCGTATATAACCATGACATTTGGACGACCACATTTCAATAGAAAATCGGGTCGAACTGGTTAAATATTAACAATTCGAACCAGTAAGAAAAAAAATTTGTTTAAAATCTTTCTTTTAACAATTTTTTTTTCGTATAACAAAAATCTTACGTGTAACAAAAGGTGTGACCGCAGGGCAGGATAGTCGGCTCAGTGAAGAACTCCCAACAAATGTTACATTTCAGCAAGTTGACCAGCTCGGTTCCAACTGTGTCCTCGATTTCCAATTCGTTCGTCATTCAAAATAAATCAAACCAAAATTTCTATAAGAAATAAGAAGAACGAAACGAAAACAAAAAGACGCTAAATCGTCCAGTGTTGTTGTTAGCTTTTCATCGTATCTGTGATTTCATTGTTCATAATGACGTCACTGTCGCAGATTTCTTCCTCTCATCGTGAAAGGTGCCGCCAACATTTGACACGTAACTAAACATGGCCAGTAGTCCTCCATAGAGATACTGACATTCGTTCTTTTCCAGATTAGAAATGACAAATGTGAATAAAATTGTCATAACTTGAGAGCGTCTTTCATAATTAAAACATAGCCATAACCACAGAAAACAAAGCCAAATATAATTTCCTTTGCCTTTTTTTTTTTTTTTTTTTTTTTATTTCTGATCCAACCTTTTGTTATGGCCTTCAGTGCATCTGTTGCAGAGATAAGTCATGCAAAATGTGTCAGACAATCAATACTCTGGCGACCATCTTGCTTGACGGAAAAATTGCAGAAGAACTTTAATGCAGCAGTCGAAATGCATCAGTCAATCAGGTACATTGTCAGTTAAATTGTTTGTTCGGCTATTCTGATACAAAAGGACTTTTTGTTAGGTCCTTGAGTAACGTCCTCGTTTAACTTAAGGTTTCATGAAATTTCGAACAGCAGCTGCAAAGGAGCTATCGAAAATGTGTAGGCCAATCAGATCCTATGGCAGCCGTCTTGTTTGACGAATCAAGCCGAGGAAAAACATAGGGTAATCAAAGATGACATAGATCGCCTACACTGGTTTTTGTCAGAAACCAGGTTAAAGTTTTTGAAAAGTAGGTCAAAGTCCAAGGTCAAGTTCACTAGGTCAAAGGTCATGGTCTCAAATGATAGGTCTCGTCACAAGGTATCTACATGTGAAATATCAATGCCCTACCCCTTATAGTTCAAGAGATATAGCCCAGGTTAAAGTTTTGTCTACGGACGACGACAACGACGACGACGTCGAGGGTATGGCATTAGCTCTCCGGACTTTTTCGTCCCGGTGAGCTTAAAATAGTAGAGGGCATTGAGAGCTTGCTCTCTGTAAGGTCTCGTGAAATTCCGTGTAGGGAGGTCGTGAAGGCGTCGGGCAATATGACCCAATGGGTCATCTTATTTAACAGATCTAGCCGAATAAACAGAATTAATCTTGATAGGAAGTTTTTGAGTACTTGCTTCCTGTAAAATTTCTTGAAATCCAAAGCAACAGTTGCGGTTAAGTCAAACATTGTATAGCATATTAATCAGATCCATTGATGACAATATTGTTTCACGGATCAGATTGAAATTTTATTAGAGATCCTTAGGAACTTGGAGATTTTGTAAAATTCCAAGCATTGTTTGCAGATGGGGAGTTGAAACATGGATAATAATACATTGGAAGCCATCTTGTTTGATAGGATTTTGACTAATGGTGGCCATGTTGAACAATCGATACAAAAAAACCCACAAACTTTGACCTAGAGTACTTGCTTGCTGTAAGGTTTCGTCAAATTCTTTGAAGCGATTTCAGAGATGTCGAAAATGCGTCAGCCAACCAGAGTCCTTGACAGCCATATTTGTTGACCGATCGGCCTTGGTAGAGGACCTTGAGTACTTGCTTCCTACAAGGTTTCGTGAAATTCTGTGCAGCGGTAGTAGAGATCTGCAAAATGTTAAAAGTTAACAATGAACAGGCGGCCGCCGGACGGTCTGTTATGTCAATAGCTCACGTGAGCTTCGCTGATTCAGAGATGACAGAGCTCACCTAGACGGTAACAGTCACATGACCAGCATGTGTACCTACATTGCACAAAGTATTTCCAGATGCAGCACCCACACAAGTTTGCTTGATAAAGAATTTTATTAAGTAAGGCTAGATATGAAGATTCTAATTTTACCTTACCTGGTCAATTAAGCGTGAAATATAGTTTATAATATTAGTTTAGAAATATAGAATATGGGTCAGGTGCAGCACCTATACAGTGCATTGCAGTAAGCATCCTCAGATGCATCACCCACACAAGTTTTTCTTTATTGATCTAGAACTTAAAATAGGCCACAAAAAGACCTATCCCTTTTTACTTAACCTAATTGGTCAAGCGTGAAATGTGGGTCAGATGCCGGATTCTTGCCATGCATTGCATTAAACATCCTCAGATGCATCATCCACTTACGTTTGGTTAATAGACCTGTCTCATTTCATTTAACCTGGTCACTCAAGCATGGAATATGGGTCAGATGCAGCATCTGTACCATGCATTGCATTAAACATCCTCCGATGCATCATCCACACAAGTTTGATCGATAGACATGTCCCATTTGACTTAACCTGGTCACTCAAGCATGAAATATGGGTCAGATGCATCATCTGTACCATGCACTGCAGTAAGCATCCTCAGATGCATCATCCATGCACGTTTGGTTGATTTAGGACCTTTTGTAATGTGGGAATGAACCTGTCCCATTTTACTTAATCTTGTCGTTCAAGCATGAAATATGGGTCAGATGCATCATTCATGCCAAGCATTGCAGTAAGCATCCTCAGATGCATCATCCGTGTATGTTTGGTTGATATATTACTTATAGTAAGGCGGGAATGGACCTGTCCCATTTTACGTAACCTGCTGACTCAAGCATGAAATGTGGGTCAGATGCAGCATCTGTACCATGCATTGTAGTGAGCATCCTTAGATGCATCATACATGCAAGTTTGGTTGATGTAGGACTCATAGTTAGGGGGGGGGGGGGAAGACCTGTCCCATTTTGCTAAACCTATAGTGCAGACGCCAACGCCAATGCCGACATCGAAGTGGCATAAGCCCCCCTATACTCTGTCGAGGTGAGCTAAAAATGAATTTCACTTTAAAAATTTGCAATCATTATTAATATATGAAAGGTGAAAATGTTACCTTGGATACCAAATGAGAATCAAAAACTTCCTTGGTTTTTCACACTTGTTATTAAGTAATTTGTAACATTATAATGACAACATATAATTCTATAAACTAATGAAGGGAAAACAGGATATAGTTGTGAAACAAGAATGCATTTATTGGCAGCCTTGTCTGTACATTTATAAAACAATGGTCAAATTTCATGGCCATCATGGTCACAAGGTTACTGGTACTAGTATTACATAGTATATGCATGTGAAATGTGAAAGCCACATCACTTACCAATCATTCATTATAGCCAAGGTCCCTCAGAAAGATAAAATAGCTCATCAATGGCTGTTTGCTTTGTAAAAAGCAAAATCCAGAAATAAATAAAAACACATGTGTTTGTGTAACATGAATGGCCCCGTTGGCATCTTTGTCGATAAAACAGCTGAAAAGTTGTTCACATTTTGAGGTCAAGGTCAGAAGGTCAAATTTGGTATCCATGGAAAGGTCTTGCCACAAGAAAGTCATATGTGAAATATGAAAGCCGTATCACTTACCATTCAAAAGTCATGGCTAAACTTTAGATTTTCAAAAGAAGGTCAAATCCAAAGGTCAAGGTCATAAGGTCAGAAATTTTGGTATCCATGAAAAGGTCTTGTCACAAGGAAACACATGTGAAATATGAAAGCCATATCATTTACCATTCAAAAGTTATGGCCAAAGTTAAAGTTTTTCAAAAGTAGGTCAAACTGCACGGTGAAGGTTACAAGGTGAAAAATTTTGGTATCCATGGAAACGTCTTGTCACAAGGAATACACGTGAAATATGAAAGCCCTATCACTTACCATTCGAAAGTTTTGGCCAAAGTTAAAGTTTTTCAAAAGTAGGTCAAACTCCATGGTCAAGGTTACAAGGTGAAAAATTTTGGTATCCATGGAAAGGTCTTGTCACAAGGAATACACGTGAAATATGAAAGCCCTTTCTCCTACCATTCAAAAGTTTAGGCCAAGGTTAAAGTTTTTCAAAAGTAGGTCAAACTCCAAGGTCAAGGTCACAAGGTCAACAATTTTGGTATCCATGGAAAGGTCTTGTCATAAGGAATACACATGTGAAATATGAAAGCCCTATCACTTACCATTCAAAAGTTATGGCCAAGGTCATAAGGTCAAAAATTTTGGTATCCATGGAAAGGTCATGTCACAAGGAATACACATTTGAAAAATGAAAGCCCTATCACTTACCATTCAAAAGTTATGGCCAAAGTTAAAGTTTTTCAAAAGTAGGTCAAACTCCATGATCAAGGTCACAAGGTCAAAAATTTTGATATCCATGGAAAGGTCTTGTCACAAGGAATACACATGTGAAATATGAAATCCCTATCACTTACCATTCAAAAGTTATGGCCAAAGTTACAGTTTTTGTGTCGCCTGCGAAGCATAGCGACACTTAGGGATCACTTTGTCCGTTGTCCGTCTGTCTGTCTGTCACACTTTGGGTGTCACAGCCCATAACTTTTGATTGGTAAGTGATAGGGCTTTGATATTTCACATGTGTATTCCTTGTGACAAGACCTTCCTACACATACCATAATTTTTGACCTTGTGACCTTGACCTACATATTTGACCTACTTTAAAAAAAAAATAAGAATTGATATATCTTTTGATTGGTAGGTGATAGGGCTTTGATATTTCACATGTACAATCCTTGTGGCAAGACCTTTCAACACATACCATAATTTTTGACCTTGTGACTTTGACCTAGATATTTGACCTACTTTTGAAAAAAAGATAAGATTCGCTATATCTTTTGATTGGTAAGCGATAGGGCTTTGATATTTCACATGTGTATTCCTTTTGACAAGACCTTCCTACACATACAATAATTTTTGACCTAGTGACCTTGACCTACATATTTGACCTACTTTTCAAAAAAAATAAGAATAGATATATCTTTTTATTGGTAAGTGATAGGGCTTTGATATTTCACATGTGTATTCCTTGTGACAAGACCTTTCTACACAGACCATAAAATTTGACCTTTTGACCTTGATCTAGATATTTGACCTAATTTTCAAGAAAAGTAATATTGGCTATATCTTTTGATTGGTAGGTGATAGGACTTTGATATTTCACATGTATTTTCCTTGTAACAATGCCATTCTACACATACTATAATTTTTTTACCTTTTGACCTTGACCTACATATTTGACCTACTTTTCAAAAAAATTAAGAATGGATATATCTTTTGATTGGTAAGTGATAGGGCTTTGGTATTTCAGATGTGTATTCCTTGTGACAAGACCTTTCTACACCGACCATAAAATTTGACCTTTTGACCTTGATCTAGATATTTGACCTTCTTTTCAAGAAAAGTAATATTGGCTATATCTTTTGATTGGTAGGTGATAGGGCTTTGATATTTCACATGTATTTCCCTTGTAACAATGCCATTCTAAACATACCATAATTTTTTACATTTTGACCTTGACCTAGCTATTTGACCTTCTTTTCTAAGGTTGTATATATCTTTTAATTGGTAGGTGATAGGTCTTTAATATTTCTTATGATGAGACCTTTTTGTTACCAATTTTTACGTAGTGACCTTGACCTAGATGATTGACACTCTTTTCTGAAAATTTGAGAAAGACAATATCTTTTAATTTGTAATTAAGGTAATTAAGAGGTCTGATATTTCAAATGAATTTCATATGACAAGACTTTTCTATTGATACCACTTTCTAGAATAATAATCAAACCGCTTCGCAGGCGACACAAGCATTCCTTGGATTGCTATTTTTCAAAAGTAGGTCAAACTTCATGGTCAAGGTCACAAGGCCAAAAAGTTTGGTATCCATGGAAAGGTCTTGTCACAAGGAATACACATGTGAAATATGAAAGCCCTATCACTTACCATTCAAAAGTTATGGCCAAAGTTAAAGACAAACAGAGAAACAGACACACAGACGGACAGACAGTCCAAAAACTATATGCCTCCGAATCTTCAATTACGGGGGCATAAAAAGATCAAAGTCAACAGGACAAAAGTTGTGCTACAAAATGAAATATCTTAAGATAAGGAATCTATATTTAGGAATCTATATGAGAAATATAAAAGCTGGTCACTCCCTCCCCCCTTTGTTCCAAGATATTGCCCAGGTTCTGTATAATAGACCGGGTGCAGACATGGACCCTGACAGTACAAAAATAGTTCTTCAGACATTTGTCAAAGTAAGCTAAAACGTTATGGTCAAAGTTTAAGTTTCTGCAGACAAACAGACAGCCAAACAGGCAAAGGATGGACAGATAACTATATGTCCTAAAATTGGTATAAAAGAGGGGAGCGTAAAAGCATCATCATGACTTGGATGTATTTTGAGAATAAATGGTAAGAACTTGTTGATCGTCACTAGTGTTCACAATTAGAACTTCCTCTTCACCTGCCATTTCAGTACCACTCTCTATCATGAATGTGTCATCCTGGTTTACATTGTTCGAGGGGTCGTCAAAAAAAGATGCATGATCAGAGCTAAGAATTATTTGAACCTCGCCTTCATCCAAATTTCTGAATTTCTCTGCCTCTCTGTGTATCACTGCCTGAATCTGCTGAATTTCATTAGAGGAGAGATTGTCACCAGTCATTATAATATGATCAGGAAGCTCAGAGTTTGAATCGTGAAGGACCTCTAGCTCTTTACTCTCTGGTATGTTTTCTACTGTAATTGCGATGTTTTCTTCATCCCTTTTCAGGTTTTCTTCACTTTTTTGAATTTGCTGTATTACATCAGAAGAGAGAGTGTCACCTGTCATTATAATGTGGTCAGGAAGCTCAGAGTTTGAATCTTGAGGAGCTTTAAGTTCCACTTCACTCTCTGGTATGTTTTCTTCCGTTAGAGTAATTTTCCCATCTTCTTTTCTAGGGTCTTCTCTACTCTTTTTTGACTGAATCCTCTTTGAGGTCCTGGGTATAACTTTTACTTGATTTCTACTTTTTTCCATGGCTTGATTTTTCCGAACAGAATCAAGGTCACCAAATTTCAAATGATCGTTTTGATCTTTTACATCTATATGTTGTTTTTGGTGATCAGTCAAGCGTTTCTCACTGGTAAACTTCTTATCACATTCAAGGCAGGTAAATTTATACCGATTACATTTACTCTGATGTCTTGCCATCTCCTCTGAAATCATAAATACATGTACATTATTAATCAATGCTGAACTTAAGTTGATGCTAAATGCTGACATAAGATTGCTATAGCCTACATAACACAGAAGAAATAAATTTGACAATAAGCAGTTATTTATTAAAGAAATAATGAAAATAATTTTTTTCATTAGATCAAGCAAAAATTAAGAAGTCCTATCATTTTTTTTTTAATGAAAGTACACGTACAAGTGAAAGACAGCATTTGACAGAAATTAGAACAAGACACAACTAAAGACATTGGTGCATGTGACTCAAGGAATTACTGGACAACAAACTACAGCTAGCTAGTTTCTTAATTAGACTATATTGTACCAATTATACATGTAAAAAAATATAACACTGAAACTTTGAATGGAGGTAGAACTTGTTGAGTGTACCTGATTGATATACATGTAAAATCAATATTGCACTCTGTTGCTTTCAATGGACTTAAGTGTTTCATAGGCATAATATCCTACCAGCAATCCTGCCATTAATACCATCTTTAGCAGTGCCTTTTCTAGTACGATTAACAATACACTTTGAATATTGTAGTGACAGGAGTACAGCTAATAGGGTATGGATAGGTGGACAGACAACTGGATGGACAGACAGACAATTCATGTCTGTCTCGTCTGTCATGTATGTCTTCTCTATTTGGAATGGGGGATACATAGTAATATTTATTGAAAACGTTATGAACATGTATTGATTTACTGAAGTTACAGTACCTTTGGTATCAAAGCCAAGATTACAAGAGTCACACATAAACTGTTTGTCCTCTGAATGCTTCTTCATATGAGTTCTCAGCATTGACTTGAGTATGAATCCCTCTCCACACAGCTCACATAAGTGTTCCTTCTGCTTACTGTGCTTCGCTGCCTTGTGGGATTGTAGAGCATTGCTCTGGGTGAAGGCCATATCACACAAATCACATCTGTAATGAAATCGTAAAATCAGCTCTATTTTTCTTCCTCTGTAGGACAGGAAAGAAGACAAAACCATACTTACATCTATATAATATCATAATTGTAATGTATCGTGTACATTTTTCTGAAATTACCTTAAAATTGACACAGGTTTAATAGATTTTGGCTGTGTCAGAACCTGGTCTTTACAATCTGAATTCACTCTTACCATCTGAGCTATCTAGGTTGATTCTCTGATGGGCCATATACATTTGTATAAGCCTCCGTTTACATTTATAAAATCACCTTGGCTGGACCCTTTAGTGTTGAAGGTCACAACAAAGCATCACCTGGGTGCTGGGTCTGTCTTAAACTATTGACCTCATAATGTCAAATCTAATAAGCACACTTTCATTATGATCCTAAGTGTACGCAAAATGTTAAAACTGTAAAAAAAAAACCCTATTACACTATTGCATCAAAACCAAAGTGCATGATCTGACCTTGGCTTTTGATCACAAAAGTTCAAAATGTAATGAGAAGCTATCAGAATAAGGCAGATGTGACAGACAGATAGGTAATAATGTACATCTGTATATTCAATATATATACTCAAAATGACTCTGGACTCAACTTACTTGAATGGCCTATCACCCGTATGTACCCGTTGATGAACTTTGAGTGTTTTGGACTCTGTAAATGTTTTATCACAAACATCACACTTGAATGGCCGTTCCCCTTTGTGATACTGCTCATGGCGCTTCAAGTTTCCCCTAGTTGTGAATGATTTATCACAGTTCTCAAACTGACATTTGAAAGGTCTCTCTCCAGTATGGATCCGCATGTGAGCTAAATGGAACGGAAAAATATTTATATTTGAAATTTATTATACAAACAAACAAAACATATACCATATAAAACTAAGTCTAAAAAGTAACAAGTTCTTTAGCAGCTGCAACAATTGAGTTATATTTCATGTATTTTGCCAAGTCTCCTCTTTGGAACAGATCAATTCATGTATATTTTTAGTCTGAAAATCAATAATTAATGCACTGGGTAAGATATGAGAATCAAGCAGGTGGAATACCTTGGCTTCAAAATTTTGCAAAACTTTTCCCTTTCAAAATGTGCTCAGATCAACCCCCAAACATACGTCCCAAAGGAATTTTCTACGTAGAATTACTTGAATGGTGAAAAAAGTTATAAGGGCTCTAAATTTGGTTTAATTATATTGAGAAATTTTCCTGTCATTTTTTTCCTCAAGAATCAAGAGACATGGTTAACACATAGCATAATTTCCATGATTAATCACTACATGGGTTTAATGATACCTTGAAAGTTTTCCCCTTGAAGAATTGATCAGCCATCTAACATCTCTTTTTCGCAGAATTTTTCTTCAATTTTTATTTTCTATGCATCTTTTAAAATGTTACTTACCATCAAGAGCTCCAATAGAAGATAACTTGATTCCACAAATAGTACAACTCAAGTCTGCAGGTTCCTCATTCTTTAACCTCTTTCTCTTCCTCGTGCTACCATCTGCATTATATCGGACCTCATGTTTTTTATTTTCTTTTTGTTCTTCTTCTTCCAAAAACTTTGAGAAACTGTAATCTTCATTATCAGCATTGTTGTCATCAGCCATTCCATTGTCATCATTAGCATTAGTTTCTACCGCAGAGTAATTGTGACTTTCGTATATGTAATTCTTATCTATCTTCTTTTTCTTAATATGGCGTAGTTTCCTCTCATACTTCACCTTCAATTTCTCCTCTTTTGTAGGTTCTGGTTTTGGTTCACGACGTTTTTTCTTTCTCTTCTTCAGAACTGGATACTCTTCCGTAGGCTCAGTCTGAATTCTTTTCACTCTTAGGTATTTCTTAGCCAGGCCTATTTTCTTCTTCATAGTTTTTCCTCCTGTGGAGGAAGAAAATGAGGATTTACTGCATTTTGGTTGTATATTTCCACTAGTGCTCTTGCTTGTCCTTTTCCTCTTCTTTTTACCTTCGGTGGAAACAATATCTACATGCACCTCCACCTCTGCTGACACATTTCTAAGCGCCTGTGTCACATCTTGAACATCTGTGGCACAAGCATGTACCTGATTTACGATGTCATCTGCATTTAGTATGATTTGCGGCATGACCTCTACACATTGTTCTCCCTGTGATTTATTTGATCTATT
Source organism: Pinctada imbricata (assembly GCA_033119305.1). Lineage (NCBI taxonomy): Eukaryota > Metazoa > Mollusca > Bivalvia > Pterioida > Pteriidae > Pinctada > Pinctada imbricata. Next base: position 91,274,648 of record VSWD01000005.1, read on the forward strand.
ACTCGTCTGAATCAGATGTGAGAGTTCCATTTCCTCCTGTGGCTCTGTAATACTTTGGACCGCTTGTTGACTCTCTCTGAAAAGAGATTCAAAAATTTCATTTGCATCCTCTGCTCCACTGTCAGAGTCATTAGTTTTTCTCTTTTTCCTACTCCCCACTTTTTTGCCAGCTTTTGACTGAGGTGTTTTTGATTTTGGTTTCTTTTTGGGACGTTTTGACTTTGGTGAGTCCGACATTTTTCTTTTCACAAGTTTTTGTTTTTTCATGCTTGTTGAAATTCCTTCATTTGGAGCTTCAGAAATTTCACTAGATGCTGCGCCTTGAACCATCCCCAGGGTGAAGAAACGTACTGTCTGGCCTGCCTCTTCCCAAAACTTCCATGCTGCTGTTTTGTGTTCAGTAGAAATGAGGGCAACTAAATTTACTGCATCCATGACCTGAAAGATTAATGTTGAAAAGTTAAATCCTAAATTTTATGTAACAAGAAAACAAGAGACCTAAGTGAGCGTATATCACTCACCTGATTCCCAGCATAGAGATATACCAGTAGTACAATATAGCATTCTGATACTTTGTACTTTTCTATAAGCCAGAAATCTTTTAATCTTTTAAGACTGTAGGTGGCAGGGAATACTTGTACTTTACACAGGTAATCACAAATTCTAATGCAACGTCGCTATAACGTCGATTTTCATTGGTTGTTTGATCCTTAGTTACGTCTCTAAAATAAGTACATACTAGGCTTAGACATAGCTAATGTCACATTTTGCTTTATATTCACAAAAACATAGATTGCAAAATTGCATTACAATGGGAATAACTAGATACTGACGTTATGTTTGCGGACGGTAAATGCTGATTTTACAGTGCAAATATCCGTTTTTCTGACTCCACTAAAGCGTCGCTAGAAAAACTCAGTTTGCGATTGTAAAATCAGCATTCATCATCCGCAAACACAATGTCAGAAACAAGTTATTCCCTAAATACAAAGCTCACCTCGTGGCAGCATGTTATCAGCAGCAAAATTTCAATTAAACATTTTCCCAAGGTCATTTAACGAAATTTTGATCAAAGATCCATCCAATATGCAAGTTTGGTACATGAAGCACTAATACTTTGCTGAGTTTTGGCTTTTCAAAGCAAAATCACTCAAAAGGGAATATAGGTCAAGGTCATTTTTACTTTTTCTGCTTGAGTAATTTTGCAGCATGTACTAAACTTGCATATTGGATGTTTTTCACAAATTGACTTTGTCCTACTTTTTCTGCTTAATTGATTTTGCTTTTCAGGTCAGATGCTGCATCTGATGCATGGGTCAATCTCAGCATTCCAAGAGGAATCGCTTGTGCAAGTTTGGTTATTATAGCATTGTACGAATTAGACACTGAGCTACCCAAAATTTCTTAACCAATTTACTTAAACAGAAAATGTAGGTCAGATGCAGCAATGATGCCATCTGATCAATGGGTTCACTACAGCTTGTGCAAGTATGTTTACTGTAGCATCAGTATTTTGTCCAAAACTGAGCTACCCAAAACTTCTAAACTGGCATGGTCTTGAAGAGGGACATGAGGGATTATAGAATAAGCTCCCTCAACTTCATCGAGGTGAGTTCAAAGCATTAGGGGTGTAACGACACGTCACAGCTGGCTTTACATCAAGAAGAGAAGATGGTGGTTGTACTGGTTAGCTTAAGCTTACAGATACTGATTGCAAATTATCTAGTCCAATGGGTAGGTCAAATACCAGGGTTCTCAGTAGGAATCTCAGATGGTGAGTCCTGGGACTCACCATTTTTTGAAAATGACAAGTCCAGGAAATTTTGGTGAGTCCCATTGAAATTTTGGTAAGTCCCAATATACATGTATCGGAATGTAGTGCAGATTGATAAATGTACGGTACATTGTACAAATGTGTGTTTTATTGGTGTTTCTTCATTTAAGTATAATGTAAATTGTTTATTCAACTGGTGTTTCTTCCACTGTGCTAAAAACAAAAACATGCTGAATGATTTGCAAAATTTGGCTAAATTCTATGTTAAATTCATTTAAATGACATGTTTTGTTCTTATTGACAAAGAGGCCTTAAAAATATATGCATCTGCATTTGACATTTGATTCAATGAATATACATGATATACAGTGACTATGAAGGAAATATTATGAATGGGCCATTTTTAATGATTTTGTAAAATTTCAATGGACCATTTCTTGGGAAAGTACTGAGACTTCAATCTCGCAAATTAATGAGATTTATGACTCTACCCTAATCACTGAACATACAGTATAGATATAGTATTTGTCTCTTTTCACCTTTTGCTGAAACAAGAGGCCCAAGGGGCCACAATGCCAGGGCTTTTTTCAGTAATTTAACCAGAAGTCGCTAATGAGACTGAAGCTCTCCTGGTTGTTTGTTCTTAAATTAATCTAAGAGACACTCATTTTCCAAGACCCTGTGGATCAGGGGCTAAAACAAAATACAAGACCAGAAAATGATTAATATAATGAAAAAAGAATTAACCCTCTATCAATTATACCTTCAGAGAATTGGTATTCACAATAGAGTCATACATGTATAGGAGAAAATGACTTCACCCATTTTCCAAGACCCTGGAGGTCATGGGTTCAAATAAAGTACAAGATGCACATCTTAACCCAGACTGAAAATAATTCAAAAACAATTATCTTTCTATCAATTATACTTTCTGAGAATTGGTGCTCACAAGATTACATAGACTTATATGGGAGAAAATGACCACACCCATTTTCCAAGGCCCTGGGCGACAGGGGCTCAAACAAAATATCAGGTGAACAACTAAAAAACAGACTGAGAATCATGCTAAAAGAATTATCTTTCTATCAATTATACTTTCTGAGAATTGGTGCTCACAGGATTACATAGAGTTATATAGGAGAAAATGACCACACCCATTTTCCAAGAACCTGGTTGGCAGGGGGCTCAAACAAAATAGCAGGTGCACAACTAGATCAAAGGCTGAGAGTAATGCAAAAACAGTTATCTCTCTATCAATTATACTTTCTGAGAATTGGTGCTCACAAGATTACATAGACTTATATAGGAGAAAATTACCACACCCATTTTCTAAGACCTTTGGGTTCAAGGGCTCAAACAAATTTTTAGGTGCACAACTACACCAAAGGCAGAGAAAAATGAGAAAACAATTATCTTTAAATCAATTATACTTTCTGAGAATTGGTGCTCACAAGATTACATAGACTTATATGGGAGAAAATGACCACACCCATTTTCCAAGGCCCTGGGCGACAGGGGTTCAAACAAAATATCAGGTGAACAACTAAACCATACTGAGAATAATGCCAAAGTAATTATCTTTCTATCAATTATACTTTCTGAGAATTGGTGCTCACAGGATTACATAGTTATATAGGAGAAAATGACAACACCCATTTTCCAATTAAGAACCTGGTTGGCAGGGGCTCTAACAAAATAGCAGGTGCACAACTAGATCAAAGGCTGAGAGTAATGCAAAAACAGTTATCTCTCTATCAATTATACTTTCTGAGAATTGGTGCTCACAAGATTACATAGACTTATATAGGAGAAAATGACCACACCCATTTTCTAAGACCTTTGGGTTCAAGGGCTAAAACAAATTTTTAGGTGCACAACTACACCAAAGGCAGAGAAAAATGAGAAAACAATTATCTTTAAATCAATTATACTTTCTGAGAATTGGTGCTCACAAGATTACATAGACTTATATAGGAGAAAATGACCACACCCATTTTCCAAGGCCCTGGGCGACAGGGGCTCAAACAAAATATCAGGTGAAAAACTAAACCATACTGAGAATAATGCTAAAGTAATTATCTTTCTATCAATTATACTTTCTGAGAATTGGTGCTCACAGGATTACATAGAGTTATATAGGAGAAAATGACCACACCCATTTTCCAAGACCCCAGGGTTATAGGGGCTCAAACAAAATATCAGGTTCACAACTAGATCAAAGGCTAAGAGTAATCCAAAAACAGTTATCTTTCTATCAATTATAACTTTCTGAGATTGGTGTTCACAAGATTACATAAAGTTATATAGGAGAAAATGACCACACCTATTTTCCAAGACCCCGGGGGTCAGGGGCTCAAACAAAATATCAGGTGCACAACTAAACCACAGACTGAGAATAATGCAAAAAGAATTATCTTTCTATCAATTATACTCTCTTAGAATTGGTGCTCACAAGATTACGTAGACTTATATAGAAAAAAATGAACACACCTATTTTCAAGAGCCTGGGGGTCAAGGGCTCAAACAAAATATCAGGTACACAACCCACACCACAGACTGATGAGAATGCTAAAAGAAATTAAGAATTATCTTTCTATCAATTATACTTTCTGAGAATTGGTGCTCAAAAGATTACAAAAGGTTATATAGGAGAAAATGACCACACCCATTTTCCAAGACCCTGGGGGTCAGGGGCTTAAACAAAATATCAGGTGTACAACTAGACCACAGGCCCATTGTAATGCAAAAATAATTAATTTTGTACTATTCACAGATTCAGAGGATTCACGCTAACAGGAAAAGTTTAACGGACGGACAGACAGATAGCCGGACAATGGATGATCGCATAAGCTCGACTGGTCCTTTGACCAGTAGAGCTAAAAATGGGATCTGGGCCCGTGCGATTAGGAAAATTTAAGACGTTAAGCCCCTGTCACACCTACACATTCTCTCGAGACGTTCTTACTACGTCCTTGAAGTCCTTGAAATTTTTCATGAATGTAGTGAGAACGTGGCTTTCCGAAAGAATAATTGACGACTCCAATACGTGCGCAACATGACCTTTAGTGTCCGTATCACGTTAGTAGAGGTCCTTCACGTCTTTAAAACATTTAGGCAATTTCGCACTACGATTGGCCCCAAGTTCACAAAACGACGAAGGCGTCTGTAGTACGATCGTACGACGTTCTTGAAGTCCTTACTGCATTCATGCTATGATCATGACACGTTCAAAGGATAAATTGTTTGTACGAGGTCTATCTTGATTTTTTCAACCAATAAAACCAAGACCGTGGTAAGGACGGCAGAGACGTGACGATCTCCATATGATTATATGTAAAAATTTTAGCCGTTCGTACTACGACCCTGCTACGTTCGCGACACGTTCCTAATACGTCCATGAAGTTCTCAATACGTTCGCAAGTAGTCCTTAACACGTTCTGTCATCAGCGCATCCTCACTACGACTGTTTTGAACAGTTCAAAACAGTCGTGGTTGCTCAGCATAACGGCACGGTCGCCGGCGTCCTTACTACCACCTCAATATGTATCAGCGAGTTCTTACTACGTTTCTCGCGTCCTTACCGCCAAAATAGTACGTTCACGTGGTGTGAACGTACTATTTTGGCGGTCGTAGTGCGAACGCCATGCCAGAATGTGTAGGTGTGACTAGTGATGAACCAATTGTCGCCTACAATCGATTGTCAATCGCTAAAACTCTTTCGATTCCGATTATCGATTTCATTTTCTTACAATCGATTGTCGCTGAAAGAAAGGTATTTTGTGTAAAGGTATTTATTTTTTCTTTTCTTATGTAACATAAACCATTATTTGTTGTCTTGCATGTAAACAGGAGACACTTTGAAATTGAATGCTTTATATTTTGTTTTCAGCAAAATTTCCTGAATTTAATGCAGAAAAATACTATTTTTCTATCTTTTTTGTTCCATTTTTCATGGACTTTTGTTTTCTGATTGAAATCGATAATCGATCGGTTTACTCTTTCCGATTATATTCCGATAATCGATTCTTAAAAGTCTTCCGATGTACAACACTAGGTGTGACAGGGCCTTTAGGGAATATTTTGGGCGGTACTTAGATTAAGAACATACTGAAGTATCAAAGTGATCCAGTATATGATTCAAGAGATATAGCCTAGACTCAATTGCATGTACATTTTCATTAAAAAATGTAATACTTGACCTTGACCTTGGTCATACCATTATGACCTTGGAACAAGGTGGTGTGAAACCTTTGAGTCATCAGCACCATCATACTAAAACATCTAAGTGATCTGGTAAACGATTCAAAAGATAAAGCCTGGACATGATAGCATATACAATTTCATTTAAAATGTACTAAGTGGCCTTGACCTTGGTCACATGACCTTGACGGAAGCGTTTTAAAACATTTTGACGTTCAAGGTTAATAAGTAGACGTCACTCTTCTCCCTCATTCTCAACAAAATTGTGCACTTATCTGTAAAATGGATATGTCTTTGAACAAAGCAGGATTAAAACTAAAATTCACTCGCTCAAAGTTTTTAAATAGGGAAATTTTTGTTTGATAACATCTCGCTGCAAAGTACAAAAGTTGACGAAAAATTCTTTTAACAAATTTTTTTTTAGAGAAACTAAACTTAAAATATACACAACTTTTTTCAAAATGACGTCATAGATGACGGGTGCTACCATTGAAAATCACGTGATCACGCCGCCATTAAGACCGTGAATAAATTCATGGCTGTTATGGAAACGCATAGCAAATCACGTATAGAAAGGGCTGAAGGGAGGGAGAGGGGAGGGCGTGGACAAGTTTGAGGAAATAGCAATGACAGAGAAAATATTTACAAGTGTAAAATATTTAATCTTAACATTTCCTAGATGACAAGAGAGTATGAAAGGCCGGGGAAGGGGGGGGGGGGTGAGTCGACATAGTCAAAGATCTGATTCGTGTGCCGCCGAGTGTGGAAGGGTACGGTTGTATGTTTTTTTTTTCAACATCATGTGCATAACATGTTTATATATAAAAAACAATATCATCTATTAACCTCCCGTACAATAATATTACGGTAATTTGATTACAGAGATTCCGTCTCTTCATAAAAAAGTCAAAAACCGATTCACATGTTTCGCTGAAACATCAGGAAATTTTATAAAAGGTTGTTTAATTTCGGCGAAATCTAGTGCTAGTTTGGCAGTTTCTATTCTATGTACATGTAAGTTCTCATCAACCATGCAAAAATAAAATAGTTTTAAATCATAAGAAGAAGAAGAAAAAAAAAAGAAGAGGGATTGAAAGGGATCAGGAACCTTGAGGAAGTGGGGTGCTAAGGGGAAACAAATATGACCACCAATATATCTATTTTTAAATCATAATTGACTATGACTAAATAAATTTAGACAAGATAATGTATTCCTGAAGTTTCATGAATTATCGGTTACGCTCGCCGGTATATATATGGCATACATAGTCTATATATTATATGGCATACATATGGCATACAAAGTCTTGACCAATATTGACATCGGTCCGCCGGTCCTGACAGACAAAATTAAGTACGGACCTATGTTTTCCTTTTGATTGCCGGAGCGGGATGACACATGCTAGCGAGTCTGTTCGAATATGTAATAGATAATACCCCAATCTTTACAAATTAAAGAACGATAAACGAGTAAAAACAAACAAATCGGCCTGTAGATGACCATGCGTGTCAAGCATGTCCTTGTTAAAACCAACTCGGTACTTACAAGGTTTGAAGGTAGCATTAACGATTCATTATATATAACGACAATTACATTTTTTTTTTATAAAATCAATACAATACACAAATATTGTATGTATTTCCAATTTGTGCAATATATGCGTATGGATCCATTGTCGTTTTTAAAGTTCCATATAAAAAGGCAGTGCATCGTTGACGACAACTTTCTGACAGTGTGAGTTACAGACGATAGTAATTTCCCAAACAGAAAAATATCGTAACTCGCACGGATAAATCGCGCTCCGATGGGTCTTAATTGTCCTTCTGTTAACTAGCAAAAAAAAAAAAATAATAATAACAAAAAAAATAAATAAATAGATAAATAAAAACAATGAAAATAAAATACAATAAAGTAACTAAATAGTTAAATAAAAAACCCCAAAAATGTGTGAAACCATCGTTTTAGAATATAGTTTTTATATGTATTTCTGGGGAGGGAGAAAAAGTGTGGGAAGGGAAGAAAGGGACAGTCGGGTTGGATGAGAGAGTAGTGATTGGATGAAAGATGGAGGAAGTTTTAGAGGCTACCCCTGCACGAACTTACCGGGTTGAGCTTCGACGGTCGGGCATTGGATTTTGAACTCAGCAAAACGAAGGCATTGGGAATTAAAAGATACATTCATTTGTCCAAACATTCACTGTTGAAATAGGTAAAACTACCTATGTCCTTGTAGTTTTTTATCCTTTCCTCTATCAAACCTTCGATTTGAACGAATCTTTCAACGATGCATGTGTCGGGCCATTCGCGAATATCGTCTACTCACTCACTCAGTTTATGCCTTTGAAGTATTTATGGATGGATATGAACATTCATGATCATTGCTATAATTCATATACTTCGATATCTCCATTCAAACAGTTTATTTAGTTTATTTCCATTTTAAACTTCCCTGCTGCGTATATTGTTTACGCATTGCGTCACGGTTGTGATGGCGCCGCGATGTAAGCGCCATCTGTCGGCAGGAAGAAATAACAGGGACGATAACTGAAAATAGTTGTGTATATCTTATCTGTGATATCGCTAAAATCTCCAAGAAATATCCTGTTTGATCATTGGCTTAAATTTACCAGATTACCTACTTCATTTTGTTCCCAAGCAACAAGCGGTTGAATTTCCGATGATGACGTTAAGAAAACATACGTTTACGGCGGTAGCCAGTGTGTCTCACTTACGATATATTTTTGAATATATAGATTTAAAGATGCATTTGATTATATATTTATTACAGTCAGATTGTAGATATTTTTCTGGTTCCATCACTACCAATTAAACTTGTCGAAATCCGTCGAGAGACAAGCGAATTAGAGGAGTTTGAAGACTGAAATCCACTCGGTACTATTTGAACACATATTGACGCTGGGAATATGAAGACGTCAAACGATTATTGAGCCTCCTTAACATTATGGAAATAAATTAAATGATGAACATTCCTTGTTCTTAATAACAAAATCTTGAAGTTTGCTTGAGAAAAAAGACCTTCCTTTTTCTTTCTAAAGCCATTATCATGATTATATGGTCCCACATGGAGGAAATTGTGTCAAAGTAACTTCAATAGCGACAATCGATTTTCAAAACCATTATGGATAGTCGACGACTTTTAAGTTTCAGCAACGACATCGGCAACTATCGTCAGGGGGGGGGGGGGAAGAACCAGGCAACTTAGTTACTTACATATTACCCCCATATTACACAGGCTACATATGAAAGATAAGGCACAGGCACTACAGATCATTCGGCCAATCGCTTGATCGAAACAGGAGGCAACAGGTTTAAAGTTTGATTTGTTCAAATAAAATCAGCGGCCTGTGTGCGTCGGTCATATAGACATGTAGAAACGAAGACGTAAGAGATAATTCGGAATAAGGAAAAGTAAAATCCAATAATGAATCAATGAAAATGGAGATAAATGGAAGGAAAATACTATTGCATTACCTTTTGTTTGAAATTGCTGAGGATGTATGGCTCATCTGACATAAAACTCATTTTGTTGTGTTTTAAAATTCTTCAAACTCGCAAATGACTATGAATATAAAAAAAGAACGACGGAGTCATTTCAGATGTAAGCCAGTTCATTGCCTTTAAAACGCTTCATGTCCAAGAGAGAGATAGAGAGAGAGAGAGAGAGAGAGAGAGTCTCAAATATTTGATAATTTGAATATAGCTTTAAGTAGGTCATACTCGTACACACATTTAAATTCAAACTTTACTCGTACATATTTAAAGGGGTTGGGCCACGAGACCCTTAAATCGGCCCTCGATTTTTTCTCATGAGGAATACTTGATACCTCTCGTGAAAATTCACAAATGTTTGCCGCTTTTAATGAAATAAAAAGAGCCATTTAACAGTAATGACGTCATGAAGTGACGTCATTTTGACATTATTGACAAAATATGGCGAAAATTGCTAGTCCTGAATTTTGTCTCTTGTGGAAGAATTCCAGGTAGCCGCATGCGTTAACTGAGATAAAACGTTTATGACAAAAGGATATAATGAAAATCTTTCACATATAATTTTTCATCCTAGTTAGTGCATGCGGCCTTTGCTAAATAGAAATATGTACTTTTTGCATCAATTTCGCGGAATACAAACAATTTTGGTGTTTTCAAAGGGCTAAAAACTATTGATAAACGCATTGTTTACAAAAGATAGATTCGTGATTCAGTAGAGAACGTTTCAAAATGCCAAATCACAGTTGAAAATTCTATGAAGTTAAATGTTCAAAATTAGGGCCGATTTATCGGGCTTCGTGGCCCTACCCCTTTCTTCTTTCCATCTCGGGATACATTAATAATTGACTGATAGAGATTAAATTAATTGGAATTAAATAAACCACGCCCATGAGCACCTGTGATAAAATTACAGAAACCCTACAGGGGAGGATCCAGAGTCCAATCCGTCCGGAGGGGGCAAATACACAAGGATGGAGGGGGAGGGGCACATCTACATCTACACTGTTGATCTGCACCGATATTTAACGCAGATCCTGTACTGCAAACGTCAACATGCAACACATGTATATGGCCAAGTGTTCAATCATCAACGGATTAATTTCTCGGCAACGGGTACATACATAGATTTTGATGAAATTAAAAAAATATATATATATATCCATTTCATACATACAAATCAATGGCGTAGCATTGCCTGAAAAAATGGAGGGGCACAACATCCCAAAAAAAAAAAAAAAAAAAAAGAAAAAAAAGGGGGGGGGGAAGAGGTTGAGATTTGAAAAAAATATATGGGGGTTTCATGTTCTGTATGCACAAATTTTAACATTTCTGGTGCAATTCTAAATTCTAAGTACTTGAATGAATGTCTGGCGAGAGGTAGCGAGAGCGAGCCAGGAATTTTTTTTAGCAAAATATTGACTTATCAGAAAATACTTTCTATACCAAGTACATGTAATGATATTCCATATAATTTGAATTAAATGTCTTCATGTACATTGATAAAGTAATATGTATAATGGATGGATCAGAATAGCTAAATTATTCAGAAAGTCGATCTATAAAGAACTGGCGAGCGGCAGCGAGCCAAAGAAAAATTTTGAAAATTGACTGAAAAATTGTAGATTTATGGTACAAAATGTTGCTATTTTAAACAATGTTAATACATCATAAAAAATGATTGTACCCCACACACACTTTTCAAAGTGGGAGGGGCATGTGCCCCCGCTGCCCCCCCCCTTCTCCTACGCCCTTGCAAATCGATGTATATTACTTGATTTTGAATTATTTGTCTTGGAAGTAATCAGCTATAAACCGATTTCTACCACACTAAAAGTTTAAAAAAAAAAAACGAAAATAATTCATGAATGGATAGATGGATTTTGTTCAAACGTTCAGAATTTTATAAATAAGCAAAAGCCCAGTCAGAGTCAAAGACAAAAGGCCGAGTTGATTTCTCGGCAACAAATGGATTGATTTCTATGAAATTTTCAGGAAATGACCATTTTATGAAAAATCAAAATCTCGTTCAAACTTTGAGAATTCGTAAGTTAGTAAGAACCTAAAATTTTCCATTTTAGTTTGTTTTATTTCTTTTTCTGTTGTTGTTGTTTGTTTGGTTTTTTTTTTCTATTTTTTTGTTTTTGTTTTTTGTTTTTGTTTTTTGTTTTTCCTAAATTGATAGTCAACATTTAAGTTTTTATTCTGTACAGAGTCTAAGCCCAATGCGATTTCTTCAAAACTCCGAGTTGAGATTTTTATCAAAACGGTCAAGATTATCACAAATAGATAAGAATTTGATTTGTTTGTTCAAAGATTTTTTTTAATTCTGAAACTTGATATATATGTTAACTCAGACTAAGTCGAATAGAAGCTGATTTTTTTTAAAATAATTTTCATTTTCAATTTATTATCTATATTCTCAGCAATCTACGAATGGACCACATAATTTTTTAGCAATATTATCATTAAAAAAAACCCTGTATTTTTCCTTAAATCATGGACTTATACTTGCTTAAATGTTCACCCAAAACTATGCATCCATTAATACCGAGAAATTTGAATTTGAAATCTCAACTCGGATTTTTGCCTAATTTGACTCGGACTCGGCTTTTGCTTATTTTAGTTCAAACACACAAAAAATGCAAGGACTTATAAATGTTTATAAGTCCATGAAAAAATGTAAATAAATATGGGAAAAGGAGATTTTCTAATCAATCTTGAGGGTATTTCTAACAAATTCTGAAAGTTTGGAAAAATCCATTCATCCATACTAGTACATAAATTAGCAACGTTTTTTTAATTTCTCAACTCGGATTCGGACTATACCACTTTTAGCATTTGAACACATTCGAAGAAATAATCCGGGACGAATAGTTTACAGCGGCGCGTCGAATTACCCAAAAGGACCCAAAGGGAACCCAAAAGGACCAAAAAGGAACCCAAAAGCACCCAAAAGCACCCAAAAGGAACCCAAAAGGACCCAAAAGGACCCAAAAGGACAAAAGACCAAATACCCAAAAGGACTTAAAAACCCAAAAGGATAAAACAACCCTCCCATTTCCATGACCGGGGGGGGGGGGGGGGGGGGGGGGGGGGCTACGACAAAGGAAATAAAGAGCAAATTGTGGAAATTTTAAAATGAGTGACCGTATAGCTTATGAAAGGATAAAGATTTAAAAACAAGATTAGATCTGCTAAAGATAAAATATTTCAGATAATATATTTGTAAATACATAGTATATTTGTAAATATCCCTTTCAGAGATTTTTTTTTTCCCACGCACACACCCCCACATTTCACGCTCTCTTTTTCAATCATGAATGTAGTAGCTAGCAGCAATTTTTAAAAGGCCCAGGGGTGTAAAAATCACAACTCGTTTCATAAATACCATATGCAATAGAAAATCATTCGGGATTCTATACATATACCCTAAATTCTTATTTTTCATTTTTTGAATTTTGAAATAATGTGACAGACTCATGGGATGGGAATGGTTGACGGTGCAGAGTATGGGTAATTTGATTCAAAGCATGATTTTTAAAATCCTGCAAGCCATATCAATAGTTTCAAATATTGACTTTTGTGTTCCTTTTGGGTTCCTTTTGGGTCCCTTTGGGTCCTTTTGGGTTCCTTTTGGGTCCCTTTGGGTCCTTTTGGGTTCCTTTTGGGTCCTTTTGGGTAATTCGACGCACCCGTTTACAGCTCAAATTGAATCGAAGTGAAAAATCATGCGTCTGACTGATAGAGATCATTAGCAAACAAGAAGGAAAAATGACCGCAGTAAAATCTGGTTTTGCAGAGGGATCATTCATGAATGAAGATGGAAAGGAAATATATTGCAGATATTGGAATAGAGATCAATCTCTCAGTGAGATACAGCCAAATGATCGCATTAGGTTTGTGACTTGGATACTGGTCGAGCAGATATTTCCGAACTGAAGGTATTTCCGAACGATTCGCTAGTTCGGTTACTTGGAGATACTTTTTCACAATTTTGGTGATACATATGTCTAGATATTCAGAAAAATAACCGACATGCAAAAGGAAATCTCAAAATAACTTTATTTAGTATATTTTAGCGTATGTTTCTCCTCCTGTTTGTAACTTTCGTCTGTTTGGGAGCTGGGGAAAGTGACGTCATTGTGTTAAGAACATTTCTTGACCTAGTTTCGGAGTCATCTATTTTCAAAAAATCTATTCTTGTCAACAGATCGATGAAAACCTGCATTGAGAGGGGCCCAGAGCAGGATATTCACGAAAAAGTGTATAAATTTCATGTGTTAGAATACCAAAATCATTGGAAATAAGTAGGAAATAAACGTACCTCATCATGGTTCAGAAAGTCGCTTTAGAAATAAATTTTGTAAAAGTTTGATGATATATGTTGACATAGAATTCTTCAATAAGGATTAAAGGATAAAATAACAAAGTTTTGAAACATTTGATTTATATTTGACCCCAGGACAGACTAAAATACAAATCGTTCGGAAATACCTTTAGTAACTTGCGTAAAATTGCCGTTAGAGGGGGGTATTAAAACGCCCTCAAATCAGCATTTATAGGTCGATTTTCAAAATTATTTTTACATAGGCATTTGTACGAAGGGTGAAGCATTGTTTGTTCCGAGTTTCATGGTGATTGAACGTATAGGAGCCGAGTTATTGACGAAAAACCGCAAAAATCGTTCGGAATTATCTGCTCGACCAGTAGCATCCGTTTGATTTTTAAGAAAAGGGGGGGGGGTAATTTCAATGGAGACTGAGAAGCTTCTTTAATTTTTGTCGCTCCTCAGTTTCCATTGAAATTAGGGGGTGGGGTGGGGGGCTTTTTCAAGCTTTTGCTGAAAAGAAAGATGATCCTGAATGGTCAAGGTCAGAGTGAATTACATTGGCAAAACCATCTGTGGGACATGGATGGCATGATATTTCTCTTTCTAATTCTATGCATAGATTTATTTTGCTAATATGAATCTAGGCGTTGCCACAGGCGCCAGATTCCTAGAAAAAAATTAAAACCACATCTCAAACTCCCATTTCTCTTCTATTTACTCTTTCCTTATTAAGGCACGACAGCTTCAATATTTAAACACCATCCCCCTCTTTACCCCCTCAATATCTTAAGTTTCAACAGGATTTCAGTATTAAGCTATATATCATTATTTTCTACAGATATTTTTCTTCACGATCGTAACCTACTTGTCCTTGATTATACTTGCATTTAGCTGCAATTAATCCAAAAACATGAAATGGAGTCGAAACCTACACTCTACATATGTATGTTATTCTTAGCATGCGTATTAGTCCGACTTGCAGACCTACGACAGTGTTATCTGTTTTTTCGTCTTCGGTCTGACTGCTATGCATAGGCAAAACTTGAGAATTTCGGTGCGAAAAAAAATTCGGCAAGTGATCCCTTTTTTGACAAATTCCAGTCCCTCCAACCAAAAAATAAGTAATCCAGTCCTCCTGCCCCTAAAAATCCCCTCTAGGCCTGGTTTCACCTCTGTGCGCATGACAAAATATCGTTGATCAGAGGAAAATCGGAGGAGAAGAAGAGGTGAAACCAGGCTTAGAGGGGATTTCTTAGGGGCAGGAGGACTGGGTGAGTTATTTTTTGGTTGAAGAGACTGGAATTTGTCCAAAAAAAGGACGATTTGCCAAATTTTTTTGCACAGAAATTCTCAAGTTTTTCCTATGCATAGCAGTCAGACCGAAGACGAAAAAACAGATAACACCGTAGTAGGTCTGCAAGTCGGACTACATGTGTATAGTATGTTGGTTTGAGTTGTCATCCTTGCCGCTAACGGTAAAGTGTAGGTTTCGACTCGATTTAATACATGGGAGCTGTCATGCCTTGTAAAAGGATAAAGAGAAGAGAAAGGGCATTTTAGATGGGTTATAATTTTCTCTCTAGGAATCTGGTGCCTGTGGGCGTTGCCTATAGGACAGTAGAAGAGCGCAGCTACTTTACTGGTGTCGGAACAGTTTTTGGACGATTTTGAGGGTTTTTCGGGGACAACTCCTGTCCTTTTATGGAAAACATTCAAATTTCTCTCAAATGATACTTTGCCCTTCCCACAGATACTCATGTTGAAAGAAAATATTAAATGTATCAAGAAATATGGTTTCTAGACCGATTTTTTGACCCTATTTTTTGGCCATTTTTCGCAAATTACTGGAATAGTTTCCAGACACCTAGTTTTAAAGCTGTCAATCTCTATCAATTTCAGCCCAAACTGGATGACATTTGTACAGATAGGTCCGGGTGTAATCGGGAAAAAACAAAAAACACAGTGCAGAAAAAATCAGAATACGCAGTGTTTTTCAGGTGTTTTTACCTGAGCCATCCTAGAGCGACTTTACCTGTGGTAGGGTGTTATTGGGGATGTTTATTACCTGAGCTAATTAACAACTCCCCTCACCTATATAGGACATACAGATGTATTGTCACCTTTCTAAGGAAGAATTTTTATTGTTAAAAAGTAATTCATGCATTCAGTAGAAATTAAACAAACAAACAAACAAACAGAAAAAACCAAGTTATCATTTTTGTTTCATATTTTGAACAAAAACAAAAAAAAAAAAAAAAAAAAGTTATCATTTTTTTTTCATATTTTGAATTTAAGTTATCCCAATTTTTATTATTCATATTTTTAAAAATTATATTCATATTTATTATATTATTCGAATTAAAGTTATCCTTATTCATGATTTTCTAAATTAAATAAAAAGTGTATGGGTAAGTAGAAATAAAATAAAAATCATATATTTACAAACTTATCATTTTGATTTTATATATAAATTTCTTTAAAAGGAAGAAAAAACCATAGAGTAACTGGAAATAGAACAAAAATTTCATTCTTACATATACATATAAATCATTTTGATTTGTTTACAGTTTACCAATTTAACTATCTGACTATATACAGAAAGTTTATAGATCAACTCCGTCTTTGCATACGTGTTTGGTGCCTGGCATCTTTCCTACGGACTTTATAATTCTAGATTTAAACATTTTTATTGAAAGAAATATTTGTGATTTATGTTCGGCCATGGACTCCGACCTCCTAATTTTCAAAGAAGTCGGTATTTGAGCTCCTCTTGTTTCTCTAATTTATCATATTTATTTTATATAGGCCTGGCCATATATAATTCATTCGTTGTTTCCCAGACACCACCACACGCTATAATTTTTCACCGACGAGACGTACGTTTTTATGAAAAAAAAAATCCGTCATGCCTAGTTTACGATCGCTGGTTTATTTCCGATCGCATGTTACTATCTATCTATCTATTTATCTAAGGAAATAACATTGTCCTGTAAATCCGTCTTTAAAATAAAAAATGTTCCAACGTACAATCAGCGCGCCGTGACAAGTCATTTTACGGCAACGTCTAATCTGCGAGTATAAGGTGTACGATAGAATAGAATGCTTTCTTAAAGACTTTATTCACGCACTGTAAATAATATTCTAAGGAATTCTAAAGATATTGTTCACGTTGACGATTCAGCTCGAGCTATTGGCCACTTGTCGGTGAAAAGATGAAAATTACATGTAAAAGGCTCTGTTCGCGTGCGCAATACATTTTTATTTACTTTTTATGAAAAGTTACTAATCACTTTTCTTTTCCATCCTCTATTCTATTCGTTTTACTTTATCTTTATTTATTTCTTTTTTTATTCGTCGTACCCCAAATAAGTTGAAATTTAAAAATTAAGAGAGTGAATATTAAGAGAGAGAGAGACAGAGACAGAGGGGGAGGGGGGTGAACTATACGGAATGCCATATCATCAAAATTGACAGTAAAATATCCCCTATAGTAATGACTTATTCCAGACCAACAAAAAAAAAAAAAAAAACCCACAGATATCCCCGACTCACAACACTGTCTACTGTATTATAATTCTAAAAACGGTAACTATCCCACCCATCGATTTTCTTTTTAAAAAAAGGAGGGGGGGTTCGTGCGGGCGCGGTAATGCGATTATATTTTACAGGTACGCAGGTACAGTAATCTTCTATCCTCTGGCAGAGGGGTTGACAATCAACTTGTTTTTCACACCTTTTTGGCTGACTGCGCAGAGTATAACGACTGTCCTTTGCTTTACTATCAAAACTATACTATACTATACTGTTTTGATCATTTTATATATGTCTTTAAAATTAATTAGAAAAAAAGCCCCCTACAGCATTGCCGGTAGGGGACTAACAAAAAAAAAAGGGGGGGGGGGGTTAGCTAAGTTTACAATTGCTTTTGAATAAGGGTGTTCAGGTCTACGTGCGGTAATGGAAATAATTTGGTAATCGCTGTTATCTATGTACTTTGAGAAAGACAACAAAAGGAGCTGTTAAGATAAGGCGTAAAATCAGCCCTGAAAAGTGGAATTTTGAAAATTGAAATTTCAAGAACCTTTTCCGGTAAAATGTATACCTAAACGGCATCCCATCAGAATATGAAGTTATTTTTTATCTGTTTTGCATAATATTGCTAATTTTTAGGTCAAAACTTACCTTTTTCTCATAGAAATCAATAGAAAACGGAAAAGTTTTATTGAACATTGTTCCCCCCGGATATACAGAAAGCCACTTTTACTGGAGATGTGTATCCATGATACAAATATTTTGGCAAAGTGGGGTTCTGTATCTCCGGGGGGAACACTACTCCAGAGACGAAAAACTAAAAATGGAAAGGGGGGTGCATTTTATAAGAATCGATATTTTTTACCATTAAATATAGCACATTTGACTATTTTTCCTCTTTAATCCATCAAACATTGTATACTCAATATGACTGAATGAAAGATACAAGAATTAGAAACGAAATAAGCAAGAGTGATGTTCATTTCTCCGTCAATGTGTATTTCGCGCTAAAAGGCTTACATTGTAGCCATTGAATGAAGAATAAGACCGTATTTTAAGTTCCGGATTTCATTATTTACCGATTAAAGGAGGTTGAACGTTCGAAATCTATTTCTGATACACAATGTAGACATATTTGATGTCTTTTAGCTTAAATTTATCCATTTTAGATAAAATATTCAAAAATGTATACGATTTTTGGTCGATATTATCGAATTTTCTATCCGAGCACCCCTACCTCTTTCGACCTTAATTTTACAACCTTAAGAGTTCCTCAACATAATGTAAATCATGTAAAAGGTCTGCAAATACATTATATTTCAATAATGATTCATGTTTTTCTGTGTACGATTCGCCATGCGGAAGAAATAAGTCATGAGATTTAGGGCTAAATACGGCCCTTATCTTAACAGCTCCTTAAACGATTAGGTCCTAAGAAGCCCCCCATCTTAGGACCTAATCGTTTAATTTTGTAGAGTCTTGTAGTCTTTTGTAGAGTTTTGCAGAGTTCTTGAAATCTTCCAATAAAATGTCGGACATTTAGGGATTTTCATCTGTCCAAATAAAAGATATAACGTGCGATTTTATCGGACCCCAATTTTTTTTATCAGCAAATCCGCTAAAACCAATACATTTCACGAACTCTGCTTCTACATTTACAACACTAAAAAAAATATCTTACTATTCCGCCGTTTTAGGCCTGGCCATACTCGACTCCGCCACCTTCTTACTTTTTTTTGGAGGGAAGGTAGACTGCGAAAAACATCGACAAAACAAAATTATCGGCCCGAAGCGCCGACGTAATATTCGCTATTTTATTATAAAAAAATATTATGAAAAAAAATGTAATTGCAGAAATATTTAGATGCCGCAAATACATTTCACGTAACTCTCTCTTTCATTCCATAATATTTTACAAAAAAAGCAAGGGTAAAGTGTTGGGGGATTGTCTATTTATCATGTTTATCTTGATATTGAATATCTGTCGATACCACGACTCTCTTTCACACCTGTACGGCTCACTGAACGCCACTTTAATAATCTCCGGCGACGTAGACGGCACCAACTAAAATAGCGTACTCACCCGACTTGCCAGGTTTTGAGAACATAGTATTGGTACAAACCCCCCCCCCCCCGCTTTCGTATCCGATGAACTCCATGCTGTAAATTCCTAGTCTGTGGGATAAGTACACGATTGAACGTCAGTGAAATGTCCGTGATGGTAAATTTCAAAGATCAATATATTATATTAAAGGTCCTATTTAGACGGGAAATTAAAAGATGATAAAGTCTACGGTGTCGCTTTTCTAGGGACCAATCTTGTAAAACTAATAAGATTGTTTAAAAGACATAAATACCGCGCTGTGTTTGTTGATTTATACCTGGTTCCAGGTGTTAAATGTCTTGTAGTCCACAGCAAGCTTGTATTTACCAGAGAAACGCCTTTTGTGGCTTCTACCTGTACTACGCACGTACGTTAATCTCATTTTCCGTTGTACTTTAAACATGTAGGCCGTAATTTTCCTTCATTAAATGTATGATGAAACGTGTTACATTATCAAAATACATGTGTACATTGTATATTGACATAACCCGCGCTACGAGAAAACGTTTACATGTATTGCTTGATTCACGTCGTACCGTCACGTTTCATAAGTTTATCGCGTAACGATATAAATGTTGTTGTCAGTCAAAAAAAAATCTGACTGTTACAGGAGCGCAAAATAATTTACCCATCTTTAGTATTTATGAAAAAAATCGTGACGTTTTTTTACTTAAAATCTGGGAGAACTTGATATACAAACACTTTATGACTGTTTAAACGACATAAAATATATATCAAACTCCAATACCCCGGCCATAATTGTGAGGACTCTAAAATTTATAATTCCCGTGTTTTATCTAGTTCATAATCTGAGGCGTGGGAAATCGTTGTCCGGAGAAGTCACCTAAGCTAAACAGATAATCGGATTAACGCAGGGGTATATGTTGTTTGCACAGGCAGCGTTACCGGCTGAAAGTATTGGACAAATTCATGAGAGGGGGGGGGGACACCGACCCTGAAATCGATTCTTTGACATGTTTGAAAAATATGTTTCAATTCTTAAAAAGCTTTTCTTTAATTGAATGAAATTTTGTATAATTACAAAGTACAATACTTTTTTTTATAATCATTGTTTTGTTTTTATGTATATTATTTTCTTTCAGATATCCATATGTAAAAAAAAAAAAAAAAAAAATAAACAGAAAAATAAAAGAAAAAGAAAAAGATAATTATGTATAATTATAAACTAATTTTATCTTATATTTTAGCATGTTTTAATTTCAGTTTTTGAATGTCCAATATGTGAAAAAAAAGAAAAAGAAAAAGATAATTATGGATATTAGAAAGAAAATAATGTATAATTATAAAATAATTTTATCTTATATTTTAGCATGTTTTAATTTCAGTTTTTGAATGTCCAATAACAAACTTCAATTTATTATAAAATTAGTGGATATTATAAAGTTTAAATTATGAAATTAAAATACTCTTTTATACATGTTAAAACTTCAAGTGTTTGTTAAGTTTTGAAAAATAAACAGAAAACAGCCTTCATACATGTAATGGTATCTAATATTTCCTTCTAGTATAAATGCCACTACCTGGCCTTTTGTCAGGGTAACTTCCACACCTGAGCGATTTTCACACCTTCCATCAGAGGGGCATATAGCAGCTACAGAGGGGGATGAAAGTGACAGAGGGGGAATACAATAACACTGTGTTTTCTGATTTACCTGTAGAAAACACCTGAAATAAATACACTGCGTTTTTTGTTTTTTCCCGATTACACCCGGACCTGTCTGTATATTATTTTCTTCAATCTTTTCTCCAAATGACTGTGTAAAAATGATCTTGAAAATAGAACCGAAACTTCTCAAATCACGTAGATTAAAAAAGTATGGTTCTCAGTGACTTCCCCCAGGTGCGCAATAGTACCCTAGGTTTACACTATGTTCCCGGCGACCAGGGCAGTCACGGCGGCCAAAAACGTAGCACACCGTATGATTTTTGGCAGTTTTTATCTTGGTATTCAATTTCTGTTAGGTCTCGTTACGTTTTCGCACGGTCTATCAAGGTATCCTTGACACACCGCAGCTCCTGAATCCCGGAGACCTGACGGCGCACTACGTTTCAACCTACGGCTTGTTACGGACGTTTGTACGTTTCCTCACGACCTGTCACATTCTAATAAGGTCTGTCACAGTTTGTTACGATCCAATCAAGTTGGCCACGACTACCAAGTTCTGTCAAGGCCCGCTATGATTAACCGGGAACAGGAGACTCAAAAAGCTGCATAAAAGGGTTTGGTTTGTTATACTTCTTGTGTGACCGTGCGTGCCGTGCCAGGCCGTAGTAGAACTTGAAATTAACCGTAACAAGCCAGAACGTACCGTGACGAAACGGCTAACCCTTCCTTAACTCGCCGTATGAAACCGTAGCTCACCTTGATAAAACGTGCATCTGCCCTAAAGCAGCCGCAGCTAAACGTGGCAGACCGTAACTCAACTTCGCTAGGATCGTAATTTGTTGAGTCATACTTTTGCTTCCCGTTCCGCTACGGACACTGTCCCAAGTTTTGTCATGGTCTGTAACGTTCTGTCACGTTGCGTTGCGTTCGACCCGTTTTGCTACGGTTTCTAAAGTAGGCCATCTGCACCGTGGGCTGCCGTGACAAATGTTTCGACAGTTTAAGCATTTACCCTGTCAGCCCCTCCAACCACGGCTAGTTACGATTGTCGATCCCGTTCCCCTACGTTGTCTCACGGTCACCACGTTTCGTCCACGGTGGCTTGAAACTTGGCCGCCGTGGCCGCCGGGAACATAGGGTAAACGGGGGGTTAAACGGAGCAGAAAGGAGTGAAAGCAGTAGTGTGATAAAGCAACTTAGAGACAAAATTTTATTTATATGATTCATGATTTGAATTCACCATTTAAAATTTTAAAAAAAAGGTCACAAAATTTTGAAAGTAAGTTCCTTCAAAGTACTTAAAAAGGACGACTGTCTGGAAACTGTTACTGTCCAGAAACTGTTCTTACACCAGTTTTGGTTCAGTTTTATTACTTTTGTAAAATTTGTCTGAAAAATAAAAAAGTGCAGCATTGTAGGCCATTGACACGAATATCTTAGATCACACTCCTTCTTGACAAATCAAGTTTTATGCAATATAATGATGCGATTTTGAAATATGATAAATTGAAATCAACTCCTCCACATTTCCAAGTCATACCGGTATTCTCATAACAAATTTGCTAATTTCTCCGGCAAACTTCGTTATCTTTCCACAAACCTAATTACATGTGATGAGCTGAGGTTCTCTACTTTCATTTAAGCAAATCTATTGCACATATTAGATTGTGCATCAAGGCAAAATCATCGTAACAAGAGAGTGCATGGTCAATTATACCGTAATCTATGGCAGCCCATTAGAGATATAATATTCAATGTTGTTGTTCATCAGAGATGCATCGTGTAAGAGTTGTCTTTCCAAACCGTCAACATTTGTCACTAGAACGATTTTTGATCCAGATTTCATTATGTTTAGAAATGAATAAGTGATGTTGACATAAAATAATGAAAAAAAAAACCTAAATAATTATTTCATAATTACCTTAACATTCCATTTCTACATTCAAGAAGAAGAAAATAATTAAAATATTTGAATATTTCTTTGATGATAATTTGTTTTATTTTTTCAAAAATACGTTTATTCTATAAAAAAGTAATCAAATTAACATGATGAATAAAATTCAATGTGCAGTAGTCTGAAATGATACCAATTTGACATTACGCTTTGCAACGTGTTAGCAAAGTAAGAGCAGGTAACTTTAGTATAGCAGAGTAAAACACCTGGGTGATTTGGCCTTTGTTCAGTTTAGGGAACAGGGACTATATACATGTAGGTAAAAAGAGACAATTTTAAAGGGTTAAGATAATTCTAACAACAATGATACTGAATTTTAACAATTATTTTACGTTATGCAACCGTCATTTTTAGGAGAAATCTAGTGAATCAACAACAAAAGATGAGTTTGAAAGGAGAAAATGTACGAAGCCAATTTAACGGGGGTTTGGGGGCGGTAGCCCCCAATAAAAGTTAGTTAAGATAGTGATATATTGTTTTTTTAGTTACAGAAAACAAATATATCTGAAAAAAAAATCATGTATTTCATGTATTTTGTTCATAATAGTCATGGTATATCCTTACATAACTAAGGGCAATTTTAAAGAGTAAAAATTATTGTTATAATCTACATAACAAATGAAAACGCAACACTATTAAAACTGTAGAAACGAATTTATTCTCTGAAAAATTTCTGCTTAAAAATTGTCTTAAAATCAACCTTTATTGGCCTATATAGTTCCGGTCCCCTAAACTGAACAAATGCCGGTGATTCAGACTAGCTAATCTAGCAATGGAGGTTCAAGACAGAAAGTAGAAAATAGTCCAACTTTGGTAGACGATCAGGCTATGTTAAGAGATTTTTTGGGGTGAGTTATTGATGTTTTTAAGAAGTATATGAATTAATCTTTATGGTCATACCCTGGTTTGCCCTTCAAATGCAAAAACTGCAGATGTTACTTCCAGCTTAGTCAGAAGCCTTGTCATTCTATTCTCTGATGACCTATAAAGGGGCATCATACAGGATATTGACCCTCTTTCTACATGTGCCTGTGCATCAAAATTAGGCGGGGACGCAGCATTTTGAAAAGTGGCGAGTCAGGGAATGCGTCCTGGGACCTGTCATCTCCAAAATTTCAGTCATCAACCTTGTTTTTCCCCTTTCTGACCGTCGGTGAAATTAAACACCTGAACCGCTACCTAGTGATGTGACTATAGTTGCTGACTTTCGATTTTCGATTGCTGAAACCACTTGATTTTCGACAATTGATAATGATAGTGAAATTGACAATCGATTGTCCCCGAGAGAAAAATATTGCTACGATCAAAATTGTTTCATATGTGAAAAGCAATCAAAGTGACACCGAGAGAAGTGGACAAAATGGACTTTCACAACATGAATTGGTTCCACCATTCGCCACTAACAAGTTCTTACCTTGACACGTCATTCTAACGTGAACTGTTGCACACAATTTAAATGGTCAACTGTCTTTTTATTAAGCTTGGCTAAAATTTTCACGGGCGTTTTTAAATGGTATATGAAAACAAAGAATGGTCAATGCTAGATTGCGATACTTTTTATCATACATTTTTGTATAAGAAACACCAACTACCATTAGGTACATGTGTATATATCAGAATCTTCAGCAGTTTTTTATTGTCATTTTGTAGTCCATGACAAATCTTTGGCTAGTGTTCTGTTGCAGACCAAGCATAGACCTTGTAAAACTTAACAGGAAACTTTCCCTAAAGAATTTGTAAAATCTACATCATTATTGTTGTTTTATGTTCAGCAGAATCAGTACCTGGTATCTTTTTTTTTTCAGGGCACTTGTGTTTATATGTCATGGCTATGGAGAACACTGCCTTTGGTACAATGAGGTAGCAGAGATGCTGGTCAAGCAAGGCTTCTTTGTGTTTGGACATGATCACAGTAAGTCTTTTTCCATGTTTCTATTCTTGTTTATCAAAAAGATTGGGAGACATGGATTTTTGGCTGGATTATGAAGCAAAATCCGGTCTACATGTGTGAAATGGCGAAGTCCGTCCATCAGTGCGTCAACATTTTGGTTAAGGTGTTGCGTTTAGGTCAGTTGGGAGAAAACTGCTTGGAGCAGCAAATTGAAACGTAACAATTGTGATAGACCATGATGTGACCATTCAAAGTCAGCAACAAAATTTGACCTTGTGTCCTTGACCTTGGAGTTTGACATACTTTAAAAAAATTAAACCTATATCTCATGAACTAAAGAGGATATGGCTTTGATATTTTACATGCTGATTCCTCATGACCAGATCTTTCATTTGATATCATGACTTTTGACCAAGTGACCTTCACAATGACATTGACCTTTGACCTACTTTTAAGCTATAAGAGGTAAGGTTTTGATATTTGACATATAGATACTTCATTTGATATGACTTTTGACCAAGTGACCTTGACATTGACCTTTGACCTACTTTTAAACAATAAGAGGTAGGGTTTTGATATTTCATATATAGATTCCCCATAACCAAATTTTTCTTTTGATATCATAACTTTTGACAGGGTGACCTTGACCTTTGACCTACTTTTGAAAAGTAAGGGGAAGGGCTTTGATATTTCACATGTAGAATCCTCATGACTATAGCTTTTTTTTTTTTTTTTGCAATAGTATTAATGACCTTTGACCTTTCTATCCGCACAAAAAAGTATATGTCATCTAATACAAACTCTTCGCAATCTTGCCTTACTGCCTTTGCGGTTTATGGTTTATAATTATAATGTATTTGTTTTTTTGCCTGTCAAAAAATTAAACCTAAATTGTGCATAACTTTTGACAGTGAGTGATACTCCTACCAGGGCTTTCATATTTAACATGTATTCTCCTAAGGCTTTCATAATTTTCACATGTATATAATAATAATTATGTACATTGTACATTTCTTATGATGAGATGTTTCTTTTGCTACAAAAAATTACCTTAACCTTGACCTTGCTTGGACTTTGGCTTGAGACATAACTGATAAGATACTGATGGTACATATCGTTTCATAAAAACATGTTGCCTACATATATCATGTGGGATTCCATTACCCATTACACAAGGTAAGTGAAAAGTGAGGTCGGGTATCTCGAAAACTTAATTTTATTTCGCTCAGGGTTACTCACCTGTGTGAAATTTACTTATGGATAATACCTCGACTTTGGTCTACGAGCCGCTAAAGATCGAACAAGTTCTGATAACGATATGACCCTGCGCAACTTACCTGCGCAATCCAGTATTTTTCTCGGCGACATTTTCTTCGAATGAAAATTTTGTGGTCTACGTTTATCAAGTGTTCCTGAACTCCACGGAAGATGTCAGATCAATCGAATATGTCAGACTTGACTCCCAGAGCACTGAGAATCATATCATGCAAGCGTTGTGCCAAACTTTTGCCGCTGAATGAGATTAATAACGAAGTTTGTTCCGTTTGCTCAGGCGAAATGCGAACGAATGCTGAAAACACAATGTCATGTCGAGGGTGCAAGAAGCCCCTTCCGAGGGGCTATGAGAATTCACATTGTCCGCAACGTGAACATGGATGGAGAGTCAAGTGGGTCACTTCGGAGACGTTGCAAACTGAAATTGATAAGCAGAACTCGAAACTCGAAGCCCTCGCCACGCAGCAAACAAACACGTCAGAGCTCTTGTATCAAATTCTCAATAAGCTGAATGCTGATGATAATAACAATACTAGATCCTCATTATCTGTCCCCAGGGACAATGATAGTGTTCTTAGTCAACCAATTGAATCTGAATCATCCCTTGTCAATATCCCCAGGGATAACACACTTGACAATGAATCCAATCATTCGGAAAGTGATCATAATTCATTGGAATCACCGGGGTACTCCGATATTTCTGATAAATATGATGATACAGAGGATCGCTGTAGATCAGTTGCATCTGATGACGTTGTTACAGTGACACCTGGGCCAGCCGCAGCAGGCTCCGAGAAGCAATTGAGTCAGCTCATATCTGTGAACTCGGACAACATGGATAAGCATTTTGGAAACCAGAGTTCATCAGGTTCTTCCCAGGAAAACCTTGGCTTACGGCTATCCAAACTTCAGGAGGATAGTTATGATAAAATACTTTTCACTGATAAGCCAGCAGAGTTGCGGAGCTACAAGGATGCTGACAAGAAAGCTGTACCTCTGCACAAATCATCGGAGAAATATTTTGGCACTCTCAAGATTAATGAGTCAATCAGGTCTTATATCACGCAATCAAGGGAGAAGAAAGGTGAAAAAAGATCAAAATCTACAATTCGATCTCCAGTCTTAAGAGCGATTGAAAGGGATGCCTACAGAGTTGATACCGCCTTGAAAGTAGGTTTTCGCCACTTGGTCCAGGCGCAATGGGCCTTGACAGAATTGAAGAATATGTCTCTAGGAGATTCACCTACTGGGATGCCTGTCCTTATTGACAAGTTATTCGAGACCTTGGGCACTATAGGCCAGCAGACATGTAGAGCTTCTGTCATTAATAACAATACACGGAGAAGAGTTTACTTAAATGAGTTGGGCCTCCGGGACTCACTCGTGGACAAAGCACTTATACTGCCCATGGACAAGGATGGTCAACACATCTTCGGTGGTGACAAGGACGTTGAATCCCTTATTCAGGACTTTGACACAAAGGATAGGCAACTGAACAAAGCTACAGGAGCCTTTAAGCGCCCCCTGAATAAGGAGTCCAAGAAAACGGATAAATACCCATATACAGAGTCATACAAGCGTCCGCGCTATGATGGATCGTCAGGTAGGGGTCGTTCGTCTTATCAGCGAAGTGATGTTTCTAAGGCTAGTCAGCAAACTAACAAAAGCACCTTTTCCCCTAGGGGAAGAGGTAAACGGCATTTTTGACGATCTAGAAAAGACAAATTTATCTCCACAGGTAGTGAGAGAAATTCAAATTCCTGCCATACCTTTGCAGGCAGTAAAAGTTGGCGGACGTTTAATGAATTTTGTGCAAGTCTGGGAAGAGATCACAGACGATCTGTATATATTGGATGTTTTGAAAAATGGTTATTGTCTAGAACTGAAATCACTTCCTCCCTCAACAGGTGTTATTCAAACGACTGTTCCGTTTCAGAAGGACAGGCTATTAGCAATACGACAAGAAATTTGGAGTCTTCAGCAAAAAAATGTCATAGAGTTAGTTCCCTCGGGACTGGAACAAGAGGGATATTACAGTACGATTTTCTTAACCAAAAAGAAATCAGGAGGATGGCGCCCGATTCTCAATTTAAGCAAATTGAATCGTTATCTTCAACATTTCCATTTCAGAATGGAAACTCTTCGATCAGTCATTCAGAGTCTTCAAAAGGGTCAATGGACAGTGACCCTAGATCTGACAGATGCTTATTGTCATATTCCGATTCGACCGTCACACAGGAAGTACCTCCGCTTCTGTTTCGAGGGTCTATGCTACCAAAACAGGGCACTTCCATTCGGCCTGTCGACTGCACCACGTCTTTTCACGAAAGTGGTCCAAGTGATCGCGGGCTTCCTGAGGCAGGAATCAATACATTGTCATCAATATCTGGACGATTGGCTCATTACAAATTGGGACCTAAATCGTCTTTGTGCTCAGGCACAAAGGACTGTGGATATAGCAGTGAAACTAGGGTTCCTAGTCAACAAGGAGAAATCGAATCTCCAACCAGCTCAGTCATTCGTATATCTAGGAGCCAGATTCAATCTCGCAATAGGGAATGTAATTCTAACCCAAGAGCGATTCATAACTCTTCAAAATCTCCTGCATCTATTCAAAATACGCAGCGAATTATCAGCTCAGATATTTCTACGGCTGCTGGGAACAATGGCATCATGCATAGATGTAGTTCCGTATGCTCACTTGCACATGCGTCCGATATAAATATACCTTCTGTATCATTGGAAACCCTCGAAAGGGGACATTCGAGACTTGATCCCAGTATCCAAGGAACTGTTGCGTCATCTGGGATGGTGGACCAATCCATCAAATTTATTCAAGGGTATCCCTTTGAGTGCGCCTCCCCCAGATGTAGTTCTGACTACAGATGCCAGCAAAGTGGGCTGGGGAGCTCATTTGGAAGCAATGACAGTCCAAGGGTTATGGACTCTGCAACAAACACAGTTGCATATCAACAATCTGGAACTCCTGGCAGTTCAATATGCACTACATCATTTTCACACTGTCCTCAGGGACAAACATGTGTTGATCAAATCGGACAACAGCACAGTGGTTGCATACATCAACAACCAGGGCGGAACAAGGTCACCAGACCTATGCATAATACTCTGGGATATGATGCAATGGTGCATTCGACATCAGATTACTCTCAGAGCTTCACACATTCCAGGAGTAAAGAATACGCTAGCAGACTCTCTGAGCAGGAAAATTTTTCGTCACACAGAGTGGTCAATGAACAGAGGGATTCTGCATCAATTATTCGATCTCTGGGGGACCCCCTCAATAGATCTGTTTGCATCGGACAGCAATCACAAACTGCCAATATTTTGCTCCTGGATTCAGTCAGACAATGCACTCTCAGGGGATGCACTGACAATTCAATGGGAAAACATGTTTGCTTATGCTTACCCACCGATAGCGCTCTTGCCGAAAGTTCTTCAGAAAGTGAGATTAGAGGCATGCATAGTAATTCTAATAGCACCTCTGTGGCCAAAAAGACCGTGGTTTCCTCGTCTTTTAGATCTCCTAATAGATCTCCCTATACCGCTGCCACCAATCAAGGAACTTCTGACTCAACCAAGCACAAATCTGAATCATCCAGATCCAGCAGTGTTCAATTTGACAGCCTGGCTTATTTCAAGCATCACCTCAAAGAGGCAGGCTTTTGTAAATCAGCTCGAAAGCTACTGGCATCATCAATCAGAAGTGGGACACAGAGAGTGTATAAATACAACAACAGACGCTACGTTCGTTGGTGCCATCAACGGAATGAAGATCCCATTTCATGCAGTATCTCTAAAGTAGCAAACTTTTTGGCCTCTTTATTTGATAAAGGGCTCAGTTACTCTACTATATGCGTGTACCGTTCCGCTATTTCTGCAATTCATGATCCAGTTGATGGTCATAAAGTAGGAGAACATCCACGAATCATTGCTCTACTCAAAGGGGTGTTTAATAAGCAACCGCCCAGGCGAACTTTGATACCCCCATGGGATTTACGTATTGTCTTACGACACATTCAGAACCACCCATTTGAACCAATGGAGCAAGCAAGTTTAAAACTGAAAACCATGAAAGCTGTCTTTTTATTGGCAATCACTTCAGGCAGTAGAGTAAGTGATCTGTCATTGCTTGGCTGCCAGCAGTCTGCAATGAGGACGGAAAAGTCTCCTCCTGGAATTCGATTCATACCATGTGGCTTAAGGAAGCAGGATAGACCAGGTCATTTTGAACATGAAATATTCGTTCCTAAGTACCCATATAATCTTAAATTGGATCCGATGCGTGCAACACTAATTTACATGAAAGCCACGGAGACCCTTCGAGGAAGTGCTAAAAGTCTTTTCATTACTCTCACGGAGCCTCATAAGACTCCTTCTCCGCAAACTATTTCACACTGGATTGTCAATACAATCAAATTGTGTTATGACCTGGACGGGAAATCACTGCATAACGTTAAAGCACATTCTACGAGGGCACTATCATCCTCTTGGGCTTTATACTCTGGTGTATCTATGAAAAAAATACTACAGGCAGTGGATTGGTCAAGGGAGATTACTTTTACAAAATATTATCTGAAGGATGTGGGTAGTGATTTTGCATCAGCAGTTCTTGATGTTGATAAGGATTCCTAATTCTCGGCGGCTCGTCCGTGTGTGAGGAACTATTTCACTTATGTACATGGAACTAGTTAACATGCTCGTCCGTGTGTGAGGAACTATTTCACTATCTTGGGAATGTTATGACCTACCCTGGTTGTGGTCGCAGATGCAGTGGAGTCTAGTGCCTTAGAACTATGCACAAATGTAGACTAGCTGGTGACAAGGTCTTCCCTTGGAATTCACCATTGAAGATGGGACTCGTAGCCTCAGGGTGAGTCATCATTTACTATATTCTATATTATAAGCCTATAATTAGATGTATTTTACTTCTATCGCTGCACCATTCCCACCGCCAGCTTGAGTACTGCTTGGGACTCATCCATAAGTAAATTTCACACAGGTGAGTAACCCTGAGCGAAATAAAATGCTCAAATTTGATTCTCATCAAATTCTGATTTTATGAGAGAAAGGGTTACTCACCTGTGTACACCCACCCACCTCCCCTCTATGGTGGATTAAAAAAAAAAAAAAAAATCAAGAAGAAACCTCAGCACTCGAAAAATACTGGATTGCGCAGGTAAGTTGCGCAGGGTCATATCGTTATCGGGACTTGTTCGATCTTTAGCGGCTCGTAGACCAAAGTCGAGGTATTATCCATAAGTAAATTTCACACAGGTGAGTAACCCTTTCTCTCATAAAATCAGAATTTGATGAGAATCAAATTTGAGCATTTTACTTACCTGTTGGTAAGCGAATTTGAAGCAGTGCCTTTTACACTCTCTGTGTATACTTGCATAGAAAAAACTGAAGTGAATAGTCGCCTCAAAGTACATGATAATATTTTGCAGTGCATCCTGATTCCTAGTGTGACAATATTTCTGGACATGAAAATTTATTTGATGGTAATGGCTAGGATATGCAATAGAATATTACATGTACTTTATTAGAATCCCCCCTTTATTCTGACTGAAATTTTTGTTCAGGTTAGTGAATTTTCACTCTGTGTAAGCACAATTTTGGTGGGCATTTATCCGTTGGTAAGCGGTACATGTATTTGAATAAAATCCTAGAACATTGAATGCCATTAACATATGTTTAGATTTTACAGAATTATATAAAGTATTTTTTTGAATTTCTTTTTATAAGGGCTAACAGTAATTCAATCTTGAAAACAAACAAACAAACAAACACTTCCCAATGTGCTTTCATTTTTTTTCTGGGAGGGAATATTTCACATTTTTTCTGTCCTTTTCGACTTTGTCCAGAATGCTCACATAGAGGCTGGTAATCCCAGAGCATAGTAAGTACATCTTATTGGCAGTAGTGACGACAGTGATATTGTTTATTGATATTGGTATTTAAACATCACTTCTTTATGCCAATAAAGAATTGTATTTGTCAAAACAGATCAATTAGTGAAATTTTACTACAAATATTAAATCCCTAATATTTTTTTCTACTGGAGAGAAGCACATATAACTTGATCATAGGTTCCTGACACATCATATTATTGAACACTATGATTATTAGAGGAAAATTATTGATCTTCAGATTGACATTGTATTATGGTTGAGACTAGTATAATATACACAGGAGTTAACAATGATCCTTCATTAAACATTTTATATTTTAGTTAGATTGCCTATGGCAACTGTAGACGATTGCTTTAAGTCTTCACAAAAACTTACTAGGCTGATGCCCTTGGATACTAACAGTTTTTTTTGGGGCTAATAGAAATTGTTAAATTTACTATACAACTGGCTACTACATGTACCTGGGTAGAATTTGTGGGCTAGTGGTTCAATAATTCATTTGTTGATCAACTGTTCAATTGAAATTCTAAAATATTCTGAAATTACTGCTGTTTTCTTTTCTGTCTTTTATTCTGCAAAATTGCTATTTTTTCTATCAATAAGTAAAATTTTGAGATAATGCTTTTTTTCAACAAAATAGAGAATAAGTGTCTTAATTTGTGTTTTGTCATGGGTATGCAACACACAGTGAATGCATTTATTGTACATGTAATGCTCTTTAACGCATTTCATGCATTAAATTCACTTGCTGTGTGTTGCATATCTGTAACTAAACACAAATTATGACATTTATTCTTTATATATGCACCAAAGTTGTCTGCTTTAATCTTGTTTTCTTAATTAAATTGCATTTTTCTAGGTAAAAAGGTAAGGTTAAAATTCATGTCACTGAGGGTTCAGTTTGCAGGTTAGAACAGCCGTCATGGCATGTTCCATTAGATCTTATGCATTGTTATGTCGCAAGCATTTACATGTAAAATACAACGCGTTCCTTTCAGTAGTTTCATCTCAGGATATTGCATTGGTTGTGTATATATTGTATGTACTTATTTCTTCATGAGGTTATGTTATTGAAGGTGTTGTCCTTGTGAAGTCGTAAGATAACCTTAATTTTTATAATAATGATAATTAATCTTAATTGTAAATTCTTCATTAATACTTACACTACCCACCATAAATAAGTAGCCAGAGAGTGTAAGCATTAGAAATTTCATGTTATTCTCTTTTCTGAGCTTTTAAATGGATGAACATTTTCTACATATTGCTTGCATTATTCATCCCTATACAAAAATGGAAAAATTTTTAGAATATTTTTAGAATTTTTTCATGTGAAAAATTGAAATTTTTGGGGAAATTTTGCAAAAATTAAGAAAACAAAGATTTAGCTGAAAATTTCACTTTAATTGATTGCAGAATGGTTAATCTTTAAATTTTCAAAACAATGGAAGAAAAATCTTCACTTTTTTGAAAAAAAAAGAAATTTATTAGGTGGGTACTTATTCACAGTGGGTAAATGTAGTGTGCAATTTAAAATGCATGGCAATCACAAAGGGTGCAGACAATTACATTGTAGGAATTACATTCCAAAAAAGTAGTACATGTAGTACTAGTAAATGGGAATAAAGATGTCCAAAAAGATGGCCAATTCATTATTTTTAAATATACTTTTTGGCCATACTTCCTAAGTTTTACATTGAATATAGAAATTGAAGGCTAAAGTTCCTCAAGGTCATTTAATAAATGTCAAGGTTACCTGAAATAGATTTTGATATACGAAACAGGATTTTCAACAGGTAACAATCATCACTAAGAATATGGCTTAGAAAAAATAGCTTGACATGACAGAAATGCTTATACATTTTGTATGTAATTTATAAATGTTTTGTTACTTTCAGTGGGACATGGTCAAAGCCAGGGGGATAGGGGCGACATCACTGATTTCACACAGTACACCAGGGATGTTTTCAAACACATAGAGGATGTCAGGAAGGAAGTAGGGGGAGACTTACCTGTATATATTTTGGGACATTCAATGGTGAGTTGTACGTAAGGTTAGATATGGAACACATTTGTTTATTTCTTACTGTTGATGATAATAAAAAGTATGAAATGAAAAATGGTGCATCATGTATTGAAATATGAAAACACGTTTGTTTTAATATTTATAAATGATGTTTTAAAATATGCATCCTTTACTAAAGGAATAATGATTTTTTTTTTCATTTCATTGAATTTTCTACTGGAAAGTGATATATACTCATACATGTAGCATTAAATGGCAATTTCCTTGTTTTAGGGAGGTGCCATAACAATATTAGCATCGTTAGAGAGACCAGATTTTTTTGCGGGTCTTGTCCTGATTGGTCCAGCTGTTGTTCCTAGTTCAGATGCTATAGGTCCTGTCAGGGTAAGATTGTATCACCTACATTGTATCTGTAACATATATACATGTAGAAGAAAATGTGATGTTGATGCTTTACATAATGTTGTTGAGGGAATACAAGTAATCTCCTTTATGGGTATTTAGGGGATGTGATGATTTATGCATTTTAGAATAAGTACTCATACAGTATAATGGATGTTAATTGTTATACATGAACTGCATAAAAGGAGCATTAGAAAAAAATGAGGGGGAAATATAGGATTTCATGTTTTATCTTTACATTCTATGATTTCATAATTATCAATGATATATGATTTGTTAATAAAGTTTGATTTTTTTCAACAGGTATTTTTAGGTAAACTTGTGGCCAAAGTGATCCCTCAGATGGTTGTTGTAAAACTGGACCCAAACCTTATTTCGAGAGATCCAGAAATTGTAAGCAAAATGATCACTATATGAAACAAGACAGTTATTTTATTTCAATATAGTTTCTTCATAAGTAAATCAATTAAAGTAACTGTTTTAATTGCCTCTATGTCTATCTTACATTTTCAATGAACATAATACTAACATAGACAATGTTTTACAAATGTTACAGCAAGCATAATGAAAGCAGTAAATAAGAATGATATTAACATTTACTTTCTTACTGTTCTAAAGAAGCCTCATGAAGCCTTAATTCAAATGAAATTGAAGTCCTGAGCTCAGTACATCTACTATTTCTTTATTTTGGCTAAACTGTGCATTTAAGGACATTTCAAAAGTTTTTCTATAAGATACATTTGTAACTATTCAATATTTTCATTCTGTACTTATATACAGTCTGTTGTCCATTTTGTCATGGGTAAGGATCTTGATACAGTTGTTTGCTTTATGCTGTTTTAAAAGAAAGGGTAAAACATAATATTCCACAGCTGATTGCCACCGAGCATGTTATATGAATTATATATATGAATTTTTGGCAGTTAATTACAGTTCTTGAAGTAAAGAAATTTAATGCCTGAGAATTGCAAAGATTATTTTTTTGTAGGTTACTTTTTCAGTTCCTTTAGAACATACATGTAGTATAATGACGACTCCTTTGATTTTTCAATCACGTGAGAGGTGCACATGCTACTGCCGGTCTTCTATGAAATCACTGTTGTTAAGTCAAATGATGCACCTTCATTTCCAGCACGATATAAATCCTACATCAACCAAACTTGTGTGGGATGATTGATCTGAGGATGCTGACTGCAGTGCATGGTAAAGATGCTGTATCTGACCCATATTTCACACATCAGTGGTTATGTTACTTCTGTTCAAAGCTTTCTTTAAGTCCTTAATAACCAAACTTTGGGTTATTCAGCTGAGGATGCTAATTGAAATGCATGGTACAGAAGCTGAATCTGACCCATATTTTTTACTTGAATGACCAGGTCAGGAAAAAATCAACACCTCCATTAGCCTTGCATCAACCAAACTTGTGTGTATGATGCAAATAAACCATTGCACCATGCATCTATAGTTTCTTATTGCAAAGCATGGCTTGGATGTTGGACAGGTAAAGTTGCTGTTGATCTTCGATGACATTTTATTTTATGTCAATAAAGCATGAGACTTTCCTACAATTTGAAAGAAATGCTTTAGTCTGCTTTCCTGTTTGCCTCAATTTGTTCAGTGCTTTTTACCATGTCATCATCACTGACCTAAAGTTTTTTGTTCTGCTTAATGCAACTTTTCCTGAAATACATGTTTTCTTTTCTTTCATCATTTGTATCATAATCATTACACCCAAGGAAATAAATATAAAAAGGTACATGTACATGTATAAAGCAAGTCCCATGTTTTAATCTATCAAAATTTATTTCTTTTTTTTTTTTAATTTTACTTATCAGTTTATTATGAATGTATTCTTTTGGGTATTCTTTATTTCTGTTTAAATTTTGGATAAATCTTTCTTTCATTGAGCAGGACCTTTCCTTGATTGATGTTTATTTATTCTTTAACATTGAGAATTTATCTTAAAATACAGAATTGTAGTAAGGATATGAATGCAAATAGAGAATAAGTGTCTTAATTTGTGCTTTGTTATGTGTATGCAACACACAGCAAGTACATTTATCGTACATGTAATGCACGTTAGCTCATTTCATATGATAAATGCACTTGCTGTGTGTTGTATACCCGTAACAGAACACAAATTATGACATTTATTCTATTGATATGCGCCATAGTTGTATGTTTCATTCTTGTTTTCTGAAATCACATTTTCTAGATAAAAGGGTGACGTTAAAATTCAGATCACCGCGGGTTCAGTTTGCAGATTAGAACAGCCCTCGTTAACATACGAAATGCAGCACGTTCCTTTTAATAGTTGCATCTCAGGGAATTACATTGGTTGTGCATTTATATGTACATGTAGTTTGAGTAAGGTTCTAAGCTTGGTAACCTGAGAGAAGCAGGAAGTGAAAGTTTAAGAATAATTGATGTATTCTTTATGTCTGCTTTGCTACAAAGCAGCGCAAATACTTCTGTGGAGATGCAAATTGCTGGCTTAACTGTCAGCTGTGCATTGGAATTGAAAATGGTTAATTACAGCAGTGGGAAACTTTCAATTTTCTGATAGGCTAAAATTGTAGTTCCGAAGTCCCCAGGACTTTATAACTATCAGGCTGATGTCTTCGAGGTAGATATAACCTTCTAATACAGAAAGTTGTTTGCTCAAAATAAATACGAGAGAATATATCTGTAATTTAATCATTGTGTAAGATTCATGGAAACAATTATTTTACTTGTTTCCCCTTAAACTCATCTAGAGTATTTAATATCATCCGATATGTTTTATCTT
Organism: Pinctada imbricata; assembly: GCA_033119305.1. NCBI lineage: Eukaryota > Metazoa > Mollusca > Bivalvia > Pterioida > Pteriidae > Pinctada > Pinctada imbricata. Next base: position 91,311,991 of record VSWD01000005.1, read on the forward strand.
CTACAGGTGAAACGATACAATGATGATCCATTAGTCATACATTTCGGGATTAAAGCAAGGTATGTGTTTTATCCTCATGTTTGTATAGATTAACTCACTGAAAACTAAGTTGATATGTCTCTGTCAATAAATCATATTTGTATGGAACCTCACTTTTTACCCCCAGCTTGGACTTAAATAATGTGTCATAGAGTTGTTGCCCAGGACTCTAGTATGTGTCATGACTTCGAACCAAGGTCACATGTTTAAGGCTAAGATAGGCATGTGACATGGTTGGTAAAATGTTGTTCAGCCTATTACTTTTGCAATGCCATGTTTTTGATGAATCTTTGGCAATATTACAACATTTTTGATCAGGACCTAAGTATGGACCAAGGTCATATCTACAAGATCAAGGTAAACATGTATGGTAGAATTCTTGTCCCATCTGAGTTTGAACCTATTACTTGAGTTAAATAGAATTAACACAGAGACTGTTGCCAAAGACCAAAGGATGTTAGTGTCATGATCTTTGAACAAAGGTTGAAGGTCTTAGTGAGAAGGACTGGCAAATCTTCATCTGGTTATAATAGTTTTACCATCTCTACATTGTTTTGCATAACATTTCTTCTGGCCTTGACCTAAGGGCTTGTCATGAATAAACTTCAAAGTCAAGGTCTCAGTGCAGAGGTACATTAGAAATTTTCTTAACTTAATCACCTGCTTGGATTTGAATGATATTATCACAGAATTAAATTTGAAACTGGATGGAAGCCTCTTTTGTCAAAATTGACCTACATTGACCTTGACATACCTTTCATGCTTGAATAATTTTCTTTTGATTACGAATAATTAGCATGTGCAACTTGCAGATAGAATTTATGTTTTGCTTAACTTTTACAAGATGACCCCGATTTACATTGTTGCTGATATGACGAAATAGCAAGTACATGCAAATTCATTTCTGGCATGGCATCATATTGACATGAGGTAATAAGCCTTTTAATCTTTGATCTATTTAATTTTCACCATTGTGAATTTTCCCTTTTATCAAGATGGGGAGTTTCCTTATTAAAGACCCTACAGAGACTAGAGAAGGAATGTTGTAATGTCCAGTGTCCATTCCTGGTGCTTCATGGGGACCAAGATAAGTACTGTGATATGGCGGGATCACAGAAACTATATGATGAAGCAAAGAGCAAGGACAAGCAAATCAAGGTAAGCTCTTCATTCTTTGTACATGTCTGTTAAATACTTAGCACAAAAAGGTACAAGTGACAACAACACTAAAACGTGTTAAAATCATGCAGAAGGGGAGCCTGTTTTCCTTACTGGACACACAATCTTTATCTTGCATACTCACATTTACGTCAAAACTAGCTATGCAAATAAAGCTCCAAAGCTTAAAGATATTTAAATACTGTGAAATCATTCATTTTGGTGGGGCCCAATTTTTGTGGATTCATGAGATTAATTTTTTTCTGTGGGAACGAAACTTTGTGGATGGATTTCATAGTGAAATCAAACTTTCAAGAATGGTACTCAGCCTTGGAAGTTGAAGGGTATGAAAAGTCCAAAAGTGGCGATGATTACGCTAATGTCAGTCTTAAAACATCCAACTTAAAGCCCCTTCCATGCCAACCAGCTCATTGCCAATCACGCCAAGGTGTCACTGAAATATGACCTTATAAGGCTTATTAAAAGCTTGTTTTGCAAGGTTGGCTTGTGGCAAACAGTTGTAAAAATGGTGTTGACAAACGTTGCAATAAAAAGCAATAAATGTATTTGTCCAAGTTATTGGAAAATGTCATTTGCCTGTAAAATATGCATGCTTGTTTTATCATTAAAGGTTGTTTAAATTTCTTAGTTTATGTATAATTATTCATTGGGGATGTAAATTTGTGGATGAGGCTATCCACGAAAACCATGAAAATTGAGCCCCCACGAAATATAATGATTTTACATTATACTAAAAAATCACAAGAATTCTTCTTGAACTTTTCAGTGTATAATATGTGTGATCTTAGACTACAAGTATTCTTATATCTTATATTAGATCTACAAAGACCACTATCACCAATTACACAATGAGCTGAGTGATGACAAAGCCAAAGTCCTGCAAGACATCACTGATTGGCTGATCCAAAGAACATAGGCTTGATGGGTAATGAACAAATGCATGATGGGTAATAATACGGCCGACATTCATTTTTTCAAGTGATCAATGTAATGTACCATATGAAGAAGGACGCTTTTCCATCTGATTTGCTTATCTTCAAAAGTGATGTAATTGAATCATTACTTGTTAATCTTGCCTTCAAAATTTTATTCTGTAATGGACCAATTTTTGTGATTTCAAATGGTGGCTATAAGTGTAAATGTTAGTTTTGTTAGATTTTTACAATGGATCTGTTTTCTTTTTATCTCAGTGCCCCTTTTATCTGAACTGTTGTTGTTTACTCAATATTGTGGTACAAAAGCTGATATTGTACATAGTATTTATGTGAAAACTGATGTCTTTCATTCTAGATTTAGTCTTATGTGACTTAAAACATTTTATATTTATGTTTTCACCTCTAGTTTGAAGAGACTTTTTAAAGTGAAATTTGTGTTTATTTTTTATTATGTTATTGATAGATTGCACATTTCTTCACAGATCTAATCAAATCTAAACTTAATTTCTACAAATTTGTTTTAGCCATAAGATGGTAATTTTTATCAATATTTTTTAACATTTTCTTACTTTATAACATACATTTAATTGTTAATTTTCCAAATGTCAGGAAAGATTTCCTTCCTACATTTCCTTACTGTTGATTCTAACAAGTTTATCTAGGCTATTAAGTTTTTGAAAGGTTTATGGACTATACACGTCAGAGTGACTCACATTTGTGTTTAAGATAAATAAATATCAAACATTATGACTGTATGTGCAGTGATGGGAAAGTAAAATATTGAAATTTATGTCATTCATATTTGTGTTACTTCAAAAACTGCACTAATTTCTCATTATTTGTCATTTACTATTTGGGACCAAATGTGAAAAAAATGGGACCATATGCTAGTACTACATATGATATTTATGGGATCAAAGATAGAGTTTTATGTTTTACATCCTTTCAAATGATGATTGCTTCATGTACATTTGCAGTTAAGTTTTTCCCATTATTCATAATCACCTTGTTAATGTTTAAAATTTTGATTATGGTCCAATTTATACTTCAGAAAAATACATATATATTTCCTTAAGTATGAAAAATCTGCTGAAACTGTTGCCGTCACAATGTATCCAGCTTACAGAACATGAGAATTGAGAAAATTAACAAAATCTTACATTTTATCTTTGTTTACTGTAATTGTTCGTCACAACCCGGTAATAGAGGAATCTCTTACTTTATAATGTTGTAATATAATAAAAGGATTGAAATACATGTAATATATACTATATTGAAGTCAGTGGGATGTAGAAAACCAACGTGGAGTTTTATGCTACTCTAACATTTTGAAGTTCTCATTGTGGAAATACTCTTTTAAACCATTTCATATCTGAATAGAAAAATATACTTTCACATGTATTTTTCATAGATAACTTCACTGTAATTTATATACAAAGTATAGATCTGAACTTACCCAGAATTGACTTGTTTCATCCTGTATCTGAATAGCTGTAATAGTTTTACTGATTATGCCAAAATGATGTATAAAGTATCATACAACTTATGCATATATGATGATTTACTATAGGGTTATTAGGCCAATACGACAGACCTCAGCGCAATAAGTAGGCCAATATGGAAAACATTAATTAATGAGTGTATTATGAATTAACTTGACCAATACAATATCGAACTAAGCCAATTCTGCGGAAAACTAGGCCAATATGGAAAATACTTATTAATGAGTGTATTCCTTTATCAACAACACCATAATGCTTTTCTCATGTATTATCTTTTCCAGCAACTTTGATTGCTTGAACTTCTCATTAATCACGTACTTCAAAATTGGCTAAGTTTTTGGATATTGGCGTACTTTTGTCGATATTGGCTTAGTTTGCATTCTTCTATTATTTTTTTGGACGAAAATCCGGTATAAGACTAATATAACTGTAGTTGATTAATAATTTGATATACATTATTTTTTCTGAAGAAAGTGGTTAACAATATACTAATTATAGGACTGATGTGATATAATTAGCTGACAAGATAAATGTCTCATGGAACCTTCGTCTTATTGTAGATTTTATGAATGCCACCATAAATTTAGTGTCATTGGCATGTGCAATAAATCAAATCCATTAATGATATTCATGTTTTTATAGAACAAATAATATATAAATATGCATAAAGAATTCAGAGATTGTTTTAGTTAGTATTCAATTTTATTTAAGTATTTTACACAGATATATACAATAGTAAAGCTCAATGTAATTGGATTTTTTTTTCATCATTTTATTTATACCACTTCATGAGGTATCAAAATGGGGGGGGGGGATATTGACTACCACTCTTGTAGATATGTTGGGAATTGACTCTTCTGATTGCGGGAAAAAAATGTAAAATTTTGTGACGTCACAATGCTTTTACCATGTGTTTACCTTGGACAAACAAGCTTCGAACCTCGGTCAAACATGGAAATTGCATTGTGACGTCATGGAATTTCTCAAAATTTTCCCGCGTTCGGAAGGGTCAATTCACCAATCCTATTTAAATTTTCAAACATGTTCCTTACTTAACTGATTTAATTTATTTACATTTAAATAAATACATCATCTACTACTACTCTCTTTTATATATTTCAAGGAGTGAGCTCAGCATATCAACAAATATTTTTATGTAACTTACCTGACTTGTAAGAAGTTTGATTGACTAAGTGTGTCAATTCATTTTCTGAAAAAAAATCATGTTTTCTGTATTATTTACTTTTGTACCTCATTACTGTTAGAAAGATAAATAAAACTTGTAAGTGATTTTGTTTGTATAATGTATATTTTATTAATATTGTACTTTTATTGAAATAAAACCAAGTGTTGTATTTTAACATTTGTTTGAGTATTTTTAAAGGACGTACAGCTTTTCACATGTCAGACTGTATGTATGTCTGTCATTTAGTCTCTTAGGACAAGTGTTAAACAATCTGTTGCTCATTAACTTTATACTTCAGAGGCTTGTTAGATAAATAACTAGATATCTAAAAATCTCAATAGCTCACAAGATTCTTTTCTCCCGGGTCAAGGCCATATCTACGATAAGCAGGTTTCACTTGAAAGCAGTATGTATGGAAGTTGAGGCATATACTAGTATTAGATTTTAGTTTCTTCCTGTGTTTTTAGTTCACTTAGCTATTGTGCGAGCTTTACTTGATCAGTCATGACCATATATGTTTGAAATCTACATTATGTTTTAAGATAGGAGTCAGAGCTGATGTCAAATTCTGTGTAGGGTGGGAAAACTATTAGTATTGCCTTCTGACCGTATACTAGTATTTTCATTTTTATACTTAAAATAATGAAATTTCACATACAACTAAGTTGTCCTGGACCAAATGTGATGAATGATAAAGAAGATGAAGCCAAAAATGAATTGTCTTTGAACATGTGCTGCAAACTAATTCAATCTGCCAGCGAGCAATATTCATAATATATGAATTTGTTCTTTACATACCAGCATATACAATGTAAATATTTTTGTGACAGATAAAGACTAAAGCTAAGTCCTTTCTGTTTTGCAGATTTACAATCTTCTTATGCCCAATATTTACACAGAAAACAAAGGCAATATTTCACCACCCTGGATGGTTAAGTATATGCAAGTTTTGAGAACCCCCATTTAAAAAATACAATGTGTGAAACATGTTTCTTTTCCTTTATTATTTTGGAATTCTGTGCATAATTAATTTCGTTTACACTTGTCCTAGTTGAGAATTGTCGAGACGCATTCACATGCTATGTTGTGATAAGGTATTACGGATTTTATGGTAACAACTTGTCAGTTGGTATTCAAGTGTAGATTTAAACTTCATTATTGTCTCTTTCCGTTTGCTCAAGTTCCGAATGTTTTGATTTTGCCGTTCACTTTTACCATTTAAATTTAATCGTTCTCCAAACTAAATTTAAATATCTTTCTATGAGGTCCTCTTTGTTCAAATTCGGTAAGTAATTTGACCGAGAGATAATGTTGTAAATAAACCACGTCACTACAAACTGGGACAGGACTTCATTTTTGTCACGAAAAGTGTTACGTCACAGCTCAAACGAGTATTTTCGCATTGACGAAATATATCCAGTTATATAGTAGATCTATATGTACAATGAGATTCCCTCTTGTACATACAATGTGAAATTGAAGTAAGGAGATAGTACAAATGGATTTTACATTATATTCGTATCACATATTAAGCCATAATGAGTAGATCCGTTCCTTTCCGTCCGACTTCTATAGACAGCATAAAGCAAAAACCAGAGACCAAAATTCCCAGACCCAGAGTCCAAACTACTATTAGAGTGGAGAGAGAAGATAGGAGAGTCAAAAGTTCTAGAATACCAAAATCTGCAGCAGCAAATAAACGGAGAGGGACTTATGAATCCATCGGGTACAAGATAGACGATAGAGCCACACAGACATTGAAGGAAGATGGAGAAAAAGATTTGCAAAGGTAATTCAATAATATTTTCCATATTGTCCGTTAACGTGATGCTCAGCTAAGAGCCAATATGTACAAACCGAGATGCAATAACTAGTGATGGGCTGATCAAAGCCTTTCGATTATCGATTTCAGTTTTCTTGATAGATTTTCTCTGAATGAAATACTTTTATTGAGGCCTTTCGCTCATTTTGCAAATCAAAGTTATTCGTCATGTTTCGTTAGTTACACGAGCTTACTTGCGTGTTCAGTAAATGCATTACAATGGAGCCTCTTATAAGCTGTAAACACACAAAATGTTTTTTTGATAATTGATAGGCATATCATTTCGAATTATTATGATATTTCCGATTATCAATTTATGAATGTCTTCTATGTGCAAAACTAGCAATAGCGGTACAAATATTATATGATTTGCGTTTACTCTTGTACTCACTACTTGTATTTTTTTCAACCTGACAATTTAATTTTATTTCAGTTTCATTATGCCTTCTGAGTAAGTCATAAGTGAATTCCCAAACTAAGTATCCATGTACCATGAATCATTCTTGGATTATCACCAGGAATGCTTTCATAGTGACCTTGATCTTTGAACCATTGATTCCAAATTAAAAAAGATCAGTTGAAAGGCTCTCGAATACCAGTAACTATCTGACAGCAGATTTTTGAAATCTAGTTTTTCTCTTTTTTTTCCGTCAGTAATAGGGCGGGCATTGAAAGTTTGCTAAAATGTCTCTTCGATACGTGAATAATGTTCCTTTAGTTATTTAGATATATTCTTAAAAGACGATTTGAATTGGTCCACATCTGGATATACTTGACATAGTGAAAATGTCGCACTTCTTTCATGTTTACTAACTTCTTAAATGTTACGTCAGAATAAAGATATATTCTGATTCAAAGTTTGGACGATAATTATCTCAAGTTGATTTCAAAGAGTATACTGTGATATGTATGTTCCTTTTTCGTTTCAAAATGGTTGACGTTGGTTTACATTCAACTATACAATTATATTTAATGGAAGAATTGACAGAAAATTACTGCGAGTTAACCAGTATCAATAGATCAATTAATAATCCTTAGCTAACACACACAGAGGAAAATCTGTAATTACATTTAAAGTAAAGATCATTTACCTGTAAAATATTTGTACACAGATTTGAGGAACACAGTTTACCTGCTTCTCCCGGGCACCATTCCCCTCCAAGTTCCTGCCCACCTACCCCCTTGGATGTACCAATCCCTTTGGCATCAAGGTGAGTTTGCATTCTGTGTTGTTATACCTCGTAGTCACACTTAGCCGGATAAGGCGAACAGACGATTTAATCGGATAACAAAATGTTCAATCCGTAGGTCTCCGTTCGCATTCGTTACCCATCCGTTAGTCGTCCGTTACATCTTCGTTTTATCCGTTACTCGTCCGGCGATGTCCGTTGGTGGAGCATGCTCAAAACTTGCCACCGGACTAAGGCATACGTTACGTGTCTGTTGGTATCCGTTTTGTACGTAACTCGTCCGTTACTTCTCCGATATGTGTCCGTTGATATCCGTTAGGTGTCCGTTAATATCCGGTAGACTGGAGTCACGAACGGACATCTACCAGACGTGAAATGGATAAAACGGAGTATAATGGATAGCTACCGGAGGCCAACGGACGAGTAATGGATGTCCGTTTTGTCCGGTTCTTATACGTTGAATTTCCGTTTTATCCGTTCCTTTTCCGTCACTCGTACGGTTAAGTCCGTTACACGTACATGTACGTTGCTTTACCGGTAGATTTCCGGTATTCTTGCGGTACATATCCGTTCAAAACTAGTCGCGAGAGAACGGACGACCAACGGACTAAAGAATTGGGCAACTTTATCATCCGTTAGACGTCCTGTTCGCGCTATCCTGGTAAGGTGTGACGCTACCATTACACGTGTAAATGAGTATACAAGAGTTGGAGGGTGCATGCGAGGATCTAAATAAAACTCCACAGGGATAAAGATTTCAGTCAAGCCTACGATTTCAAGTTGCACAAAAATGAGAAAGTCGGCAGTATTGGCAAGTTTCTTTTTGGGAGGGGATGTCCACCCTTAAGAAATTTATCAATATTTGACGTTTTGCATTCTTTTCATTAGTTTTACTTTCATATGCAGAATGATAATCTTGGAGCATATTAGAATCACACGCCAAGAGCCATCGGATCTTTCCAAATGCACATTACTTTAAGAAACTGCTTTAAAAAAAAGCAATCGCTACCTAATACCGCCTAGAATCGTTGATCGATTCGTTCAAATTCAGAGATAAAAATCTCTTGTACGTAAACGATATCGATCACTTGCAAAAATATTAGTATTTTCTCACTGGAGTATTTTCAAATAGCAGAAAATCGTATCAGGGTTATGACTGAAAATTCCTGATTTGTTTTTTTTTCCTATATGAATATGTAAGCTACCATTAAAAGTAGCTTACATGGACGAAATAGAAAGATTAACGATAATATCTAAATATTTTGTAATTCTGACCAACAGTATGACGAAATGACATGACTTTTCTATATTCGTACAATGTTACGGAGCACCTACCTATAGGTATTAATCCTCTTGACTAATTACTTTTGGACATAAATAAAACTTACATAAAAGTAGCCGTAGGAGTGAAGTCCAAAAAGTCAAAAACAACATAATGTCGACCCGGACCACATGGGAAGGATTAACGGAAAATATTCGTTAGGGAAATATATATTATTTGTGTATTTTCGAGGTTGGACTTTTGTTTTCGTTTGAAATATGTCAAATCTGTTATAAAAACGAACATGGTGTATCTTTTAAGTCCCACCAATACGGATTCCCCCGATGCTTCTGATGGGCGTTCCCTTGCTTCGTCCGTAGCGCTGGATAGTAGGTCGGCCTCTACTGTGTCGGGGTCCACGTTTGGGGGAGGAGGTTTGTCACGGGTTCCCTCCATGCAGAGGGGATCACAGCTTTCCATGCAGTCCTCTGTAAATCTACAGATAGAGACCCCACAGCCTGAGGAATATAACCCCCGTAGTGATGGAATACGGAAAGCTGTAAGGAAAAACATTTGTACTTTTTTATCATTTAATGCGGTTTTTATTTGAAAGTAGTGAAAAATGTTTGCTTTTTAGTTAGAAAAGCTTCATAATAATTTCAATAATCAATATCTGTTGTTTGCTTTTTGTTCCAACAAGCAGCTATTTCAGGCGGCTAGAAGGTGTGATTTTGAGTCAATGTCAACAATTTTGGAAGAATGGAAAAAGTTAGACATAAATGTTGCTGATGAGGTGAGATTTGGATTGTTTTGACGTTTTCGTTTCCTGTTCTATTTATTATTGCATTTTCTTTGTTGATTGGAGTTTATATAAGTAAAAGAAAATGTTGCAACTTTTTGGAAATTTTAAGCATATTGAAATCATAGAAATGCAACTTTCTTATTTATGATAACTCCGCTTTCAGAGTGGCAAAACTTTATTGCATCATTGCGCAAACTCTGGAGATAAAATGAACGTAGAAATCCTGCTGAAGAGAGGCGCTCAAACAAATAAGATTGACAAGGTAACTTTTGTACATTTTCGCTCCATGTTTTCGAATATTTAACTGAAGTCGGAGATAAAATGAACGTAGAAATCCTGCTGAAGAGAGGCGCTCAAACAAATAAGATTGACAAGGTAACTTTTGTACATTTTCGCTCCATGTTTTCGAATATTTAACTGAAGTCGATATCGGTGGTGACATTTTCTTATTTTGAATACTAATACAAAAAAATGTATCCGTTATTTACAGCAAGGACAAACCCCGCTACATTACGCAGCCAAGAAAGATTACGTGGACCTTATTGAGATGTTGGCCGTTCATGGAGCTAATCTGGACTTCCCAGAAGAGGTCAGTATAAAAAGAAATATTATGAAATGTACATTTGTACGTTATATAGATGGCCCTTCACTTAATGCAACGTATCTCTTAAGTATTATTTGTTCTGGTGTGTGATTTACAGTTGTATAATTCTAATGAATATCTGTTTCCTGTTGCGTTTTGTTGTTCCTCTGATGAGAAGATTCACGAAAAATGCATGCATACCCAATGCTCTGAATTTGGTTGATTTTGATCTTATTTTAAAAAAAAATTCTCTGTCCGCATAGTCGGATTTTTTTATGTCAGTTTTCATAATTGTAAACATTCAATAAATCAATTGAACAATAAACATGTTAAATGCGATACTTCTAAAATAGAATAATGATTTCTGTGACAGAAAACAGGTCAGAGTGCTTTACACATGGCAGTGGGTAAGAACTACCTGGCTACAGTACAAATACTCATGTTCAGTGGAGCTGATGTTAACGTCAAGGATAAGGTAAAACACTGAGTTTAAAATGAGTGGGATGCTTTATTTCTTTTTATTATTTTTTTCAGTTTTGGTTGAAGAAAACATTTGATTTTGAACAAATTAAATCATTCAGACTTTGGAGGGAAAGCCAATACTAAAAGCGACGATTTTGACACAGATTTAAACGGTCTATATCTGAATTTGACCAACTTTGTTTTCAGAACAGTTCATTTCTTTAGATATTTAAAAAAACACACAATTTATTAAAATTATTGGATTTTAAAATCATTAGATGATATAAAGATGTTTTACTGAGAACTGAACGAGTTTATTTAATTGCAACCTAAAAGTAGCTTTTAGTATTTTAAATTTGATTGAAAGGTTAAATATTTGTCAGTCCGAGTACACACTAATGATGGATGGAATTTATTTGATAGGAATCCAATATTTCGCATGATAGCTCATGATTTACTTCTTATATTTCAATAGTGAATAGAGAAAATAAAAATTGGGGGAATGGATACACTTGCCTAACATTGCTATTCTATTTCATTCAAATAAAGTTTGATTTTATACAAAGAGGTAACTGAAAAAGTCAACACGGAATTCAGGTTTTCTTATTTATCAATGGCAGTTCTCTGTGAAAATTTCGAAATGGTCGAATTTGTATACAACAGTGCAATATTTAGTGACATGTACAAAAAATTGTACATGTAGTTCTGATGCCTTTGAGTGCGATGGATCCTAAATTAGAGGAAGATGATTTGTTTGATTCTGATGACGAAATCGGAGATGATCTGTTGCCGGAAAATTCAGAGGTTAATTAAATATTACTCTCGATAATGCATATTGCGACGAAAATATGCCTAGCAATACTGAATGGATTAATTTAATTTAGTTGCATAATACCTAAGGTTATGTTGTATTGATAATAAGAAATTAATTATGGAATGTTAAAAAGTTACATATTTGGCACCTTTCGTCGTTCACTAGTACTAAGTATATCCTAAAGTGGACACAAAAGTCATGATGTCATTCACTCCGACCAACAGCAACCACTCTCAAAGCATGAGAAGATATAAAGGTCGAGATTAAAGGCATGGATATTCACGGACCCCCTTATCCTCACATAATCCTATTGGAAATACGTACACTTTAATCTCAAGTACTTACTCTTTAAATTTGTAATATATGGTAAGTGTGATTCAATTTTCATTATATAATTCTCATATTCCAGCAAGGAAGAACACCTCATATATTTTGTCGGTCCAAGGAAATGAGAACCCTACTGGCAATGAATGGCGGACAGTCAGCACAAGGCAATTCACTCGGGTAAATCTTGTGATCCGTCAATTATTACTATACTTCTTTAATATTTACATCTATCTTCATGGTGTCTACCTATCACTCCTTCTCTCTGTGTCTAAATTTCTGGATGTTGATAGTTTGCAGTAGATGCTTACTCTCCTCGGACACATGATCATACTTGCCCCTTGTGGTGGTTTATGTACACATGATCATACTGGCCCCTTGTGGTGGTTTATGTACACATGATCATACTTGCCCCTTGTGGTGGTTTATGTACACATGATCATACTGGCCCCTTGTGGTGGTTTATGTACACATGATCATACTGGCCCCTTGTGGTGGTTTATGTACACATGATCATACTTGCCCCTTGTGGTGGTTTATGTACACATGATCTCACTGGCCCCTTGTGGTGGTTTATGTACACATGATCATACTTGCCCCTTGTGGTGGTTTATGTACACATGATCATACTTGCCCCTTGTGGTGGTTTATGTACACATGATCATACTGGCCCCTTGTGGTGGTTTATGTACACATGATCATACTTGCCCCTTGTGGTGGTTTATGTACACATGATCATACTTGCCCCTTGTGGTGGTTTATGTACACATGATCATACTGGCCCCTTGTGGTGGTTTATGTACACATGATCATACTTGCCCCTTGTGGTGGTTTATGTACACATGATCATACTTGCCCCTTGTGGTGGTTTATGTACACATGATCATACTTGCCCCTTGTGGTGGTTTATGTACACATGATCATACTTGCCCCTTGTGGTGGTTTATGTACACATGATCATACTGGCCCCTTGTGGTGGTTTATGTACACATGATCATACTGGCCCCTTGTGGTGGTTTATGTACACATGATCATACTGGCCCCTTGTGGTGGTTTATGTACACATGATCATACTGGCCCCTTGTGGTGGTTTATGTACACATGATCATACTTGCCCCTTGTGGTGGTTTATGTACACATGATCATACTGGCCCCTTGTGGTGGTTTATGTACACATGATCATACTGGCCCCTTGTGGTGGTTTATGTACACATGATCATACTGGCCCCTTGTGGTGGTTTATGTACACATGATCATACTTGCCCCTTGTGGTGGTTTATGTACACATGATCATACTTGCCCCTTGTGGTGGTTTATGTACACATGATCATACTTGCCCCTTGTGGTGGTTTATGTACACATGATCATACTTGCCCCTTGTGGTGGTTTATGTACACATGATCATACTGGCCCCTTGTGGTGGTTTATGTACACATGATCATACTGGCCCCTTGTGGTGGTTTATGTACACATGATCATACTTGCCCCTTGTGGTGGTTTATGTACACATGATCATACTTGCCCCTTGTGGTGGTTTATGTACACATGATCATACTGGCCCCTTGTGGTGGTTTATGTACACATGATCATACTTGCCCCTTGTGGTAGTTTATGTACACATGATCATACTGGCCCCTTGTGGTGGTTTATGTACACATGATCATACTTGCCCCTTGTGGTGGTTTATGTACACATGATCATACTTGCCCCTTGTGGTGGTTTATGTACACATGATCATACTGGCCCCTTGTGGTGGTTTATGTACACATGATCATACTGGCCCCTTGTGGTGGTTTATGTACACATGATCATACTGGCCCCTTGTGGTGGTTTATGTACACATGATCATACTGGCCCCTTGTGGTGGTTTATGTACACATGATCATACTGGCCCCTTGTGGTGGTTTATGTACACATGATCATACTGGCCCCTTGTGGTGGTTTATGTACACATGATCATACTGGCCCCTTGTGGTGGTTTATGTACACATGATCATACTGGCCCCTTGTGGTGGTTTATGTACACATGATCTCACTAGCCCCTTGTGGTGGTTCATGTACACATGATCTCACTGGCCCCTTGTGGTGGTTCATGTACACATGATCTCACTGGCCCCTTGTGGTGGTTCATGTACCTTTGATCTAACTGGCCCCTTGTGGTGGTTCATGAACCTTTGTTCCAAACGTAGACTTATTTTCTTGGTCTTCTGGATAAGAACTCTCCTTGCTTCTCCAGCGTTGGATCGATTTGTCAGTGGGTTTGCTTCGCCTTGTAAGATGGTCAGTGGGTTCGCTTCTCCAATGTAGGATTGTCAGTGGGTTCGCTTCTCCAGTGTAGGATGGTCAGTGGGTTCGATTCTCCGGTGTAGGATGGTCAGTGGGTTCGCTTCTCCAGTGTAGGATGGTCAGTGGGTTCGCTTCTCCAGTGTAGGATTGTCAGTGGGTTCGCTTCCTCGATGTAGGATTGTCAGTGGGTTCGCTTCTCCAGTGTAGGATTGTCAGTGTGTTCGCTTCTCCAGTGTAGGATGGTCAGTGGGTTTGCTTCTCCAGTGTAAGATTGTCAGTGGGTTCGCTTCTCCAGTGTTGGATTGTCAGTGGGTTCGCTTCTCCAGTGCAGGATGGTCAGTGGGTTCGCTTCTCCAGTGTAAGTTGGTCAATGGGTTCGCTTCTCCAGTGTAGGATGGTCAGTGGGTTCGCTTCTCCAGTGTAGGATTGTCAGTGGGTTCGCTTCTCCAGTGTAGGATTGTCAGTGGGTTTGCTTCTCCAGTGTAAGATGGTAAATGAGTTCGCTTCTCCAGTGTAGGATTGTCAGTGGGTTCGCTTCTCCAGTGTAGGATTGTCAGTGGGTTTGCTTATCCAGTGTAGGATGGTCAGTGGGTTCGCTTCTCCAGTGTAGGATTGTCAGTCGGTTCGCTTCTCCAGTGTAGGATTGTCATTGGGTTTGCTTATCCAGTGTAGGATGAATAGTGGGTTCGCTTCTCCAGTGTAGGATTATCAGTGGGTTTGCTTCTACAGTGTAGGATGGTCAGTGGGTTCGCTTCCCCAGTGTAGGATTGTCAGTGGGTTCGCTTCTCCAGTGTTGGATTGTCAGTGGGTTCGCTTCTCCAGTGCAGGATGGTCAGTGGGTTCGCTTCTCCAGTGTAAGTTGGTCAGTGGGTTCGCTTCTCCAGTGTAGGATGGTCAGTGGGTTCGCTTCTCCATGTGTATGATGGTCAGTGGGTTAGCTTCCTCGGTGTAGGATTGTCAGTGGGTTTGCTTCTCCAGTGTAAGATGGTCAGTGAGTTCGCTTCTCCAGTGTAGGATTGTCATTGGGTTCGCTTCTTCAGTGTAAGATGGTCAGTGGGTTCGCTTCTCCGGTGTAGGATGGTCAGTAGGTTCGCTTCTCCAGTGTAGGATTGTCAGTGGGTTTGCTTCTCCAGTGTAGGATGGTCAGTGGGTTCGCTTCTCTAGTGTAGGATTGACAGTGGGTTCGCTTCTTCAGTGTAGGATGATCAGTGGGTTTGCTTCTACAGTGTAGGATGGTCAGTGGGTTCGCTTCTCCAGTGTAGGATTGTCAGTGGGTTCGCTTCTTCAGTGTAGGATGGTCAGTGGGTTTGCTTCTACAGTGTAGGATGGTCAGTGGGTTCGCTTCTCCAGTGTAGGATGGTCAGATGGTTCGCTTCTCCAGTGTAGGATTGTCAGTGGGTTCGCTTCCTCGGTGTATGATGGTCAGTGGTTAGTGTCCTTGTTGTTTTCGCGTTGCAGTAGCTTTTTGTCGTCGTCGTTATTATTATTGTTGTTTTTGTACATGTATATTTCCTTTACTTTTTATTTGAGAAGATTAAAGGGATACATGAAGCGATTGTTCATAATACACGACTTTTTGTCTATTTGCAATCTCTAAATACTATTAAGCTGTATCGCTGCATGCTCTATTGTCCATTCTTATCTAATTTTCTTCGACGCTATTTACAAGTTGTTTTTCCTCATTTACTAGTAGATTATATGTCCGTTTACTTTTACGGTAGGACTTCTTCTTGCAAAGTCTGCATAGAATTTGATACCAACTCTTATTTGCCTGTTTTATACGATTTTGAAGTTTTGTAAAATACATGTTTCAGGGAGATTTACGTACAGACAGTTGAAGTTCTCGGAGGGAGGAAAACATACAGTGAAAGACTTGACATCATGTTTGATTTTACGTCATGCGCCCTCGATGACAGGGTGTCCATGATGTGTAGGAGACAGCCCGTAGAATATAGTGACGCTAATTTTTATCTTAATGACGACGAGGAAATATTTAGTGACGTCATCACGTATCGTCTGCCCCGAAAAGGGCGTGCTACCCCGGCAACAGTAACATTGCCCATATTTGGAAACCCTAACGCAAATGAGGAACTTTTGTTAAAGAGCAACATGGGTCATCAAATAAATATAGATAGTATTTCGGAGGAAAATTCGGTATGAACGAAATCAAAGTATTTTAACTTTATCGTTTAAACTAAGATCTACAATATAATAACTCCAAATAATGTTTCATATTGTACAGTCTTTCTACTGTTCCTACTTTTTCCTACTTTTCCTACCTTTTTATTTTGATCCTATGTTTTCCTACTTTTTCTTCAAAACCTCCTACTATTCCTACTTTTTCATCTCAAAAGTAAAAAATTACTCGCTTCGCTTGTCATCGACATCTGATTCAAAGTTCTAAAAAAATTTCGGGCTCGCTTCGCTCGCCCACTCTATTTCTGTTCAAAAATTAATCTGTCCTTATTTTTCTCCGTGATTTCCTCAAAGATGAACATTATCAGTCTACAAACATTGCTTACTATGATTTTGTGTGTCATACTTACTGAAAATTGTCGCTAAAAGTGATGGAAAATTTCCTACTTTTCCTCTATTTAAGATTCCTACTTTTTCCTTCTTTTTCACAAAGGAAGAGTAGAAAGCCTGTATTGTATTTTAATCAACTACGTCTGTTCAACATAATTCAAAGTTTGGCAAGATATTTCAAAATTACTACGATTTCTTTTCCAGAAACATTATTGTCACGTTACAGCCGATCTTGCCAAATTCGATGCATTTGTTATCATAAGTCGAACCATTCACGAAGCCTTTGATGTCTCGGCGGAAAGTCTGACTGTGACATCTAGGTTTGTACCGGAAATTGAGATAGCGTTTCCGGAAGGTACATTTGACGAACCAACGAAAGTGAAATTAGAGGTATCAACGCTGTCCACTATAGAACATTTCGAAAACAAACTTCCTTTTCTATAATAATGTGAATCTTGGTTAGCCTTTTCCCTCTGACCAATGGAAATGAAGCGTTTCGTCATAATCTGATCTTGTTTATTTCAGATAACGAATTCTCCAAATCCGGATATTTTCGAAGCAGACGACGTGAGAGATGTTTATTCTGTGACACCATTTACTCGTCTATATACAGACAATAATGAAGGACCTAAGCGAGACGTACAAATGACCCTTCCACTTCCAGCAGAATATGGTGTGGGGAGGTGCATGCGGGTTTTCTCTTCAAATGTGTACGAAATAGATGAAGTGAACGAGAACAGCTGGACAGTACATGATGCGAAACCAACTGTGACAAAAGATGACGTATATTTCGATATGCGCTCTTTTTCGATGTAGGTATCTTATATAAGAACGTGATAAATTACTTGGAATTTAAGAAATGCTTTCACAAAAATTTTGGAAAAATACGTTTCATCTGTACATATTCGTTTTTGTTCCTCTTGCAGAAAATGTGGAGTAGAAACAAAGAAAGATGTTAATCTCGAAAAATTGCGGACGCAAGTACAAAAAATATATATGAGAGCAAGACTACGTGAATATACTGTTGGATTCATAGTGATGTCAAAACAAATGGGAGACAGTGACTCTTTTCGTGTGGTTACAGAATGCTGTCATATAGATACCATAGAGGACCGGAAGTTTGCCTGGATGAATGAAGGATACGAGGACCAATCCTCTTCAATCGCTCCTTTTATAATCAAATCCAAGCAACATCTTAAAATATGTTCGAGCAAAAATTTCAAAAACTCAAGTGACGCAGAAGATTGCATTCTGCAGTTTCATCCGAAACGGCGCAATTACCTTTGCCTAGCGATCGAATTGCCGAGTGGTACAAAACGATTGACTGGAAACGTTCAAATATATGCTGTGCCGAAAGAGACAAATAAAGAGAATGCACATGAAGTTCGAGAACAAAAATCAAAGTTTCTGAAGCAAATAAATGTGGAGCTTGTAAAAAATTTGGAACAGAACGCGGACATTCCCGCAGCAGTTGCCTCACATATACGACCACCGACTCGGGCACCCACGATGCTTCATACGAGAGCACCAAGTTCTAGGGGAATCGACTACAGCAAGGAGGCCAAAGGGGACCCATCCTTCAAAGGTGAAGGAGTTTGTAGTTTGCAATTTTTAGCTCGACTGCACTTTAGTGCAAAAGAGCTATTGCAATACCCCCGGCGTCGGCGTCCGCGTCGGCGTCGGCGTCGGCGTCGGCGTCGTCCGAACTAGATGATAAGGTAAATGTTAAGATTACACATTTACCTTTCCTATATTCATATTCTTTTGGTTTTTTTTGTTGCAAATGTTTAATTATACATCATTTAATATATCCAGATGAGGATATAGCCCCTGGGGTTGGGATTTTTAAAATTATTTCAAATGATAAGGCAAATGTTGAGATGATAAGGTAAATGTTAAGATAGCAATAAAGTCTTTAAAAGCCAATATTGAGCAAAGTATAAGTGCTACATGTACCAAACTTACATATTTGATGTATCTTTGATCAAACTTTCAAAAAATGACCTTGACCTACTTTTTTCCGCTTGAATGATTTTGCCTTTAAAAGCCAATATTGAGCAAAGTATAAGTGCTACATGTACCAAACTTACATATTTGATGTATCTTTGATCAAACTTTCAAAAAATGACCTTGACCTACTTTTTTCCGCTTGAATGATTTTGCCTTTAAAAGCCAATATTGAGCAAAGTATAAGTGCTACATGAACCAAACTTGCATATTGGATGTATCTTTGATCAAACTTTCATAAAATGACCTTGACCTACTTTTTTCCGCTTGAATGATTTTGCCTTTAAAAGCCAATATTGAGCAAAGTATAAGTGCTACATGAACCAAACTTACATATTTGATGTATCTTTGATCAAACTTTCAAAAAAATGACCTTGACCTACTTTTTTCCGCTTGAATGATTTTGCCTTTAAAAGCCAATATTGAGCAAAGTATAAGTGCTACATGTACCAAACTTGCATATTGGATGTATCTTTGATCAAACTTTCAAAAAAATGACCTTGACCTACTTTTTTCCGCTTGAATGATTTTGCCTTTAAAAGCCAATATTGAGCAAAGTATAAGTGCTACATGTACCAAACTTACATATTTGATGTATCTTTGATCAAACTTTCAAAAAATGACCTTGACCTACTTTTTTCCACTTGAATGATTTTGCCTTTAAAAGCCAATATTGAGCAAAGTATAAGTGCTACATGTACCAAACTTGCATATTGGATGTATCTTTGATCAAACTTTCATAAAATGACCTTGACCTACTTTTTTCCGCTTGAATGATTTTGCCTTTAAAAGCCAATATTGAGCAAAGTATAAGTGCTACATGAACCAAACTTACATATTTGATGTATCTTTGATCAAACTTTCAAAAAAATGACCTTGACCTACTTTTTTCCGCTTGAAAGATTTTGCCTTTAAAAGCTAATATTGAGCAAAGTATAAGTGCTACATGTACCAAACTTGCATATTGGATGTATCTTTGATCAAACTTTCATAAAATGACCTTGACCTACTTTTTCTGCTTCAGTGATTTATGATGAGATATATGTTGTTGCCTGAGAAAGGGAGTTTAGATAAATTGGCTGTCATGAGAGATATTATGCTATGCAGTCGAGCATTAGGTGACTCTGGCAACTATTTTTATTTGTGAATTATCATACTAGTAACCTGATATTTTTAAAAGAGAATGTAATTTCGCTGCCGATCGAGCTACGTCCTATTTAGATGCAGAAACGACCGACAACACGTTGTAGTTGTTGTTTTTATTTCCTATATAGATGGTTATAATAACCTTACTTTAAATTGTTATTTGTCATAAAATATTTGTAGGCTTCACAAACGATGTTTTCTTGAAAGAGTTAACCGACGATATGGATGACGAATGGTACAAGGTGATCGTTCTGATGGGCTGGCCCTATTATGACGTGGAAAAAGTTATAGAGGATCCAGGTGGATCTCAAAAGGAAAAGATATGGCATGTAAGTCTCACGAGTTTTATTGAACATAACCCGAAGTTTTACCAAAAATAACATAAGCGATGAATTAAATGAAACTACCGAATTACCATTTGAGTCCTCAAAAGATGGTTCTTTATATATGTGCATCTATGTCATGCCTGCATGTCGAAGATAAGGGTATCGCAGATCACAGGCGGGAAATCGCCTGGATTTGCGTATTTTTAGAAGCGCATACGCATATTCAGGCGATATTTCCGTCTATGTCGCCGATGCGTCTATCGAAACTGTAACTTTTGCCACAATAATTTTCAATTAAAATAAATCGCATATGCATTCATTGTGGAAACATCCTTCCTTTGGAAATATCTGACCTTTAATATGTAAAATTTACGTATCCAAAGAAAAGTTGCCATCGGAAACTAAGTCACAAACATGGCTTGAGAAACAAAATCATTTGAACACTAAACACTAAAAAGGAAGCCATTTCTCGACGTAGAAACATGTGACATTAACAAACGTACTGCTCGAAAATGCGGGTTAGAAGAGTATACGATAACCATTCTTTTTATAGTTTTTACTCCAATGGAGAAACTCAAATAGAACGCATGATGACTTGGGGATGGCGTCATTGATTACAGCTCTATCCAAAGGTGGGAGGCGAGATATCTGTACTACAGTACAGCTCAAAATGAGGGAATGGTGAGTATGACCTACAATACAGCTCAAAATGAGAGAATGGTGAGTATGGCCTACAGTACAGCTCAAAATGAGAAAATGGTGAGTATGACCTACAGTACAGCTCAAAATTAGAGAATGGTGAGTACGTACAGCTCAAAATGAGAGAATGGTGAGTATGACCTACAGTACAGCTCAAAATGAGGGAATGGTGAGTATGATCTACAATACAGCTCAACATGAGCACTAGGGAATAGTGAGTATGACCTACAGTACAGCTTAAAATTAGAGATTGGTGAGTATGACCTACAGTCAGCTCAAAATTAGACAATGGTGAGTATGACCTACAGTACAGTTCAAAATTAGAGAATGGTTGGATCTTTTGAGACATCTTAATTTGAGTATGACTCAAAATTGGAGTGTAGGATTCTTTTAATTAAATACGAATTTCGCGCTCAAATCTATCGCAAATCAATCAGTTGTCTGGTATTTCATTTATTATTTCTAATGGACTGTCATTGTTTTCCGGTAGGTCTGCAGTTGAGAGCAATCAGAAATCTAAGTTCTACAGATGGATAGTGAAAGCATTCAAAGATTCAGATCTGATGAATCCTGGTGGTTAGTATATATGTTATTCCAATGATCATATCTATCATATATTTCGTTAACAGACCACTGAAATTCACATCCGTCTGTCTGTCTGTTGCACCAATTTGTAATAAAGATGTTTGAATGGTTAATGATAGGGTTTTCAACTTCCTACACTTCACATTTGTATTTCTTTTGACTAGACCTTTGTAGAAGCACAGACTTTTTGACATCTTCACCTGGAGTTTGACAAACATATTTAACTGTATAAGCGGTGAACAATATTTCTTCAAATGTTTATTTTTAAATCTTGACATAGAAATAAGGGGATATAATTTTCTACGATTTCATCTTGTTTTGACTCTGCTATTTGCCCATGTCAAATCTTAAATATCATCCCTAGACTACCCATATCCTATGTGTGACCAGTTCCTCGTATTACTGGTGGAGAACACTCGAGCCAGGTTTGAGGTGGCCGATACCTTGGACGTCCAAGAATCAGATGTACAGAAAGTCATGAATGACAATACATGCCCAGGACAAGAACAAAAGATGCTTAAGGTACAGATTATCTGCATATATCCCATTCGAACACTCAAAGTCACATCTTTTTTTCAGTTCTAATTGAAATTTATCTTAATTTACCGTTTTCTTTGTCCACAGATTCTACTAATGGCAAGGGACAGAGAGAAAGATCAACTAGAAGCGCTCAAAACGCTTGTTTACGCCTTAGAATCGTCTGAAGTCGTTTCTGGTAAACGATGGATAGTTATGGCTTGTAATAAATGGTACGTGACGGTGTTAGACAATATATTCGTATCGATTTATACAAAAAAAGATGCTTTTGTAATACACATGTTTTAAATACATGTAGTTAAATTATGCAAAGCAAAATCATGGAAAGCAACAAAATTGTAAGGGAACAATTAGGAAAAGAAAAGTAAATATGAGTTACAGTAATGTAAAATCAAGTACAAAACAAAAAGAAAATGATACTATTTCCATGAAGACCAGAAAAAAGGCTCACATACACCAATGACATCGACTAATGAGTGAGAAACAAGACATGGAACCACAAACCTAGAGGGTTTGCGTTTGTATGTATGTCCTTTTTCGGGTTTTGCCGATGTGCCTCCTGGAGACTTCGGTCTATCACTAAACAGGGAATAAATTGAAAGGTCAGGATGCCATTTACTCATTATAACAATTGGCAAGAAGTATCTACAAGGGTGCTCTCACACAATTATAGAACACGTCGCCTTGTACGTAGGTTATGCAGCAAAGGACAAAGTGTTCCGATTGCAACAGGAAAATCAGACGCAGAGTTGAACTTCTTGTGTACCAGCAAGAAAATAAATTAATAAAAATAAATAATAATAGTCTTGTACAAAAACTCGCTTTCAATCATCATACCAATGTTGATTTTTGAATACATTTCAATGCAGTATACTTATAGAATTTGCTCACGACTTTTAAAATTTATAAGATTTGAAATATGATGATTTGGATTTTTCCAATACGTAAGATGCGATGTTTCTTTTGTTTTAAAGGTTGGAGGACAATAAGAACAGAGAGGACCCTTTTTATGGACAATTGGAATCGTTCCTCCGGACTGTTAGTACCTGATACATTATGACCCGAAAACTTGTTAACATTTTAGAAGTACATTTCTAATGTTTGTGCTACGATTTGTTGTGAATTTTAAGAATCATTACTATAAAAGAAAAAATATTTGTTGTCTATTTTTTCTTTTCCTTTCGTTTCGTTTCTTTTTAGCTCGCCGGGACGAAAAAGTCCGGAGAGCTAATGCCATACCCTCGGCGTCGTTGTCGTCGTCGTCGTCGTCGTCCGTAGACAAAACGTTAACCTGGGCTATATCTCTTGAACTATAAGGGGAAGGGCTTTGATATTTCACATGTAGATACCGTGTGACGAGACCTTTCATTTGAGCCCTTGACCTTTGACGTAGTGACCTTGACCTTGGACTTTGACATACTTTTCAAAAACTTTAACCTGGTTTCACCCAAAAACCTGTATAGGCGAGCTATGTAATCCTTGATTACCCTATGTTTTATTTTTTATTTATTTATTTTTTATTTTTTGGTTTAATATCATGAATGTATTGATTCGTCTCTCGTGATGCATACAATACATATACACAGACTGGAATGAGACACACGGATGATATAAAGATGTGCTTAGAGCTTTTAATTAACAAGGTTTAGTCCATATAACAGTATTATGTCATTTAAAGAAAATAATCGGCATCAAACGTAGTGATATGGTTAAATGTAACAGGACAAAGAATTTATAAGAGAACATATTGATACTAGGGGAAAAATTGGGGAATAAATGAGCAAAATAAACACAATAATTACGTCAGCACATACTATTAAACTGAAAAGGAAAATGGGCACCCGAAACCAACAAGAGACGACTAACTGTTTACGTTTACTTTCCGTACAGGTATGTGGCCATCTAAATATAAATGCGCAAACGCATTAAAAACAACAAAATATATATATCTTTCTTATTTATTATGATAATTCAAACATCTTTTACTTAATTTTACTCGATTTTCCCGGAACATTTAATTATGATTATTCAGTATTTCCCTGAATGTTCGAAGAATCGCCAGAATTATTTACATCCTGGTTATCTCCTGTGAAATCAAAATAATTCATGCGAGCAACCTCTTCTATTGTAATTCTGGTTTTGTAGTTGAAATCTAGCAGTCTCTCTAAGAGGAGAACGTACGCTGTACCAGCCCTGTTTATATCCTCTTGGTTCAGCATCGTCTGCATCGGTTTGTTCTGATGGACGACAATTTCCTGTAGTAAAGATTCCTTGTCAAATGGGTACGATTGGGTAAGCATAAAGTACAGATTGATACCAGCACACCAAATATCGAATGAACGTGGGTCGAACTTGGCGGGAAGATTGACTACGATGTACTTCCGGCTTACTAATTCTGGCGGGACGAAGTATGTTTCTATTTCGTGTTGAAATCTGAAGCCGTGAACCATACTCGCAGAACCGAAACCTGCAACTTTTATCCTGAATTTGTTGTCCAGTAAAATATTATTGCTTGTCAAGTTACCATGGACCAGATTTGCTTCGTGATGGATGTGCCGTATAGCTGAGAGAAGTTGTCTCTTCCATTTTATTATGACAGTTCCTGACAAAGATTGTTCATGTTCCACTACGTAATCAAATAAAGTCCCGTTTTGTACATACTCCAGTTGAATAATTGCTCTATGGCTCATTGCTGACCAGAACTGCATTTTCAGAGCTTTTATGATATTACTATGGTTCAAACTGCGCAAAATTTTGTACTCTGTGATAGCATTGTCGAAAATGTCTACTTCTCTTATTTTCAGCGCAACTTCCCGAGGTCTTCGAAAAAAACGAGACGTGGTGCTTCGACCCTTCCAGATAGTAGCGGTTTGTCCCCTTTTAATGACCCTTCCGATAGCAAGAAAATCTTGGCGACCATGGCCATCCTCAACTTTCAACATACTACTGGGACTTTGATTCTGAACCTACAAAAATTAATTATACATGTATAAGAATTTTAATACATCCAGTCAGGTCGTGAATAGTTCAGGCAAGATAAAGCAATTCGCGTGAAGATAACCGTTATATTTCTAACTTTATTGATTAAGTACAATTCCCCATAATATTCAAATAATTCCAACAGTACTTTTTGTCCTTTGCTTGGCTTGTTCAAACTTTGTCCGTGTTAAGGCTTTAAACTGGATTCGTATCCATGTCGTATTTCGCACGTACATGTATGTATCGTATTTCGTATGTGTGTATTCCATGTGACAAGGTCTTTTCATTTAAACCATATTTTTTTATACCGTGAGCTTGGAATTGGACTCGCTGTTGAAAACTTGAATTTTCACAATATTTTTCGAATGGAAAATGATATCATTGAAAAATGACCTTTCCATGGGTTTGGTGGTTCTACATGCATTTTCCCTTTTGACCCTAACCTGTAATACTGAAAAAGCTGCTGTCAGCGGCATTCATATTTACACATTTTATTTGTATGTTTTTTTTTTGTATTTTAACTTTCATAATCAAATGATTCAAAATTGAGATTTAAAACATGGCCGCCAAAGGCTTTGATTGGCTGACGCATTTTCGACTTCTCCACATCCGCTGCACAGACATATCTTATAAGAAGCAACGTTCTCTATCAAGTTTGTGTCTATCAAGCCGTTGACAAACATCTGATTTGCTGACGCAGTTTCGACTGCCGCACTGTTTCACGAATCCTCACAAGATGCAAGTATAAAGATCATCTGCAAAGTTTGTTTTTCGATGTGATCTATAAACAAACATGGTTGCCGAGAGCTTTAACTGGCTGGCGCTCTTTCGATTTGTATCCTCCTAGACTGCATCATGAAATTTGCTGACGCACTTTCACTGTCCTCTGCAACCGGTGCACAGAATTGCAGGAAGCAAGTACTCAAGGTCGTCTACGAAGTTAAGCCGATCGGTCAACAAATATGACCCTCGAGGGCTCTGATTGGCTGACGCGTTTTTGACAACACCTATGCAACTGCTACGCAGAATTTCACGAAAACTTGCAGGAAGCAAGTATTCGAGGTCCTCTTACAGGTTTATATTTTCGAGGTGATTTGTCAACAAATATGACCGTCAATTTTCGACATACATGTACCCTCTGTACATGTAAATGATGCACAGAATTTCACAAAACTTTACAGGAAGGGCCCGAACATTGGCCACTATCATTCCTTCGTCTGCCACTGGGTTGAGTGATGTGGCACCCTTGGGCCTCTTGTTTATTTTTTATATTGAAAAAAAAAAAGAACTCACGATATTCTGATCTTCCTCCTGGTTTGGTGTGCTCACATCCACTACCTCTATGTCGTCTCCTCTACAGAAAAATCGTGCGAGAAATTTCCCGAACGGCATTGTTGGTTATTTTCTTGTTTTCATCTTGACGAACACTTCTGAATTCCCACATTAACAAGAAACGTCATAAAGAGCTACGTCATGGCAACGCTTTATGACGCAAGACTTCAGTGATAGACCGAAGTGGTTTTGTTTGACGTGTGATTCGTGATAACGTGACATCGTTGGTCAAAGAGCCTTCATCTTAATTTTATTTTATCTGAAGTTTGTATAACTCGTGTATACATGTATTATGATAAATGGAAAAAATAACCTTTTCACAACGTTAACAGCAAGTAATATTCATTATTTTGCTGAAAACTATATAAAGAATAATTTTAAAAGTGGTATTACTGAGAAAAGACGCCCTTTTCTCCTGAGTGGACTCTTTCAAGATAGGTACTTCATCTTGCATTTTTCAGAAAGGTGGGAGAAAAACACGAGTTGCAAATATGACATGATTATTCTGGGTCATTCGGATATGTACATAATGAAAAAATTATCGAAAATAAAAAATGAAAAAAAAAAAAAAAATAAATAAATAAATAAATAAATAAATTGTTGGAGATGCACCAGAATTGTACCCTCCACCCAATTGACACAAGCTTGTTTTAAAAACATGTCAAAATATTTCAGTAAATGTTATATATATTAAACATTTTTTGAAACATTTCATTTTGTTCAGCACTCTTAAATGTTGTCAAAACATTTTAAAAACATTCTATACAACTGCACAGTGTTTTAAAAATGTTTCGAAAGAAACCTTTTTAAAGCCATTCGAAAATATTTCGAAAATGTTTTATTGTTTTACCTTTTGTAAAAATGGTCAAAGGGATATGCATTATTAGCAAACTAGTTATTAAAAAAAGTCTTTGTTTTATGTCCGCGGGCGAGTGTCCCTTATTAGGAAAATTGCTCAGAATAAAACACACACACACCCTCACCCTCTCATACATTTTCAAGTAAAAAATTATCAGAAATGATCTGGAATACCATAATATGCCAGTGGCGGATCCAGAATGGCAAGCGGGGGGGTTTTGTATCGACCCAAAGGGTCGATTCGAGGCACGAAGTGCCGAGCGGGGGAGGGTACGGGAGGGGGTTGCCCCCTCCTGTAGGTGGGGGTCCGGGGGGCCTCCCCCGGAAAATTTTTGAAAAAAATGGAATAAAATGGTGCATTCTGGAGCACATTTCTCCTTACCTTCTCGAATATTCAGACCATTTTTTCCACTCAATTTATGTGGTTAATAAAGATTTCTAAATAAAATAATTTCTCCTTTACTGCTGGCAGGGGCGTAGCCATGGTGTTTTCGATGTGGACGTCTATAAAGAAGGGTTGGACCAAGAACTTCAGCTGTCCGGGACACACACTTTTTTGGGGGATGACTTGCGAGGCCCGAAGGGTCAAGTGGGGACAGTATGGAAATATGTTACCCATCCCCTTGAAGGGGTCCCCCGTAAAAATTTTGAAAAAAATGAAGCAAATTGCTGAACTCTGGAGCATATTTGAGGTGAATTTAGATGGGATAACGCATATGATTCGATGAACCGTATCTAAGATGAAGAAAACTTGAGATGTGAACATGACATTCCCTAAATACTTATATATGTACTTCCACATAAAGTCTTTCCAATCGACCGCTCGAACTTTGTTAGCGATCGTTGTATCATGCGCGGATACAGCATTTTTGGTCAGAGGGGGTCCAAAATTTAAGGAAGTCTAACTATCATGTAGGTACATTTATATCGGTGCGCATGATGGGAGAGGGCAATTTTGTTAGCTTTCCTTTCACGTTTACTTTCATGAAGAATTGGCGAGCGTAGCGAGCCAGAATTTTTTTTACATATGAAATATTAATTTGTCTTGATTCGATCGAAATGATTATTTATAACATTGAATATTTCACTCCTTATATCGGCGAGCGGAGCGAATTTCATGAGAATAAATAGATAAGAGATGTGTCATTTTCCAAATAATCAGACATCTTAAAATGACAAAACCTTGAAAAAGATGAAGGAGGTTACATCCTATGAAGTAAGGGACTGTTCAAAATATGAGTTCCTGAGACCCAAGACAATTATATAAAATTACTTAGTATGAACAATTGATAATGATTAAGGAATTTTGCAGAAAAAATAGTTTTGTATTTGTAAATGGCGAGCGAAGCGAGCCGAAAATTTTGGTTTCAAAGCCCTTTCATGCATTTTAGACCCATTTCAATTAGAAATGGGCCAAAGCAGGACCCCACCTCCGAAAATCTCGGGGGGGGGGGATCCAGACCCCGGTCCCCCTTCTGGATCCGCGCATGGTTGTATTGAGTTCTAATGAAACACAAGAAAATTACGAAAAATGCATTCAAATCGGTGGTTTCTGGAGTGTCTTTGATCTATTTCTGAACAGTAGTTTGCTTTAAATACTATTTCAAAAGACCCTCCCCTTCTTTTTTGGCAACTGGGGGAGGCGCTCTCCTTCGTTTTCTTTTTTTCGCGAGACGATGTGGAGTTTTTGCGTACAAATGTACGCCTGGCTTCGCCCCTGGCTTGTTGGTTTGTCCTTGCTGTAACATGTACTTAGAATATTGGTACGATATCGAGTAAAAAATGTTGAGTATCATTGGGTTTTGGCTTTGAAAAATTGAATGCTTAATTATAGGCCCCCGGAGCATATTCGAGCTATATACAATGTTAAATATTTGCCCATTTTCCGGTTATTTCAAAGTATGAATTTAACAAAATTTGTAGATGACAAAAAATACTCAAACCGGGTATTTGAGGACAGAAACGTGTAGGTTTCGATCCCCTAACCATTTACATTGATTGTTTGACACAGACACATGTACATGTTTTGCAAATTACATGTTCATATTAAAGTATTTGTTAATGTTATTTTTCGGGAATAAAATAAATAGAAAACCCCCTCTGCGACGTACATAACAAAAACTTCTCGATTGTCTGTACGAATCCACAAATACGCCAATTGATACGGTATCGAATCGATATGCAGTGGCGGATTCAGGGGGGGGGGGTGCGGACGGGGCGTCCGCCCCCCCCCCCCGCACTGACTCAAAATTTTCCAAAAACAGGTATATTTTGGCCCATTTTTAGTAAAAATCGGCATAATTCGCCCCTTGACCCCCCGGCAAAGGGGCGCTGGATCCGCCACTGATATGCGATAGAATGTAACAGAAAATTTTTGTAAATTTTGTTTCAAAATAGTGAATTCTGGTGGACATTAAGCAATTTTTTTATTACTCAGTTTTCAGGGTTTTTTCCGAGTGCTAATGTTACAAAAAAAAAAAAAATTGGGAAACCGGGGGGGTTTTCCCGAACCCCCCCAAACCCCCCTAAATCCGCCCTTGTATGCCTATAGATACCCATCATCAATATCAGGAGATGACGGTGATTTTTCTTTAACTATTAAAATCAGGATTATCGAATTATCCTCCTCACTTGAATATATATATATATTTATTCTTTTCTTTCCGAAATTCCTTCACATTTATCATGTTTGTGTTTTCGCATTCATATTCTACACCAGAATACCAAATAAAGCGCGATAACTCCTGAACGGCGTACTTTCAGTTTGTGGAAAATATTGACAATGGCTAGTGCCGTCTACGACTACGAAAACTGGATGGGTTCCCTTCCAGACAGTCTTCATTCTTTACCATTAAATCATTTAGCTATTCCAGGTAAGTATAATTATGTCATATACATGATATATATCGATAGTTAGATAGGGGAACAGAGGTCGGATTCAGTACTGATTGCGTAATATTTTATTTACAATCTTCAGTTGTAGATGACAAAATGTGATTGATCTTGCTTGTATAAGGAAACGGTATGCTTATTGTTATTTCTAATGCATTACAATCTAAAACAAGATTGATAGAATTTCATTTGTTCAATGGATTTTTTAATCAGAGATGATAAAAAGGGGGCAGTCGGACAGAAGGGGCGGGGTTGTCTTTTAAAATATGTGAAGATATGACCCCAAATTTGTTTGATTCAAGATATTTTGTTTTTGTGTCTTCGCTGTAGTTCAGTGAATCCCAATGTACATGCATTATTGTTTCTTTTAATTTTTAGCCGAAGGATTTTTTCTTACGATAGAAATTTCAGGATCAACTTGATGTACACGTCATAACACTCGTATGAAAACTGAGATACTCTGATACAGCATCTTAGCGAGCCAATGGAGCACGCGCGCACGGCGGATCTATACCATTGGCTCGCGAAGATGCGATACAGGGGCGGATACAGGATTTGAGTTTAGAGGGGCGTGAAAAACATAAAAAAGGGTGGGTCTTTGTGCCACCTAGCCCCTCCAGGGTTAAGTCCTCACCCTACAGAAAATCGTTGTAATGTATATCATGTATATGGCGAGCGAAGCGAGCCAGCGATTTTTTCCTCTCTTTTTTTCGAGGAGGAGGGGGGGGGGAGGATTACACACCACAAATCCCATCCCATGTTGACTTTCATAACATATATCAGAAAATGACCGGTCGAACATTTGTTTCAAGTGATTTTGAGGTGTGGGACTAATCTGGCTCGTTACCGCTCGCCAGCGAAAATTTTGTGAAATTCTACTCAAAACTACCAGAAACCTAAGTCTACACATAAATGTTTTGAGCCCCCCCCCCCCCCCCCCCCAAAAAAAAAACCCCTTACTTTGAAAAAAATTAGGGGATGTGTCTCCCATGCCCCCCCTCTAAATCCGCAAAAACTAATAAGAAATGACTTCTTCCAGGGTTGCTATGGCTGCTTTATTCTTTGTTGTATATATTGACGTGTAACACCCATGAGAACCACTTTGTCTGTCTGTCTGTCTGTCTGTCTGTCTGTCTGTCTGTCTGTCTATCTAATGTTTGTCTGTCTATATTTCCTCTGGAAGGAGAGATACCCTGAAAATCTGAGAA
This sequence comes from Pinctada imbricata, assembly GCA_033119305.1. Taxonomy (NCBI): domain Eukaryota; kingdom Metazoa; phylum Mollusca; class Bivalvia; order Pterioida; family Pteriidae; genus Pinctada; species Pinctada imbricata. The sequence goes on from VSWD01000005.1 coordinate 91,343,471, forward strand.
ATTCAATCAGACTAATACATGCATCTGCTACAACCACTTGTGTGAGTCAAGAGTCGAAACCCATTCACTGAGTGTCATATACCAGGTATTCAAATAACTCCTTATTTATTGATGATGTGCGTTGTCGGCCACCAAGAACGAAGCGCTGCCGACGGGGGTACATCACAAACAGGTTTTGTTTTGATTATCATTTATTAACTTATTTATTTTGTGCAAGACGAGAATGGATAAACCCCTTCCACAAGCGCGAATCCAGATGAGGGAAGGGGGTGTCAGGACTCCAATGGAATGTGCTACAAATATTGATCCCCCCGGTTGGGCTGGGCTCCCCTCTCCTTTTAACGACTTGAATCTCCCTCCCCAACTCTGGAAAATATTACTAGACAGTAGACATGTACATGATCTATCAATTAAATTATCGTTGAACATTTCTTTTAATTTTAGGATCACATGACAGCGCAAGCTACAGCCTAAATGCAAAGAATGACATTGCCCCTGATACATCGCCAGAAATACAAGCTCTGATTTCAGTTATGGGGGACTGTGGGAAGGAAATTATCTATAGATGGAGCCTGTGTCAAAATATCACCATTACACAGCAGCTTAACCATGGCATACGCTATCTGGATTTGAGAGTTTGCTCACACAAGAAAAAGAAGACCCTGAACTTTATCCATGGGCTATATGGGGACGAAGTCAAGCCAGTCCTTAATGATATCAACCAATTTCTAGACAAGCACCGGAAAGAAATCGTTCTGTTGGACTTCAATCATTTCTATTGTATGGACCAAAGCGATCACACAGAACTCATGGACATGATACAAGATGTATTCGGGAGCAAACTTTGCCCACTCCTTGATATGGAAAGTGCAACATTAGAGTCTCTATGGGAGAACCAACTACAAGTTATTGTTTTCTATCAAAATGATGCTGCAAAGGACAATCATTTCTTCTGGCCAGCTACTTCCATTAGGTCGCCATGGGCTAATACTTCTCAACTGTCAAATCTTATGTCGTTTCTTGAGTCGAACTACAAAGAAGGACATCCCGACGATATATTTTACGTGTGGCAAGGAGTACTTACTCCAACAACAGAAACTGTCGTGATGCATTTTTGCAGCAGCTTGAAGGACTGCCTCTGTAATAAAGTTGATCCAATTTTTGTATCCTGGTTGAAAGACAAGCGGAGAGGCAAAAACGGAATCACTATTTGCAACATGGACTATGTTGAAACCCCCGATTACATACCTACTATTCTTTCGCTAAACAAAATCTGATTTCAAAAGAAATATTTTACGTTATTCTCATCATGCTCATGATTAAGATGATAAGGCGGTGCGGATTAAGTAGAGTTTGAAACGCAGGATAGTTTCATGCAACCATGCCTCGGACAAACTTATGTTTTTCCCGATGGACTTTCAGCCATCCGATGGACTTTCAGCCATTCATACTGCAACATCATTTTGGGTGCACTAATATCCTGCAACTGCCTCACCCCTCCTCCCGGACACAATATCTCCCAAAACCTGAATTGTGGACTGATCGACTTAAAAAAACACAAACTGTGCTAGGTGACCTTGAGTACATGCTTCCTGTGAGGTTTTAATTTCTTAAGAGGTTTCATATGAATTTGTCCATGGAAGTGGCGTACGTACTATGCTAAAGCATCAACATCCCCCAAACTTTTTGCTTTGGAACTCAAACTTCTCTCATTGTAGAATACTTTGGAAAGGCTGCGTGTTTTATTGATGAGCTTTTGGGTACAATTTTAGGGCCATGTGGGCTCTGTCTGCTCTGAAACTTATAGAGTCCCCATGGGTCCTCAGACTCCCTGTATAAAGAAAAGCGCTCTCTTTATATTGTACTAACTACGCTACTTGAAAAGAGATGATGCTGAAGGTGACCCTGATGCACGGCTACGAATGATGGCTTGGTTCTAGCCACTATGTGTCCAATCAACCACCAAAGGCTTGGAATAACTAGGGAAATTCGATGTACAAGAACACTCATTTGACATATAAATCGAGAGCAAAATTGCCTATACACATCATGTCAAAATATGTTCATGGCGAACAACTATAAACTCAACAAATAAATATTCATATACTCAATCTTTAGAAAATAAAAAAAATCCAGCTTACCGGTAAGTTTCCATAGCGAATACTTCACAAAAATGTACAATCTTCCGACAAAATGGACACTTAAATTCTACTATCAAGATTATTTCTTCCTTTTTCGTCATCAGGGAATCAATCATGTAAGTAAGGAGTATGTATACAAGGTGAAGGGTCTCCATGTTCACGTCGTACATTTTTAATGAAATTCATTGTATATGCTCAAGTGTCTGAGCTATATCTCTTGGAGAATGTCACTTTCATATTTTAGTATGTTGTTGCTCATGGCCCAATTAAGGTTTCACATCACATTGACCCAAGGTCTTGTGACCAAGGTCAATGTCGCGTAGTACAGTTTTAATGATATTGTAGATGCTAACGAGTCCGGGCAATATCTCTTGAACTGTTTACCGGAACACTTTCATATTTTAGTATGTTGTTAGCTTAATGCTCATGACCCAAAGGTTTCACATCACCTTGACCCAAAGTCATGTGACCAAGGTCAAGGTCACTTAGTATATTTTAAATCAAATTGTGCATGCTATCTTTTGAACCGTTTACCGTATCACTTTCATATTTTAGTATTTTGTTGCTCATGATCCAAAGGTTTCTTGTTACACTTGTACATGTACCCTGACACAAGGTCATGTGACCGTGGTCAAGGTCACATAGCTCTTTTTTTTTAAATGAAATCGTACATGATACAGTGTACGGCTGACTCTCTAAAACTGTTTCTGTATCACTATCATATCTTAGTATGTTGTTTTTCATGACCCAAAGGTTTATTATCACTTTGACCCAAGGTCATGTGACCAGGGTCAATGTCACTTAAATCATTATTTAATGTTGTACATGCTAATTATGTTTGGACAATATCTCTGGAACCGTATATACAATGGGTTTTATATCTTAGTATTTTGTTTCTCAGGACTACATGGTCCAAAGGTCAAGGTGTTTTCTCTCCTAAGTAATAAAATTGCTTATGCTAATCTTACCCAGGTTATACCGTGTATCCAATCACTTTCATATTTCAACATTCTGTTGTCCATGCGCGGATCCAGCATTTTTGGTCAGAGGGGGTCCAAAATTGTAGGATGTCTACCTATCATGTAGGTATATTTCGGTGCACATCATTGGGGAGGGGCAACGTGTGCTCCATGGATTGATTTTTTGAGGGCGGGTATTGTTTGCTTTCCTTTCACGTTTATTTCTATGAAAAATTGGCGAGCGAAGCGAGCCTGAATTTTCTTTAGATATGAAATATCAATTTGTCTTGATTTTATCGAGATGATTATTTATAACATTTAATATTTTACTCCTTATATCGGCGAGCCGCGAAAATTTTGATTAATTCACATTTTGTCTATATTTCATGAGAATAAATAGATAAGTCATTTTCCCAAATAATCTGACATCTTGAAATGACTAAACCTTGAACAAGATGAGGAAGGTTCCATCCTATGAAGTAAGGGACTGTTGAAAATACGAGTTCATGAGACCCAAGACAGTTATGTAAAATTATTTAGTATAAAAAATTGAAAATGATTAAGGAATTTTGCAGAAAAAAATAATTGTGTAATTGCAAATGGCGAGCGAAGCGAGCCGAAATTTTAGGTCTCAAAGCCTTTTTATGCATTTTTAGACCCCTTTCAATTAGAAATGGGCCAAAGCTGGACCCCATCTCCGAAAATCTCAAGGGGGGGGGGTTCCAGACCCCCGGTCCCTGGATCCGCGCATGTTGTCTATGATCCAAAAGGTTTTAGATCACCTAAACCCAAGGTTATGTTATCAAGGTCAAGGTAACTCAATATGTTTATTATGAAAATGTATATATACTAATCGCATTCGGGCTATATCTCTTTAACTATAATACCGAATCACTCTCATATTTTAGTATGTTGTTGCTCATGACTCAAAAGTTTCACATTACCTTGACCCAAGGTCAAAGTCACTTAGAGGGAAGTGGGGGAGACATTTTTTTTTCTTCTGAAAAACAGTTTTTAATTGACGTTGATCTACAGCTAGGTGCCGACGGGGCAACATATCTTATCTATCTATGGTGTTCTTCTTTTAATATTGTTCATTACGTCAATACGAGGGACGAATTTTGAGTACATTAATTATTCATGTACAAAATTGTTTTAACATGTAACGTGAATGTAGACAATGATCTGATCTTAATATTAAGTGTTCTTATTCTTTTTTCCCCTCTTGTCATTTCATGTTACTGCATTCTTGCGGACGATATATTAATTAAGGTGGCGGTTTATGACTGTCCCTTCAAAATACAAGCGAAACTGGACACGGACTATCCGGCTTTTCACAGAACTTATCGAACCACATGACTGAACAAGAGTTTGCTTCAACAAGCAAATTAAACCATATTTTTATCAAAAACTTGTATTTTCATAAAATGATCGGATGAGTTCTACTGATCTCTCAATAGACTGCACTGGAGCTGTCACGGATAACAACCTATAACAACCAAGCCACAGTATACAATCAATAATTCTAATATGACTTGATTCTTTTTCCCTATTAAGACAACAGACGCGAGCCGGGCTCTATTCTCCAATATAGGCCCTATAGCGATAAACCACGCCTACCCATTTTCTGTAAGCAGATAAACCGGCAGGAACTGGTTTTTACCAAGAATCGATTTTGTCGTCTGTGTTTCATTGATCTAAGTTTAGTCATCATTAGAATAGAAATAAAAAAATGACAAGCCGGGCTATATTGTCTCATAATGCCCTCGCGTCCACAGCCAATCACATTTATCACCTCGCCGCTGACGCGGCTCGGTAATAAATGTGATCGGTTGAGGACGCTCGGGCATTATGAGACAATATAGCCCGGCTTGTCATTTTTTATTTCTTAAATACCCTCCCCCTACTAGTGAAGGGGGGGGGGGTGTCATTTATTCTTTGTGCCGATACACTTTATGTACTGTAACAGTCTTCATGAAAACTTTTTTTGACCACTAGCCAGCTGGGCTAGTTGAGTGTCAAAATCTACTTGCCACCCAGAATTTTCACTAGCCATTGAAGAAAAATCAAAATGCTATAAAGACCCATCGTTTCCTCAGCTAGGTCCGTTGAGTAGGCAAAAATTCACACAAATAGAGTACTGTATACATAAAAATCGAACAAAGTTAAACCACCACCCGATCATTTTTCTGGCGGAAGTCAGGTACATCATTATTAATGGACTCGATTTTACAATGAAGGCATGACTTTTTTGTATAATCATAATTTCACATACGCTTTTTGCCTGCAGAAAATGGATCGAGAAAGAATATAAGAACTTATTTGATAGAAGGCCGTCCGTTGCCATAATGCGGCGCTTGGCCAATAGTTATAAAATTTTCGTAAAAATTTCTTCATTTCAGTGTTCAGTCGAGATTTTTGAAATAGTTAGATATTTAATTTAACATGTTATACTCGCATATTAGTCAGTACCATAAAATAACCTGTCACGCTGTGCAGAAAACAATGCACTGTGGTTACGGAAATATTTATCTTGTATCTTAGGACAATATTTTAATGAACAGATTTTACGGGAAAACGTTATAATATTTCATTTTAAACATGTTCAATTAAATAAACATTTTAAACTTAACCAGCGATAAAAGTTGAGACGTAATGGGTACTTTTTACGGAAAGTAGGCGGCGATTTTACCATAAGAATAAGACGAGAAATCACCAGCCGTCGGCTGCATTTCATTAAAAGTCACCAGCCAGTCGGGCTAGTTCAGCATCAAATTCTGGTAGCCAGAGTAAATATTTGGTAGCCAGGGCGGTCGGGCTAGTGAGTTTTCACGAAGACTGCTGTAACCCCTGTGATCACAACTACATGTAAGTCTGTTGATTTTGTACAACCAAGCGTACGTTGATTCCATTGAGTTACTTGTTACAACTAACTCAAGTAAATACCAAGTTACCAACATGCTACCAGTTACAACAAGTTTTTTTGTTGATAACTTTCGAGCAACTTGTCAAGGTGGGGATACATTAAATATTACAGTCAGTGAAAAAAGCCTTTTCAAGTGCTTGTCATGTCGCCCGAACGCAAGGGCGACGTTTAGGGATAAATTATTTCGTTGGCGTTTGTCAGTCTTCCCATCCGTCTGTGTGGTAGCCAAATTTTCAAATTGATATAATAGAGTATACTGCTATCAAACTTGCAGAGAGGTCAAGCATGGCTTCAAAATCATAATTTAATCGAGTGTCAAAATTACATTCAAGGTCAACGTAACATATAATTTGGGGCCAAACTGGAGATAGTCGTCCAAAAACTTAAAAAAAAAAACGAAATCGTTAATCCTACAAATTACTTTTTATTTCGTTACAGAGGTTTTGACGCAAAAATAAAAGAGAATTTTCCCAGGATTCTTTTTGAGCGCATGCGTGAGCAGATGGCTGTCCTCCCCATACATGGTATGCATCTGAAAAAAAGAAACAACATATATATTGAGTGCCGTTTATGATACAAAGCAGCATATATAAAATGAACAAATACGGTGGACTTGTTTAATCTCAGGACTATATTAATTAAAAATCAACTAAGTTATTCATTTTGGTGAAAGGATTTTAAAATCAGACATAAAGTGTAGCTCTTACTGAGGAAGCCTCTAAAATATGAAACTCTCGTTTAGCGGTATACACGGTGGCTGTATATGATGTCCAGCATCTTGGAACTTGAGAAATTTGACACGATGTTTATGTGTCTCCGGCCATTTTGAATATCAGTCTTCTATATAGCTTGGGTCTATACATTGGTCGTCTTCACCAATAATACATAGATATTTTGCTTTACTCTTCCAGCTCTGGAATATATTGTCAAAATATATATAAAGTAGCAGAAATAAGTCAATCGAAAGTTTGCCGCGAATTAGACGACTGAATAGATGTACTGCGTAAGTATTAGGTTTTCATATTTCACATGTGTATTACTTGTGACAAGACATTTCCATGGATCCTAGTGACCTTGAACTTGGAGAATGACCTACATGTACTTTAAAAACAAGAGGCCCAAGGGGGTCACATCGATTATCTCGAGTTGCAAACAAATGAATGATAGTGGACAATTTGGTGGGGGCCCTTGTGTGCTTGCTTCTTTAAGGTTTCGTGAAATTGTGAGCATCAGTTTTGGAGATGTCGAAAATGCGTCAGCATACCGAGGTACTAGAGCCCTCGGTGGCCATATTTGTAAGGCAATCAACACGAAAAATACAAACTTTATTGAGGATCTTGTGTACATGCTTCCTGTGAGGTTTCCTAAGATTCTGTGCCGCGATTCCAGAAGAGATGTCGAAAATGCGTCAGCATACCGAGGTATTAGAGCCCTCGATGACCATATTTGTAAGACAATCAGCAAGAAAAACACAAACTTTGCATAGCACCTTGTGTACATGGCGGATCTATATTCTACTGGCTCGCGAAGATGCCACTTTGGCAACCTTGGACACCTCTTTTTATCGGCAAAAATTCAAAATGGCCGCTAAATGCCTTTCACCCTTTGGTGAAATCTAATTCCTTCTTTAAATATTAAGTGTGGCACATAAGAATTGAAGCGAATGCCTGAAATTGGTATTCGAATATTGGTGGCAAGTATTCGATTCGTATTCGAATATCCGATCGTTATTACAAGGACTTTTAAGAGCGTCCTGAAAATTATATGTCTTAATTATAATTACCACTGGATTTATACATGGTACATGTATTTTTTTTAAAAAAAAGTTAAGGGCGTTCTACGATTGAAAAGAAAACACTCAAATTGTGGTTTGACATGATTTAATACCCGAAACAAGTGTCTAGTACAATAAAGTTGGTACTACAGAACATATATTGACAATTTTAACAACTATAGGCTGGTATCGCTGCTGGTGGACTGTAAGTCCCCGAGGATATCGCTCACCTAGTTTTAGTGTTTACGCACTGCATTTAAATATATTCTAAATTTCCTGTCATCAAATTAGACCTAAATAATCTGAAACTAAGGGATATCTGCCTCAGTACATAGCTCTGTCCTTAGCTGGGGTTCCCGTCTAAGTTTTGCGGTTATATTTAGAAGTAAGCTCCTTGCGCCTACCCTCCAACGATTTTTATTTTGGCACGAGGAAATTATAAGTCTATATTGTAGATGGCGCCAGGAAAATTCACTTTGGCTTTATTTGACATGAAGTACTACTGACGAGGATTCAATAACCGAAACACGTGTCTAGTACAATAGAATAGGTACTATGTTCTTAGTACAATAAAATTGGTACTTTAGAACATATATTTCAATATTGACAATCTCACCTTGCCGCGTACTTGCCACTAATGCGCGTGTTACGTGTTACGATGTCCCCATGACCTCAGGACCACATCCGCAACAAAGAAGGCAATGAACTTCTTTCTTTACTACCCAAAACTAAAGAAAGAGCTTAACACATTAACAGACACTACTGTAGGAGCAATGAAGACCTAGAGAATATATCACCAAAAGGACCCACAGACAAATTAAGCAAAGACCATACCGAAAAAGAAAACGACATCAGATAAATAGAACAGAACTGATGTGCACATGGAGCCGGTTTAAAAGACGGTTACCTGCTTCATTATTAGCAAGTGGTGTTTGTTTCTAATTTGCGATGCTAATTGACATAGGAACCACTAAAATACGTCAGACAGTCCAAAGGTTCTGCCTTTTCCGATGAGATCGAAAATTTTCCCGTCAATGACATTGTTACTCGCTTGAGCTTCATTGACCTACTGTCCTACGGCCAATTTCACGAAAATACTTATGATAAATCTCAGAAATTTTCGTAACTTTCAAAGTCTAATATTTATTTTATATTCCGCTAGCATTCAAATTTTATCTCATGTTTTGATGAATTTCAGTTATTAAATAAAGATTATTTCAACTTTATTGAATTTTTCATTCGTATGGCTGAGATATTATTGACTGAAAGTTACGAAAAATCCTCAGATTTTTCGTAAGAATTTTTGTGAAATTGGCTGCTGTTCACTAAATCCAGAGCACCCCGTTTTGGCGACTTATTCTATCATCTGAAGAATTTTCCTAAATATAGTTTCTGAAAATTGACCTCCTTTAGTTGTAACTGGAAATTAACTTCAACTTACCCTATCAGCTGCCTTCAAACCGCAATATGAAAAATGAAATGTCTACGGTAAATTTCCATTCAAAATTTCTATCCACCGCCATATATTGTTCTCCGTGTCAACAATAGTGAACGTAGACGTCAAAGCGTCCGACGTTCACGCATTTTCAGTGATTTTACTATAGAAAATCCCCGTAGATTTTTTTATTTTCCGTACTATTTCTAACTTAATTGACGTACAGCCAAAACAATGGTATTATCAGTTACGACTAAAGAGTACTATAAAACTGATATATTTTTGGAAGAAGACAATAATCAAATAATCGATTTTTTGATATCACAAATTCAATTTTGTGATATCACAAAATGAAATTTTTGATATCAAAAAAATCGTGATATCAAAAAATAATTTGTGATATCAAAAAATAGGGAATAAATAGTAAAACGGCGCCTCATAGATTACCTCCTGGCAGAGTACTGTGAGGTAGTGAGCCAAAGCACCTCCTGTGGACTGACCAACCATACCTATACCACCACGGACAGCTAGTGGGTGATTGGCAAGCCATCGTATGCTGTCCTGGAATTCAGAGCACAGTGATATCAGATTTAAAACTACAAAACAGAAAATATTCATGACTTCTAGAGTTTATACTAAATGCCAGACGAAACGTGCATGTCTGGTCCATGCTGTAAATTTATCAGGTTTTAAAAGATGCCATTGAATTTAAAGACGTTTAACATTTGAACTACTTGGTGAGTGTCACTGCTGGTGGACCAAGAGTCCCCGAGGGTACATGTAGCCAAGTTCGATAAACTTTGGTTGATCGTCCGTCTTCAACGCATTTGAAATTTTCTGTTTCAAAATTTCTTGAAATTTCTAAAACATGGGTCCTGTAGCATCATATCCCATCCATTCTGCTACGTCTTTTGGTACATTTTTGGACATACTAATTTTCATACTTTTTGGCCATATTACATTGTTTAGACTGAGGATCACTGACGAGGGTTTAGTGCCCGAAACGTGCATGTCTGGTCCATGCTGTAAATTTATCAGGTTTTAAATGATGCCATTGAATTCAAAGACGTTTAACATACATTAGACTGTCCATATACAATGCCACTACTATCGGAACAAGTTTTGTTATATAGTCTGATTAGGTCAAGGATATTTCATTTACGTGGACATATTTATAGTAGAGCAACCAAGTCGCTAAATTTGAAATTTTAATCAACACCCCTAACACAGGGCTAAATTTCATGTCAAACGAAAGAATATAACGTGGGCCATGCGTTTGAGGTGTCGTAAACAAATTCGTATGGTCAGAATTTCTGTAATTTCACAGAAAAGCGGAAAATTAGTAAAATTCAAATTCATAGATTTTTGAACAAAAACTTACTTCATTTTACAAATGGATAATCCATGTGGCCAAAATAAATGTCATTATGCTTATTGAAGTCAAAAGAAACTTTTTGGAATAAATTGATTTTTCTAATTCCAACCTCATGGATGAATGAGCACACATTCTAAGATAAATAGGTAAAATGGAAAAATTCAATTCTTTCACTTGAATTTTGAGAATGTTGATTCAAAAATAAAAATAACCTAAAGGAAACGATATTTTGATATGTGAATGTATTTTTTAGAAAGTTTGACAGAGATCGATTTACAAACTTAAGAGTTACAGGCAATTAAACTGCCCCTCCCCATAACATTGTTAATAACAATCACTACAAAATAAACTAGATGTTTCCTCGATACTGTTACGGAGTTATACACCACATAATTACAGCAAAGTCTAATTTCAACATATAAATATGAATAAAAGTATTGTTTTATTTTAAAGTAGACGACAAATTTACATCAATAATTTTGAAAATAAAGCTTTTTGTCTTTCTGTACTATCTCTATTCTGATGGTTTCAAACATTTGATATGGAAGCCGTTTGTCCGCCCAATTATAGAAATAATTTAGTAAATCAAAGATTTTGCGATCAACAAAACAAGGAAATGCGCATTGTTTTTTACTTCCACAAGCTTCAAGTTAAGCCCCGGTCACACTGCACTCCACGTCCAAATCACGTTCAAATATCTGCTGGACGTGGTGGTACGTGGTAATTTTTGCAATGGCTGTGCTTTGTACGAGGTATGACCGCCGGCGGCTGTTCCTCGGCTGAAATACTGCCTTAGAACGACCAACCACGTCCAAACACGTCTAAGGCTAAAAGCGTTCGTGACAAGACGCTTTACACACGCTATTACCCGTGATACCCAACGCGGATCACCCGTCGAATGACCGTGGTCTGGCCGTGACAGACCGCTCAAGCTTTCGCGTCTTACTGCGTCTTCCCCAAGTTTTAATCACTGCCGGAACACGGATTATCACGTGTGTTTCGCATGCGTTGCACGTCTTTACCACGTACACCGTCCGTGGTTGTCCGCGGAATCAAATTTTGAGCAGTTCAAAACTTTCCGCGTCCAACGCCGTTCAGATTTTTTACCGCGTCCTACCACGTCTACAAATCGTCTGTAGCGCGTCTTAAAAGCGGACAACAACGTCTGCTCCACGGGAGACCATTTTTGGACGTGTTTTGGCCGTGATCAAGCCGTAAAGCGCAGTGTGACCGGGCCTTTAGATAAGCAGCGTAGCTGCCTATACGACCCCTTCACATTTAAAGCAATTATTGCATTTTCTTCCTCCGTTTGACGGTGTTAAAACACTTGTCGCTAAAACGTAACTTAAAGGCATTTGTACTACATGTAGATGTAGATGATAATGGAGATAAACTCTGATTTCTAGTTCTGGATCTCTCGTTTCTGATTGGCTGATCGTTGTTGGACATTATACGACATTGGCCGCGTACGAAAAATATGACTTTGTATGCATTTTTTAAAAAGAGTTTTGATTGTCTGTTCATCATTTTCCATGCTTCATCGATATTGAAATAGAAATGACCATACATTAAAGGATGCTTTATAGTAGGTCACCTACTATGCACATAGTAAATGGTGTTCTTATCCGAAGTACTCCTCTCACATTTTCGTATATAACGCCCGACTATTTTTTTCTGATTTGAAAAATGGAATTGCGCGACAAAAAAAAAAAAGAAAAAAAAAAGGAACACTTCAAAATAATAAATGAGTGTAACCAGGTGCAAAATAGCTTTTCTGTCGGTTCCAGTATTACAGTTGGAAATAGGACATTCAAATTACTCAATATTAGGCACCTAAAATTGCGGATATATATTACACTTGTCTCATGATGCAATCGAATTGTTGTAGCTATACATGTAACATAATGAATTTGGACTTCTGATATAATTTTTGTAATCGGTTATTCATTTTATCAATTACATTTTAACCGTGTTTATTCACTGAAACTTTCTTGTTGATCTTCTTTTTTGGTACTAACGCTGAGCTGACAACACCAGTCTCGTCGTTATAAAAGTCTAATATTGTTGTATCGTATCTTGGACTCTTGAATATTCGTAGTTGAAAATCGGAACTTGGATACATTGCACTGACATCAGTCATACTGTTCATACCTTTTTCATACTTTTTATTTTATTCGGAGCGCTTCGGGAAAAACGATCAAACTTTCCGTTGTCAACAGACCAGAACACACATTTTTCTGTTTTTCTTCTCCGAAATATATAGCTGTTAATTCGTTTTATTGTAGAAGTATGTATATAGTCATCATTAATGTAGGATTGCTCAATTACGTTACCAATATTACGTATGACTATGTGGTGTTTGTGCTATGTCCAGCACAAAACAAAGCCCCCCCCCCCCCAATTCTGTGACACTTTAGGACTTTCCATGAGATCCCCTGGGCGCCTTAAGGGAGATTCTCTGACCCAATGCATCATGAAAAGCTTCCACTTAATTTGTAACAGCTACGAATCTGAATGAGGGTAAGTACGGATGATAAAATTGAAAAATTGCACAAAGTTAACGAACGGCATATTTCAATGTTTAAAATAAGGAAAACGAAGAGTCCAAACTCTGACCAATGAACTTGGCATATATAATTACTTCACTGTAGTTCTAAAATGAACGTCGTAAGATACGTTTTATCATTTAATAGAAACTTCATGCGAAGTTTTGAAATTCACGTATTTTCATTACAACTTGTCACAAACGGGTCTCCATACGTGATCTTCACTTGGCATATTAAAATGAGTTATTTTCAAGAATTTGTCAACAGGATGACATAATTCCTCTTTCGGCAGTTACTTTTATCAAACATACGTATATATACCGACAAAAAAGTACGATTTGATAAAAATTGTAACACGTGGTCAACCGAATCTTAATCTACGGAATCTTCTTTAGGAAATGACGGTTAACTTTAAAGTGTATACGCATTAGTTTTTTATATTTATTTATAAGCCTCTAGAAAAATTAACGATAAAAAGGCCTCAGAAATAATATAGATATATTTGTCGATATGTTTCGAGACAAAAATTCAGTCTCGGGGCTTTAGATAATATGTTAACACGGATTCTTCATATTTCATAGAAATTTGCATAAAACTGCCTTTTTTCGAGAGAGGAGAAAATATTCTACCTCCAAAATAACTCTATATCATATTTACATATCTAATGCAAGAATTGCAATGACTCTCTGTACAAAACAGAGTCAAATATAGGAATACAGAGGATGTAACCGATAAATATTTCGTTTTTATTTTTCACGGTTTTATCACTTTTTACCCAATTTAAACAAAATCTGACCATGATGTATTCTTTACGACAGCTGTTCTTGAAAGCAGGGGTATTCAGCTAAAAGTTAAAACCAAATTCAGGTCTGTGTTAGGGGTGTTGATTAAACTCGAAAACTAAGCCCCTTTTTCAATTTGGTCGCTCTACTATTAGGAAAAGTTTGACAAAATAGATACAGTTGTCTGCAGTACACTAAGTTCAGAACATTAAGCAAAATAATCAAAACAAAACAAGAAAGCAGCTAAAGACATTTAGAAAGTACAAGAGCAAAGATGCAAGCAAGGTATATTCAGTATGACTTTTTAGTCTACTTATCAAGGCATGTGCAAAACACAAAAAAGAAAAAAAGATAAGAGGTTATCGGAAAATGTTTGCATAGCGAAAGAAGTTATCGTGCTTAAATTGAATCCCCCACAGAATTCATTCTTAGAACATAAAAAACCCAGCGGAGTTTCACATCACCTCCGTCTTGAAAGCTTTATAAAATGGTTGTTAATCTGCAGTCGCACCTAAAAATAACCGAGTCTTCCCAAAGATCCTGCACTGAAAGACCGTCAAAATCCAGGTAAGGCAGGGCTAATGAAAGAAATCCCCGAGATGCCAACATGGCTGCTCGTACGTCCGTGTCTGTTCCTCCATGCATGTCTACAACGGCAGGAAAGGGAACACTCCCTTCCACCATGATACTAACTTATTAGTTGTTTTAAAAAGATTGTCATGAAAGAGATATCTTAAGCAATGTGGAATTTGTGATATTGTCCTTTCTGAGCTTATTGATCATATTGACTGTGCTAAGTGAAAATTCAAAATATATTGAAATTAGAAAAAAAAAGCATTTAAGAAATCTAGAGAATATTTTATTTGATTTGATAACACACGAGAAAAAGAGTATCATGAATGTATGCATGAAAGTTGTGAAAGCAAAAGCAAGCAGTGCCTCCTATAATAATAATAACTAGAAAGGTTTCTTGTTGCGGTTGCAACAAGAGTGTCTTCCTCCTATACAATTTTTGGTTTGGAAATATGAAGGACGTCACATTACATGTATTTATATTATATATTTAAGTTTTCAAATAGCAGTAACTTTAAATTTTCAAACCGATAATTGTTGGTGAGCAACCATTTGATTTTTTTTGGGGGGGGGGGGGGGGGGGTTAGGAATTCTATTGCCAGCCGGTAAAATTTTTTCAGCAATTTTCTGAGCAGGCCATTTTTTTCAGCCATTACCAGAGTCGGAGAAAAATTTTCGCCGGTTCTTCGGGCCGGATTTAAACAAATTGTCAAATGTTGTGAATGTCTGTGTAAGTTAAACTCCCCGCTGTTACAGAGTATGAGTTAATAACCGTTCTTTCGGATGTCTCTTTGCAATTAGCGAATTTCAGACAGATTGTATGATGTTTAAATAGAACCTTTTCTAGATTTTTGTGCCTATGCGTATTAGGTCTCTGGTAGATACAGCTATGTGAACAGTTTGTATTTATATTAATTAATTTTTTGACTTTAAATTGTCTGGCACAAAGGGCCAGCAAAAATTTCCATATAATGCAATGTATCCTTACTTTTGCATGGTCCGGGAAAAAAAAATGCCGGCCCTTTGGGCCGGAATATTTTTTTCAGCATTTTTCAGAGCCGGGATTTTTCTTTTTTTTGCAAATTCTTCCTGCCCCCTTCCCCCATAAAAAAGGCGAGCTCGTAGCTGTAGAACCAATTTTCTTGAGAAGAGAAATGGTAATAACAAGTTACGTTCAATAAATATATATAAATACCATGAGGTTCTCGCTGTGCAGGTTCAAATTTGGACCCCCCCCCTTCCCTTTTTTCAAAGTTTATTTTGAATTTCCATCATGGCGACATCGTTCAATATAAACAGAACTGTTTTCGAAAAACGAGGAGAGGGAAGAATGTTGGAGAAATTGTTCATCAATTTGTAAATAAACCAACCGAAAATTATGTTCGAACGTTTGCTAGAATTAGAAATTAAACTTGATGCTCAAAATATAGTTATTGAAGTTTAGAAACAGGTTTGTAGGTTAGAAATCGGAATCAAACTACCACTTTTTGTGTGTAAATTCTGGTTTGTAGCTGATCTCTTCTAAATTAATCAACTGTTTTAAAATCAAATTGTGTATATCGAAATGTATTTATGAAATGCATATTCATCATTGCCGTGAAATCGGAATTTGAAAATCTCAACACTGCTTTTCTCGAGTCGGACTCGGACTACCAATTTTAGTGTGCACCCGATCTGTTGGCGTGAAGGTGTATCGAAATACCCAACTCAAAATTTCGATGCTCATATCTTTTCAACAGTAAGAGATAGGAAAAATCAGAAAGACTAAATAAGACAGATATATGGATAAAAAATAATAATATTGAAATTTTTAGGAAACTTCATAAGCTTAATTTTTGTTTACTATTATAAGCAAAAAAGTATCTTCCTCCTATGAACTTCTGAATTTGGAAATATGAAGGACGGTGAAGGACGTCATCGTAATAAATCGTTACAGTGTGCATCTAGCATTTCATATCTTGCATGGCTGTCGACTTTCAAAAAGAATGGAAATTGTAGATAGCAAAATACGAGATATTTAAGCTTACAAATAGCAAAACATGAAATTTTCGGTCCTTTTGAGTAATTCGACGCTCCCGTCAAATATTTGAATCTACTAAAAAACATGATAAAAAAAATAACAGAGACCAAAAATAAGAAAGACCAATCTAGCTTTTACTCCAAACGTAACGTTGGAGAACTTTCATTGTCCTAGCTTACAGGGTTCTTGAGAAATCGCTGATCCAATTTTCCACGGTTACGAAAACAATAGGTCTTCCGACGGAAGTCGGAAGACCTAACAATGCGGAAGGGTATTTACTTAGACCCTTTTTGTTTTACCATTACATTATGTTTTATGCTGACTACAGCTGATAAAATTCTTGCTAGATTTTAAAATACCTTTTGGTATAAATAATGTTCCAATTGTTTTTCCCTTGTGAACTTTTGTCATTTTCGTGTCTTTGTCTTTGAACAAGCGAGTCATTTTGGTACTAGCCACGCTTGCTTTTGGACAGTGGTTTAATACTTCAAGAGTGTATCTTCCATAGTAAACATGCACATCATACACCACGGGCGTAATCATATCGGATTTTGAAAAAAAGTTTCAGTTCAAATCCAGGCTCCGGTTCAATACTCAAAAACAGTCCTAAGGCACGGTCCATTTGATATTCAGGGAGGGGGGGGGGACTTGGGTTTTTTTGTCGGAGCAAGATTATTTTTTTCGCCTCGGACCGGGGCAAAATTATTTTTTTCTTGCAAAGTTGGAGCAAGGAAATTTTTTTTAACAAAGTGATGAGCATATTTGAAGAATGTTTGCGTTTTATCAATAGAAATTACTCATTTTATATTTTCACTCAAAACTCTAAATATTAATGTATTGGTTTATTTTTATGCAATTATTCAATTCACCTTTAACCCTAGGTTTACACTATGTTCCCGGCGACCACGGCAGTCACGGCGGCCAAAAACGTAGCACACCGTATGATTTTTGGCAGTTTTTATCTTGGTATTCAAGTTCTGTTAGGTCTCGTTACGTTTTCGCACGGTCTATCAAGGTATCCTTGACGAGCCGCGGCTCCTGAATCCCGGAGACCTGACGGCGCACTACGTTTCAACCTACGGCTTGTTACGGACGTGTGTACGTTTCCTCACGACCTGTCACGTTCTGATAAGGTCTGTCACGGTTTGTTACGATCCAATCAAGTTGGCCACGACTACCAAGTTCTGTCAAGGCCCACTACGATTAACCGAGAACAGGAGACACAAAAAGCTGCATAAAAGTGTTTGGTTTGTTATACTTCTTGTGTGAGCGTGCGTGCCGTGCCAGGCCGTAGTAGAACTTGAAATAAACCGTAACAAGCCGGGACTTACCGTGACGAAACGGCTAACACTTCCTTAGCTCGCCGTGAGAAACCGTAGCTCACCTTGATAAAACGTGCATCTGCCCTAAAGCAGCCGCAGCTAAACGGGACATAAACGTGGCAGAACGTAACTCAACTTCGCTGGGATCGTAATTTGTTGAGTCATACTTTTGCTTCCCGTTCCGCTACGGACACTGTCCCAAGTTTTGTCACGGTCTGTAACGTTCTGTCACGTTGCGTTGCGTTCGACCCGTTTTGCTACGGTTTCTAAAGTAGGCCATCTGCACCGTGGGCTGCCGTGACAAATGTTTTGACAGTTTAAACATTTGCCCCGTCAGCCCCGGTATCCACGGCTAGTTACGATTGTCGATCCCGTTCCCCAACGTTGTCTCACGGTCACCACGTTTCGTCCACAGTGGCTTGAAACGTGGCCGCCGTGGTCGCCGGGAACATAGTGTAAACGGGGGGTAAACAGAGAGATAATAGACTTTACAATACAATTCTCAATATTTTATATAAGGTACATGTATAAATAACATGTATAAGAGGGTCTGAGGGGAAGGTTTCCTAGACAAACTTTTAAATGTTAATAATATTTGTAAATTGGTGAATACCTGAAGTTCTTCTTCCACGTTTACAAGAACATAAAATTAGACTCTATGGGATACATGCAACATGTATTAATAGCAATACATAAATATTGATAATATATATAAGCTTTTATGGAAGCCCTTTTTCATTCACATTCATGCATAACTTTTGATATCTTCAAATATATGAACAGTGTCATTAGTAAATAAAGTTTTGAGAGATAACTATGGCGAGCGAAGCGAGCCAAAAATTTGTGATACAATTTGAAAACTGTGGCGAGCGAAGCGAAAATTTATGATAATTCTTCAAATTCAGATTATTTGTAAGAGCAAGATTATTTTTTTCTGTTACACCATAAGCAAATTAATTTTTTTCATCAAAATTGAGAGCAAAATGATTTTTTTCGAAAAAAACCCAAGCCCCCCCCCCCCCCCCCGAATATCAAATGGACCGTGCCTAAGGAATCAACTACTAAAATACAAGTTAGAGTCTTGGCTCATAGAGGATTACCGGTCTCACTCCCATATCGGGGGTTCGCTTCTTTTCATGTGGTGGAGGTTTTTGTTTGTTTCCTTTGGTTCCTGGTTTATCCTGATTTTGTATGCCTTCGGTTTCTGATTTTCTGAATTATCGATTTTGTGCTGTATACAGGGATATGGTCATTATCCATATTTGTCATAGAATTAATATTGATCAATCGACTGATATGATTTCGAAACAGCTCACATGCAGAATAAAAAAATGCAATCTGGTTTTGTTTGTGCTTGTTTTTGTTTTTGCAAGGAGTCCTACGAACGCATAGTTAAAGCACTCACACCGCAATTTAATTGGAAGCTTTTTTTGTCAAAAAGTTACTTTTCTATTTTTTTGTCTATTGAAGTACCTATGTAAGCTCCCTGTATACTTAGATCTTTCGATACATCAACAACACCTTTTCCGCTCGTTTTGTAGCATCCAACAGATGCCCACCTCGTACCATTCTCCAGGCTTGTTACTAGGTGGATAGTGATCCTGATATACTACTAAATCTTTTACTGTTATAACTTGATTTTCGTCCATGAGCACGGAATCAGGGATAACTTGAATTGTGGGGTTAATTTTCTTCTATAGATTTAAAAAAAAAATCATTGATATTTCTTGTGTGCTAAATACAGTACACTAAATAGCACATTTGAAGCATGCTAAGCGCAATCTCAAAATAATAGCGATCGGTCGTTTTGTAAAGAGGCTTAATTCGCTTCAAATCGCTCAGAAGACACTTTCAAAAATGACTTAATTTTATTTGAGTATTATTTTTAACGTTTTACATAAATAAATAAAAGCACGACAGCATGAAAATATCACATGCAGCCAATTTATTAAGGTATAACAAAATAGATGCCGCCACTAGATACTAGCTTCTGTCCCTATAAGAGATACTTGCAGCACAGGTTACCGAGTAAGGACAATAACCGACACGATGTTTCGTAACACCCCATCCATGAAATTTAAAGATATGTCACGATCGATGACACAGTTTTCACCTATTTTCAATTAACCTTTTCAGCCTATCTGTTTATCAGTGTATATGTTAACAATAAACAATGAGAGCAGGATGTGCCCTTGAATAAAGCTATATACACGGAAACCGGTACCTGCCATGTAGACATATATTTCCATTACAGAAGATTCCCTCTTGTTCTCTTCGGAATGTATTTTTTGTGAAAAGGTGGAAAAACAATTTCTTAAATGAACTGAAAAATTAATCAAAGGTTCATTTGCAATGTACATGTTTGGTCCATGCTGCAAATTCATCATCTGCTTTTTCTTTCATATTAAGCTATTGAATTTGAAGACGTTTAACATTTGAACAAGGACGATGATGGCTCATTAGAGGAAACATATGAAAACAAATCGAGGAATAAGACGTTGAACGTTTTAAATTTTCATATTGTCGAAAGTCATTTTTAAATTAAGAAATCCAATCAATGCATGTTTGTTCCATTCTAAAATACCAAAGACGACTCATCTGAAAATGAAAGAGATCAGAAATCAGAAGTTTATTCACAAACACTTTGTCTGTGAATAACTGTTAGACAGGATAAAGATGTCCAATTGTCTTCAATTTGTCAACTGTCCTATGTCTTCCTTGAAATTTCTGTCTTCTGTTATCTTGAAATTTCTAAAACGTGGGTCCTTTAAGGTCGTTCGGTATAGGCGTCATATCGAAGTTGCGCTTTCCGTATAACAACTTCATTTGATACAAACCATATATATTCTGAAAGACGAACATTCATTCTATAAAATACTGTAAATAATGTTTATTTTCAAAATGTTTCTGAAGTGTAATGTCGTAACAAAGTCTACACATGACGCTACACGCATAAAGTTATTTTGCGTCGTACTTCAGTTTGAAATTTGTGAAGATGGCGTAAAATAAGATAAAAAATACAACTGAATGTCATAATAATTACCCAGTCATGGAAGCTTTAAATTTGTGCTAATCGGTTATGTAAAATATAAACATTTTTCGGAATGTGCAGAGAAAATTTTACTTATTCTTAAAGAAGCCCTTTATAACATGCCGCAAATTACGATCTAAATGCGTTTTCAGTCAATTCTTTAAATCAAGTCGAGATTTTATCACAAAACTTCTTCAATGCATTATATCAGATTTACTATACAAATAAATGAAATAAAATAAATCAAAACATGCTTTAGTTTTTCTGCTTTTTTCACATCTATCTGCATATGTAACCTGATTTACGTCAAATTTCTGCGTTGTTTTGTTGCGACGCAGTAACGAATACATGTATTGCGTAATCCTATATTTGTGAATGGATTTTTCAAATTGCTTCATCAAAATGTACAAAATAATCTAAGCATTAAGGAAATATATATAGGTTTAGGTACCCGAAACGTCTGGTCCATGCAGCAAATTTATCTCTTCTTAAATCACCGTGGGGTATCACGTGATACACAAATGATATGTTTCACGGGAATCCCCTTTGATTGAACCAAGTAAATACTGTCTTAATCTACTTTATATGAATTTATTTTAGGCCTATCATATGGTCATTATTATCAATTATATTATGGTAATTTATTCTGGTCAAGAATAGACATATATTCGGAGAACACTTAATCAGAAATTTTTCAATGCTCACCACATGTTATGATATGGTGAACGGACAGATACAAAATTTTCTGTTCAAGTATTCTCCAAATATACGTCTATTCTTGACCATAATAAATGACCATCATATAATTGATAATAATGACCATATGATAGGCCTAAAATAAATTCATATAAAATAGATTTAGACAGTATTTACTTGGTTCAATCAAAGGGGATTCCCGTGGAACATATCACTTGTGTATCACGTGATACCCCACTGTGTAAATGATGGTATTGAAATTGAAGACGTTTATTACATTTGTACCACTTGATGAGTGTCACTGCTTGTGGACCAGGAGTCCCAGAGGCCACATGCCGTGCAGCCGAGTTCGATCAACTTCGGTTGATCGTTTCTTCAACACATTCGAAAATTTCTGTTATCAAAATGTCTTGAAATTTCTAAAACGTGGGTCCTGTAGCATCATATCCCACCCACCCAGCTACGTCTTTCGGTACATTTTTGGACATAATATATTTCACACTCTTTGGCCATATATACATTGTTAAGACTACATGAGGGTCACTGACGAGGTTTAAGTACCCGAAATGTGCATGTCGGGTCCATGCTGCAAATTTACCTCTTCTTAAACGAAGCGAACTCCCGATATAGGAGTGAGACCAGGTGCCTAGGAAGAGTAAGCATCTCCTGCTTGCATGCAACACCCGCCGCTTCAATTCGGTAGAACTGTCACATCCGGTTACTTCCATTTCGGAAGACATAGAGTACAAAATATGCATAATTCAATATTTTTAATGATTTAGACCAGAATAGTTTCGTTTTCATAAGGAATATCCATGATGTACTGTCCTACTTCCGCCACAAAGTCACGCCCCTCTTGTAAGGTTGTTTCATTCGTATATTCAACAGTTTCTGACACGTTAAAATTGATAAAGTAAGTATCTCTCTGCCAATCGAAATCTCCGTAAGAGGTGACATTACCATTCTGAAATTTCTGTAAGGATTTGCATTCTTTCGAATTATTACGGCAAATGATCTGTAGGTTTTGTTGATAGTGAATCGTGCCCGGGTACAGTGCAGATAATTTGTTGCGAATTTCCATTTCACTAATTGGCCATCTATCTCCTTTATAATGGATGTACGATTTCAGACAATACTTCAAGAAATGCGAATCCGGTTTTGCCATCACAACGCCGTTGTTTATTTCCCTTGTGTTATTTCCGATGTTCATGATTGCGTCATATCCTGTTGCTATGATATCATCAATTGATTGGACAGATACTATATTCCAATCTAAGTAGATTCCTCCATATTCAAGTAGTATATTCAATTTCACCACATCTGTCTTATGCTCGATAAAATCCAACTTTCTTCCAAATATAAATTCTGGTATTTCGCGGTGTAAAAATTCTACTCTCGGATCTTTTATTATTTTTTCGGAGTAATCACCAGCAAGCTTTGAATCACTATGAATAAATACTTTGTCCGGATTTAAAACTGTCAAAACACTTCGTATACTAAGGTACATCATA
Source organism: Pinctada imbricata (assembly GCA_033119305.1). NCBI lineage: Eukaryota > Metazoa > Mollusca > Bivalvia > Pterioida > Pteriidae > Pinctada > Pinctada imbricata. The sequence continues at coordinate 91,366,562 of VSWD01000005.1, forward strand.
AATGTCAAATTTTTGTCATCAAACCATACAAAATGGACTAATTTTGGTATTTCGCCCGGAAGGAGTGACCGAGCGAGCACTTGTTCTGTGGTGTCATACAACAAATTCCGTACAATGGCACCTAATGTTGTATTTGACCGCACTGTCACAACTGGATCTAGATATTTCATTTCGATACAAATAGTTTGATCTACTAAATTAAAAATCTTTGTTTTATTACTTTTGCTGCAGTAAACTGGATTTTCGAAAACACGCTGTGCCAGATTTGAATGCATGTCCAGAAAGGCAACTTCCTGTAGATGCATATCTCCTTTGGTTGCAACTAAATAACTCACATTCTCCCCATACAGTGTCAAGCCTATCGTAAAATTCTCTTTGACACTCGGGACAATGTTTTCGATAATCAAAGTGTTCTCTGAGACGAAAATACCCCCATTTTTCTCCAGAAGGTAAACTCCGTATGGAACACCACAACACTCACTCACATTCTGAGGAATTTTCTGTATTTTGATCACCGGAACGCGACTCATCAAGGTATCAAACCATCCTATTTCTGTATCATCAGTCCCTATGTTGTGTATTGTGTGAATGATGATTTCTGTAGGTTTCAGGACCTTCCAGGTACTCAGCACACTTAGGAAGTGTTCGAATCGAAAAGTGCGATTATGGCACCATACGTAATGCACTGTGTTTGGTATGTATGGCGTCGACAAATTACTCTGATCATTAAATCCTTTATTCACATCGTTTTGGATGTTGCTGCTGTATTTGGTCAGAGATATTACCAAAATAAACATGGTGCAGATGAAAATTATCAGGTAGACTTTCCCACCTCTTTTAAGCCATTTATCACAAGCAACACCTGAAAAAAGCTGCATTAATTATATATAGAAAAAGAGCTTGGTAATTGGCAGACATTTTTAATGAAAGGAAAGTTAAAAAAAACCAGGTAATATATTAATATTGTTGATAAACTCTAGAGAACCGCATTTTTAATAGAATTTCGCCAAACATCTAAAAATGCGGCAGTAAGATAACACTTCTTTTGAATAAAAAAAAAACGACTTTTCATTACTACTGTCAGTATTGTCAGAGACAACATCCAAAACAAATACTAGTACACCAAATTCGGTGCATCAGACGTGTATGTTAATAATGTTTCAGATATATTTATTGTCGTCAATGGTAAGAAATAAAAAGGAGTAAGTAGCAATAATAATTTCTTCTACCTTTTCTCTCCATATCCATTGAACGATTGTGAGGCCAAATAAATTATGCTACATATATTATTACATATAATTATAATTTATTACAAGTACTGTTATCTGTATTATGAGCCGAGGGCATCGAAATATTAAGTATATTTAACATGAATTGATGTATATACTTTTCTTACCATATATACATGCATTTAAATATTATCATAAATATAATGAAAAAGAAGTATATAGGATGATAACCAATTATCAGTCTTCCGATTTTCATTTCAATTTTTAATCATGGACTGAGTCCTCGGTGTTGGAGTACTTGGACTATATGACCCGATCAAATCAATAGACAATTAAACTTTAATTTTGCATCTGGAACTTTTTTCTCAAAAAATTAGAAAAATGACATAACCCTCGTCAGTGATCCTCAATCTAAACAATGTAAAATGGCCCAAGAGTGTAAAAAATTTTATGTTCAAAATGTTCCGAATGACGTAGCAGGATGGGTGGGATATGATGCTTCAGGACCCACGTTTTAGAAATTTCAAGAAATTTGGTAACATTAATTTTCGAATGCGTTGAAGAGACAGACGATCAACTGAAACTGATCGAACTTGGCTACATGTGCTCTCGGGGACTCCTGGTCCACCAGCAGTGACACTCACCAAGTGGTACAAATGTTAAGCGTATTCAAATTCAGTAAACAATGATATATTATAAAAATCCATGACAAGCACCAAAGTTATTCTGGAAATACTACGGCATCATTTAATTGTTCTTTTCTTGCTAATGACCATATCTCCATACACAGTACAAATTCGATTATTCAAAAAATCATAAACCGAATGCATACAAAATCAGGATAAAACGAGAACCAAAGCAAACAAACAAAACCCGTCACCATATGCTCCCAATATGGGAGTGAGTACAGAAGCCTAGGAACCCGTCGCTTCAATTCGGTAGAATTGTCACATCCGGTTACTTCCATTTTGGAAGATATATAAGCATATCATGTGGTTTGATGGTTCAAATGGTCTAAGACAGAATATCATCCACCATTCTGGACAATGGGACATCGTAGTGTATGACGAGTTCCACGTATCAACCGTCGACTACCTCAGTAACGATGTTAGTCAGTCACAAACGTATCCTTGGCTGAGAAGCTTATCTGAGAGACGCCTATCGTCTCAGAACAAAATCTGTGTACCTGATTTGGTATTTGCTCTGGCATAACGTATCAATTGAGATATGAACACGTCATAAGCCGGCAATGAAGGGATGTTGCTACTCAGAAAGGGAAAGTTTGTGATGCTTAAATTGAAGCCGTCTCGTTTGTCATAGAGTGTGGTGTTCATGTGACCATCAGTATCGTAGGACAGCACGGTATGTCCAAATATGATGCTGAATTATTTGTCTCTGTAGTTTCTTTGATTTCAAGCAAGGATAGATTCTGCAAAGGTGATTAATCCGCGAATTTTGGATTATTGATGGACAGCACATCGTTTATATATCTGTAGATGAAGTCAAAGTCAGAAGCTAAGTACTTTTTTCCCTTCAGAGACCAAAGATTGAATGAATTCAGCTTCATACGAGTAAATAAAAATGTCGGCAGTTAAGGAGTGGGGCATTGGTTCCCATTGGAATTCCGACAATTTGTTGGATGACCTTTCCTCCGAACACCTCAAAAATGTTGTCGATTAGGAAGTTTGAGATCTGAATAATATCTGTTTCAGTGTACTTATATTTTTTGAATCGGACTTTTCTCTTACAAAGTAGGTTTTGTCATGGTTAATATTTGCGATTGCCGTTCTTGCTTGTAAACGCATTGCTTATAATTTTGTGAGTCTTTCTTTCAGATTAGAATGTGGTATTGAATTGTAAAGTGTTGAAAAATCAGTTATTTTGGACACTTCGATGTTTGTAGGGTGCCTCTTTCTTTTGAGTGGCTCCACCTATAGATGATATCGACAATGTTGTCCTTCGTGTTTCTATCATGGTGTGATGTCTTCTGCAGCTGTCTGTTTGTCCTCTTTTTCTCGTCTCGTGAGAGTATCTCTTCCTGATCTTTGTTTTGTATTTTACAAGGTCTTGTTTGTACATTGAGTGATTGACAATTTGAGTTTTGGATTCTGAATTTAGGTTTTGTATTTGACTTCCATTCCAATACATTCAGTCTACCATTTGAAAATTCATTACAAGTTTGCATGTGCTGAATATAGAATCAAGTACATGCATACACTTATTACACTATTTATATTGATTGGATACGTTCACTTAGCAATTGTTAAACGTCTTAAATTCAATAGCATCATTTTAAGAACAGATGAATTTTCAGCATGGACCAGACATGCACGTATCGGGTACTTAACCCTCGTCAGTGATCCTCAATCTAAACAATAGAATATGGCCAAAGACTGTTAAAATTATGTCCAAAAATGTACCGAAAGACGTAGCAGGATGGGTGGGATATGATGTTACAGGACCCACCTTTTAGAAATTCCAAGGATTTTGGTAACAGAAATTTTCGAATGCGTTGAAAAGACAGACGATCAACCGAAGTTGATCGAACTTGGCTACATGTGCCCTCGGGGACTCCTGGTCCACCAGCAGTGACACTAACCAAGTAGTTCAAATGTTAAACGTCTTCAATTCAATAGCTTCATTTTAAGAACAGATGAATTTTCAGCATGGACCAGACATGCACGTTTCGGGTACTTAACCCTCGTCAGTCATCCTCAATCTAAACAATGGAATATGGCCAAAGACTGTTAAAATTATGTCCAAAAATTGAGAATGATATTACATATCAGTAACAGACTTTTGTGGAATTTATATCAGAAATTTACAGGACATATCCAAATATTATTGGACAGGAAAATTATAAAAAAAGAAGTTAAAAATGCCAAAGGACCTTGTAGGGTTTATGATTAAAATTGGCTCATCAATGAAATAGATTAAAAACCATTTCTTTTAATAAAAATGTACATAAAGGCATAATTTTGCACTATTTTGTTTAGTTCAGATACATGCAGCTTAGAGAGGATAATGAACAACTTTTTCACAACATACATGTCTTTGAATATAAAAATTGTTCAGATCTCTCGTGGTTGAAAAGTTGCCCCTTTTTTTCCGAAAATTTGCTATTATGCCATTTTTGAAACCAAAATTCTTAGAAATTAAGATAAATAAGTGACAGATTTTTTATAATTCCATTTTTATATGGAATATATTTTCTTAGCCTCTCAAGCACCCAAAATATGAAAAATGTTCATAGATGCAAATAACCATATATCCCGCATAATCGCTGAATAAATAATATGCTAGGCAAAGCCACCGTACGGAGTTTACCGACTTTGTAGATAAATAAATAAATTGAAATGAAAGACATATTAATAATAATCCGATAAATCGATTATAAATATTAGCAGTATATATAACCGTGTCGTCAAGCGACGCGAAGGACAAAGGTTAAAAATTGTAACGTTGTTTCTATGGTTTGAGACGCTGTGGTGTAATGGATGTGTAACCGTAGTGTAGTGATCTGTATACGGCAGTATGTGTTAATTTCACCAAATCATACACGACAGACAATCCATGAAAAGTTTCCCAGATTATGTATCGCGAATATAAACGGCTTCTCGAGAAAAACGCCCATCTTTTGAATGCCACGCCCACTTTCAATAAACCGGAACCGCCGAATAATAAACTTCCTGTTGGTGGCGAGCAGAAGGCAGAAATGGCAACAAAAGCAAGTAACGAGATGGTTGACCCTATGTCATTAATTAAATCGGATCTTGGATATGAGAAAAGCAAGGCATCACATGTTTTTGTTATCTTAGGTGCATCTGTAAGTATATTTTGCAAAATAGCTATTGTTTAGGTCGCATAATCAAAAGTGAAAGTAGATGTCTGTCAACAAATAGGACAAGAGAGTACGGAGCTCGTAGCTGTCAAATTAACCTGTATCACATGCATGCAAATTAAGCTTTTTTACATGTTGCATTGCACTTACAAATTGCTGTCTTTCGTAATGAAATATGAGCTATTTGCTGACAATCTGTTCATGTGGGTTTCAATGTTATAAAATGAATTTAAAAATAAATGCAATTTGTGTATATGACAAAGTATGCGTATCAACTTGAGGTACATTATGTTGTTGTTTACTGATACCACCCTCCAGTAAACAACAGCATATAGTATGTATACACAGTCGTGTGCTAGAATCTCATAAAGAGATTAAGCTGGAAGGGGGAAAACTCTCTTATTTCCTGACTTAGTCAGTAGAATATATTTAATTCCGTCTTTTCGATTTACAGGCCTACATTCGTTTTGTGCAGGTATCTGACGTAAATGCATTGTGACATCATTAAATTCCTTTGAAAGCGTCATATTTGTAAGCCTGTTTCCCTGAAATTCACGCTGGTTTCCCTAAAAATTGATGACGTCACAATGCGTTGACGTCAAATACCTGCACAAATGGGAAGTAACTCTCGAAAAGATGGAATGACAACTTCAGACTATCGATTGTGATTTCCTGATTCAGAATATTAGTAGAAATTATAATAAAACAGTATTTAAATAAACAATATGTGTGTATATACTATGTATATGCTCTCTTTAGGCTTGTTATTTACATGTATGCTACAGCATGCAGCAGGAATCCCAAGATGGGATGTCATATATCAAAATTATCAGTGCTGTTCACATGGATATGTTGAGCAGAATGTTTCTAGCTTCCCCACTATAATGGTAAATTACCTATGAATTCTCTTTATCTGTATGCATGATTCACATGCAACTTGCTTAATTTGCCGGGTAGCTCTGGTACCTTACCTGTGATCTTATTTTGCAATAGAAGGGACTTAAATAGAGTGAGTTGATGTGTGAGGCCTTATTTTGATTTTTTTTCTATTTATATAACAAGTATGAATATGTGATGAGGGATGTGTCACTATTGCATTACTTAGAATACTACACTATAATCATGAAACGTTTGAATGGTTATAAATGGGAGCAATTTGTACACCATTCTTTTATATTTCATCTGATCAAATTGTTTGTTCATATGTGTTTGCTTTATGTTTTGTATTTGTTTTAAAGGTTTATGTCCCCTGAACTCTGGCCAGACTAAAAGCTTTATATATTTTTGAATTTATCACCACTAATTTAATTATTTAATACTAATAGGATATGTGAAATTTATTTTCAAAAGTACATGGCTATACAGAAGAAATTAACTACCTATGATAAAAAAATATTGCAATCTTTAAACTGCAAATTGATCTTACCAGCCAAGGGATTTACCCCCCCCCCCCCCAATAAAAAAAACCCAAACTAATAAACAAATGTTCAAATCTAGACCCTTTTCTTCCAAAGCCCCTATCACCCTCGAAGTTGATGCTTTTATGGTACATAATATTAATTGAGATCATTTAAATGGTACAGGTATTATGTACAAAATGTACTTCAGTTTGTCCGACAGTCTTACACCCTACATTTACATGTAAAACTTCCTGACGCATTGTACGTTATTATCCCAAGTATCGATATCCTATATACATGTATGTGTACATTGTCATTTATAAGGAAGTTTAAAACGACACTAGATGCTCTTGCTTTCTAATAGACACTATCAGTATGTACCTTCTTCAGGATGTACCTTCTCCTGTAGCTGTTAGAAAACTGAAAAAGATGCATTAACCTTTTTTCTAATGATCTTCGAAAAGATATTATCTTGTAATGAACATATATATACTAGTTTACTGATGTGACTACGTATGGGTGAACTTTGGTTAAATCTGTAAAATTTATAAAACCGTGATGATTCAGTGATCGTCAGATGGTTTCCTTGTCCATTCTTATCTTTTGAAGATGCACTCAGTGTCGTTTCTGTAGCTCAAATGCGTCTTTAAAGGGAATTTTTTTTAAAATACCCGGGGTAAGAAGCGGATGTGGGGAGGGGGTGTGTGCCTAAGTACGTAATTTTCCGTACTTCGTAATATTTGAAAAAAAACCCAACTGTTTCTTCAAAAATTTTAGGGAGCCCAGTCCTGAACGCCCTCCATTTCGAGTTTGGTTATTTGTATAATCGAAAATCTACCATGTCTCCCTTTTCTTATTTGTTTGAGATGTTCGTCATTAGCTATTTAGTTGAATTAACTTGACTGTAATTGGTATTTTTACAGATTTATCTTAAAAGATGGATTTTCATATCAATATTTGTGTTGTACAAACGAATGGAAATCAATAAATACATGATATGAAAGTAAATAACTTCAGCTAATTGAAACTTGATAACCTTGCAAGAAAATGAAAAATGATGAAGGTATTTGTCAGATTCAGCGGGTACATTAAAAGTATTTTGATATCAACAGAGATCCTAGTAACATAAAAACGTAACGGGTCGCACCTTTTGGACAAACTCTGATATGTCTCCGATACTGTCCTCAACGACAAAGCAGATCAATGAGCGTGCGTCGTAACAAAATGTAGTTAGTCCCCCTAATGAAGTAGAGCTAGATACCTTAATGAACATCTCAGTCGATCAAATTCCGCAAGATTATGTGTAAACAAATCGACTTCGATCTAATATTTTTTTCTACGTAACATTATCATGGTTTCTTTGCGGTTCAAGCTATTTTTTCCTCACACGTATTCCAAAATGTCAAACTGATTATAAGTCTTATGACCCAATCTTAATCATACGAAGCAAAGCTAAGACTAGACGAGGGAAAGGGGATGGGGGAGGGGGGTCTACTTTTGTATCAGGATAGCCTGAAAAAAAAAGGGGGGGGGGGGTGGCAGTAGTTTAAACGGACTGCATTTCGGTGTATAATAATTATAGTATCGTAATTGATGTTACTAGACAAGTGTATAAAGTTGGGAAAATGGGGATAATATTGGAGGAAAATAGCATCATTTTCATTCCCTGCTACGCATTTTAATTTTATAAAGCCAAGGTCCCTGTGATTCAAAACCACTGTTCCAGTGAAACTATAGAACCGTTTATCTACAGCAACACATTTATTTTTTGCAGGGTGATTTAGCAAAGAAGAAGATATACCCAACCTTATGGTATATACATAAATTTCATTGCATGAATTTTTATTACTAATAATAGAAATCAATTTGAGTTATATGAAATAGATTTGCCAATTTTTCATCAGTCAGAACTAAATATTTACAAATATTACTGGGTACTTGAGTCTAGGTTTGGAAAATAAAGAAAGGATATCGATTCAACATTAGATATACTTGATCTCTTTATGCTCACATGCCTAAAGTTCTCATATTTATCATTTAAAATTAAAATGATCAGTAAGCATTTTTCAAATACTTTTATGTAATAGCATGTGGTATATGTAACAATATATCTGCTATATGTTTCCCTTTCAATAGGTGGTTATATAAGGATGGACTTCTGCCGCCCAACACCACATTTATTGGATATGCTAGAAGTAACTTAACTATTGCAGATGTCAGGAAGAAAACTGAGCCATTTATGAAGGTATGAAAAGGAGAGAGTTTGGATAAGTACTCCATAAAGTCAATAACCAGTTACCATGGTGATGAACAAATGTTGACTTACAATGTAGATCTCTATTTTCTAACATACATGTACAGTTGTAAATATTGTATCGAATTTCAAGATTGATTTAGATACAGCTGTTATAACAGTAGATTATATACATGTAAATGGTAAAATAGTATTGCAATGAAGAAAAAATTTATATGAATCATAATTAAAGTAAAGAAATGAATGAAGCAGAAAAAAAATCATTGTACATTTTCATTACAGATCAAAGATTCAGAAAAAAATAAAGTAGAGGAATTTTTCAAATTGAACAGTTATATAGCTGGAAGTTATGATCGTCCTGATGGATTCGCCAAACTGAACAAAGCCATAGAACAAATTGGTGCCTGTAATAGATTGTTCTACCTAGCTTTACCACCCTCCGTATACGAATCTGTTACTCTCAATATCAAGGCTGTATGTATGGCAAAGGGGTAAGTATCGTAAATGTAAAATCCATCTAAATTGAGAACCTGTTTATAATTTACACACAAACGAAACTTGGTTTTATTAAAACAATGATTAAAAATAAATGATTTAGGTATTACAAACAAAGATGTTCATTTCTGAATTAATCCAGATGAAGAAATACACTGCATTTCTTAAAAACAAAATTCCTATCCCAACATTATTATAACACAATAATACATTGTACATGTTGTACTATCATCATATTCAGTTTCAATGAATTTGTTCTCTAAGGGATAACTGGACGAGGATAGTTGTAGAGAAGCCGTTTGGTAAAGACTTGGACAGCTCAAACAAACTATCTGACCATCTAGCAGCTTTGTTTAAGGAGGAAGAGTTATATAGGATAGATCATTACCTCGGGAAGGAAATGGTCCAAAACCTCATGGTACTCAGGTACAAAATATCTGTACAGATTAATTGTCACTTCAATTATATAATTGCTTCGATCTTGCAAAGATTTTGCACATGAACTTTATTAAGTAGGATTCATATATTTTACCAGAGTTAGTGCTCTTAAGAATGCATCTATTCAAGACGTCACTAAAGTATCTATTTCTAATAGATTTACAAAAGAAAATGAGTCAATTCACCAACTATCATCCTATTTCTGATAAATACATGTACAGTATTCAGTAGATTTAAAAGAGTCTTAATGAAATTTAGATTATCAAATTCTGTTATGCAACATTATCTTTCTGTCTGACTTTCTGTCTTAAATGTACATTGTAGGTTTGCAAACAAGATCTTCAGTCCTGTGTGGAACAGGGATGGTATAGCTTCTGTGGTGATCAGCTTTAAGGAACCTTTTGGTACACAAGGAAGGGGAGGCTACTTTGATGAATTTGGAATTATAAGGTACAACATCACAACCCCCAACTCACCCTCTGAAAACCTTTTAAAAATAATATTACATGTATATGTAGAAATAATGGAATACAATCATTAAAGAAATGAAATAGAAAATGCTTTAGAAAAATAAAATTTGAATACATTTTAAAATATACAAATTTAAACAAAAAAAAAATCTGAACTTTAGTATAACAAATCATCATATAGCAATAAACACAACTGTCTCTCTGACTGCCAAATTATACTAAATCAAGTCTACACCATGCTCACAAAAATGTCTGGAGACCCTTTTCAACCTTGAAAATTAACATTACTCGCGAATAACGTTAGGCTAATGACTACACTAGTAATGTAATACATGAAGTATTCCTTGAATAACTGTTTAATGTATCAATAATTTTCATGTTTCAGAGATGTCATGCAGAACCATTTGCTTCAAATTTTAACATTGGTTGCCATGGAGAAGCCACCATCAACTGCCGCTGAAGATATACGCAGTGAAAAGGTCAGGATTGAGTCTTATTGAAAATCATGATGGGATAAAATTTAATATTATTTGTATTTTTGCTGATTTTTCTGATTTCTGAAATTCACATTATACATATAGGAACACATGTGTTTATTCAGAATTTTATGTAGATTTTATTATAGAAAAAGTGCCTTTATTTGTGTTTTGTCACAGATATGCAACGCACAGCAAGTGAAATTAGATTAATGAATATGTAATATGCATTAAATTCACTTGCTGTGTGTTTCATACCAGTAAGAAACATAAATTATGATATTTGTTCTATACATGTATATATGCACCAAAATTGTAAGTTTCATTCTTGTTTTTTGAAGTCTTGTTTTACCTGGTAAAAAGGTAACGTTGAAATGTGGGGCACTGCAGTTCAGTTTGCAGGTTAGATTACGCACACTGTGGCATTTTTCTGTAAATCTTATGCATTGTGATGTCATGAGTATTTACATGCGGAATGCTATAATATTCATCTCAGGGACTTACATTGCTTGTGCATATATTCTATGATAAGATCATTATTGTGTTACTGTATGAATTAAGATATGTTTGATATAATTCATTAAACAATGGTTAAGGTAATATCAAGATTTTTGTGATGATTGATTATTAACTTTCTTTCATTACATTGCAAGATAAACCTGAAAATACCAGATTTTTTGCCATGCAGGTAAAGGTGCTCAAGAGTATATCCCCACTAACCATGGACAAAGTAGTGCTGGGTCAGTATGTAGGAAATCCTGACGGTGAAGGGGATGAGAAGCAGGGGTACTTAGATGACCCAACTGTTCCTAAAGGTGTGTGTAATATCTTGTCATGGTGTCAATTTGTCAGTTCACATTCTATGTGAAAATTCTTGTCAATTACTTGTAAAAATGAAATGCCTTCAACAAAGGTAATAATTTGTCGTTTTTAGGGTCTGTAACTCCAACATTTGTGACAGCTGTGCTGTATGTGAAGAATGAGAGATGGGATGGAGTCCCCTTTATTCTGAGGTGTGGTAAAGGTAAGTTTGTATCTACATACATATAACTATATCTCATGATTAAATACTTGATAAAAAGTGATACCTGAAATTAGCAGTCTTCATGAAAAATCTTTAGCCTGACACAAAGGGCTTCCAGAAATTCTGCCAGACTAGTATAAATTGTGTAAAAAACTATACAATTGACCAGTGGAATTTGTCTTCAGGCTAGTGTCTTTGGTCTAGTGGTTCAAATGTTCTCGTGAAGACTAAATCTATGAAGATAGTCTAAACGCAACCAATAATCTATTATATCTTTTGCATTTCTAGCTTTAAATGAAAGAAAAGCTGAGGTGAGAGTCCAGTTTAAGGATGTTGCAGGCGATATTTTCCCGACTGGAGAAGTACAGAGAAATGAACTTGTAATCAGAGTGCAGCCAGATGAGGCTGTGTATCTTAAAATGATGGCTAAATCTCCTGGCATGACTTTTAAAAGCGAGGAAACAGAACTAGATCTCTCTTATGGTCATAGATATAAGGTACATGTAGTTAATATGTTCTCATAGCTGATCAAGCTTTCAGATTCAAAATTTTCTGCATATTACAATTTAATACCGTGACCTGGCACCTTCTTTCTGTAAATGAAAAAATTCTGACAGGGGCATAGTGTTTCACAAACACATATTGTCATGGTATCGGATTATACATCCAGATTGGGATCATTCAATTTTTACATTTGTTTTAATCTGTTACGTACAGTTAATTGATTTACTCATGCATGCATGTCAACAGGTTTTTATAAAGTTAATAATGATTGATGTTTTACAGGAGGTCAAATTACCTGATGCTTATGAAAGACTGATATTAGATGTATTCCTAGGATCTCAGATTCACTTTGTCAGATCTGACGAGCTCTCGGAGGCTTGGAGAATCTTCACTCCCTTATTACATCAAATAGAACGGGAAAAACCCAAACCTATTCCTTACGTTTATGGAAGGTATGTAATTATTAGCTCCCTTCCTTATGTGTAGTGTAGTTTACCTTCAGTAACTTTCTATTTTAATCAGTTTGTGTAAAATCCTATCTAACTTGGAGAGTGATGAATTTTGGATTGGATTAACTGAATGAATTATTAATGATTAAAAGATTAAGTTATACATTTAGTTATGATAAGTAGTTTAGTTTAGTTTAAACAATATTTAAAGTTTAAACAAACAGGATAAAAAGATAGTATTGAATATTCAAAATACAAGTTATTCAGCCAAAACAATTACTTGGACTATATGAGTTACATACATTTACACTTTTGAATTGCTTCATATGTATGTAATTCTCAATTTCCTTATAAGTAGAGATTCTCTCTTTAAAAGTAATCTAGATAGAATGCACTTGCTCTGCAAATTTTTATTTTAACATACACATTTTTCTTCATTAAAGTCTTTGTTTCTTATGAATTATATATATAACTTGCATAGAAGTTTGTTGAGCAAAACTGAAAAATAGTGAAAACCTTCTTACATGTATACTATATGAATTAGAGAGTACAGTTTATCGTTTCCTGTTCTTCATTGATCATTTTATCATATGCCAACAGATTTATTACTTACAAACCATATAACAAAGGAGCTTTCTTTCTCAATGGATGTTGTATTTTATATTACAATTGACAGATGCATTATCTTAGTTCTAAAACTAATGTTCTTCTGTCAGTATATAATTCTTTCTCCTTATTCTGGGAATATGTTCCTTAAATATCACTATATACATGTATAACCTAGATTGCATGTTGTCATTCTTGGAGATATCCCTTTTTTACCAAACATATTAACTGTCAAAAGACAGCAATAGTTGGCAAGTTGCTTTCTGTGATTGGTAAATTAATTTCCTAACTTTCTTCTCACTTTTAGTAAATTGATTAGAGTGTCATGCATTGGCGAGTTCAAATGATACAAATGCTTGGGATAATGCTTCATCAGATTACTTAAATCTCCCAGTGAGTCTATTTCAAATTCAGTTATATCAGTAATTAGTTCTGCTGTATGATATCTACTATCCAATTGCCAATGTGTAATACTCTGAGCAATTTACCATCAATGAGAAGGAACTTTTCCAATTTATTCATCAAGTACAGATTGTCACACTTGCTTTCTTTTGACAGCAGCCTATTTCCATATTTGCATTGGTGTTGTATATTATTTGTTTGCTGTGTTTTCAGTCGAGGACCTAAAGAGAGTGATGAAATGAGTGCAAAACATGACTTCAAATACTCTGGCACATACCGCTGGACCAACATAAAAGCACCATTGTGATTGGCTAATCTCACCCATACTTTCATCTGATTGGTTAACATCATCAAAGCACCGAAAAGGTTCTTCAGGACCTGTCATTAACACATTTATCATATGAAAGATTAACATTTGGTTTATTTACATGACATTTTTGTTAATATAGTTATTTATCTCCCTTTGCTTATTGCTTGTTCCGCTATCTATTTAATGATTTTACCTAGTTTCCTTTTTATAAGATGTTGACCATGGATATCTTTAGTTTGAGCGTCCAAAGTGACTACTTTTTCAAAATCTATTAACCCTATATAGACAGATTTACTATTTAAAATATGATATCCATTTTACAGATATCATATATATTACTTAATTTAAATGTAACCAAATAATATTGACATAATTCATATACAGAGATGTAGTAAATGGAGTAAAGTTATGGTAATAGACTTGTGTTTGATTGACAGTTTTATAATGTGTACATATCAGAAAACAGAAAAAGGAGTGTGTGTACCAGAAATTATAATTAACAAGTTGGTCATTTCTTATCATACATGTAGCTGTATACATGTTTAAATGTAAAATCTCAGCCATTTGAATTATAATGTGTTTATATATGCAGTTACACGTAGTATGTTTAATTCATAACAAAATGCCTGAAACAAATATAAGTGTATTTGTATATACCAACAATAGAGCAATCAAGACAGAATTGGTTGATCTTTTAAAAATAATTTAACATATATTCATTCTACTGTATTGTGGGTAGTAAACCTGATATACCTGAACATACTTTACGGTGAATTGCTTCTTGTTGATATTACTGGTAAACTGATATTGGCTTAGTGTGCATGTTTGATGGGCTGTACATCAATTTTAGGCACACACCCCATGTATGCAATACAATATATGCTTTGACTAGTCAGTCGTAAAGTACCCTGATTGCATAGTATTGAGTCAATTTTGATTGATTCTCCAGGAGTTTGTTAGTGACTTTGTTGATGTTGAGTTGACAATGTATTCAAGCAGCAAAGTACAATTATATGTGTCAGTTTCATAATTGTAATTTACCAGGAGGGAGGAATCAGTCATACATGCATGTATACCAAAAATGTGCAAAATGTGATTGCTTACATCGCAATAGAAGAGGAAAGTCCTCTTCCCTAAAACACACATGCTACAGACTTGTATATTTTGTAAAGTTTGGATTGATGGTGGTTATAAGATCTCCTCCGTCAGTGATCAATTTTAAGCTCATCTTGAAGAAGACTATACATTAAAGAAATATAGTCATAAAAACTAACATTGAAAGTCAATCATGTGCGGATCCAGAGGGGGGAACGGGGGTCCAGCTTTGGCCCATTTCTAATTGCAAAATTTTAAAATGCATGAAAGGGCTTTGAAACCTAAATTTTCGGCTCGCTTCGCGCGCCATTTACAAATACAAAACTATTTTTCTGCAAAATTCCTTTAATTATTTTCAATTCTTCATACTAAGTAATTTCATATAATTGTCTTGGGTCTCAGGAACTCGCATTTTCAACAGTCCCTTACTTCATAGGATGTAACCTCCTTCATCTTTCTCAAGGGTTTGTCATTTTAAGATGTCTGATTACTTGGGAAAATGACACATCTCTTATCTATTTATTCTCATGAAATAAAGACAAAATGGAAATTAATAAAAAAAAAAACATTTGCGGCTCGATCCGCTCGCCGATATAAGGAGTAAAATATTCAATGTTATAAATAATCATCTCGATCGAATCAAGACAAATTTGTATTTCATATCTAAAAAAATTTCAGGCTCGCTACGCTCGCCAATTCTTCATAAAAATAAACGTGAAAGGAAAGCTAACAATACCCCCCTCAGAATTGCCCCCTCCCCATCATGAGCACCGATATATATGTACCTACATGATATTGTCATTATCTAGGTAGGCTTCCTAAAATTTTGGACCCCCTCTGACCAAAAATGCAAAAATGCTGGATCCCGCATATCAATCGTGCTATGTGCTCAATATTTTTAGAAGATATATAGCTTCTTCTAGTTTCATAATCTCAGAGAGTAACATTCATAATTAGACAGAATTATGAAACAAACTAGTATACAATTCTTGTACTAGTATATGGATTGAACTTGTCAAATAGTTTTTGCTCAAATCTGAATAATATCGATGTCCTCATATTAGTAATTACTAGACGTCCATCCTCTCCATCCTTAATACATGAGGTTATATCAATTTAATAGGAAAAATAATGTTTTGAACAAAGATTATATTTAAAAACAGTGAAAAAAAAAAATCCCAGAAAAATAAAGATTTATGGACTTAATTCCAATGTGGGGATTGCTGGTTGCTGCAGGAGCTCCCTCTGTTAAAAATTTGCACCTGCTTTTTTGAGTAGAAGTCAACATTGATGTAAAGTGAAAGATAAAAGGTAGAGCCTTGAAACTAAGGAAAATATACCCAATATTATGTAAGACGTTCAATAGAGTAGTATTCTGTACATGCTGGTGGGAGAATGCTAATATATACATGTATTACTAAGGCGAATTTCCAGATTTTCATCATGATTATGGAGAAGGAGCAAGCTGTATTTACATACTCCTAGTGGTGTGTTACGACATTAATATATCTTATGAATATTTTGCCGTTTAATAGATGGTTAATTGCTAAATGTATCATATCTATCAAATTAGTTTATAACTTTTCAAAACTTTTCAAAATATGAAAATCATAAACTAAATTTCAGTTCATTACAATATGTTGATAAAATGCCGATATTATTACAAATACTAGCATGAAAAATGTTCCATATATTTTCTATCAATTTTGATTCTTGTAATTGTATTTTCCAGTCGTGGACCAAAGGAAAGTGACAATCTTTGTGCCAAACATAACTTTGTGTACACGGGGACGTACAAATGGGTCAAACCGGAGCCTAAGATGTGATGTCTACCTCCTAACTATATGCAATATCCCTTAATGAATTGATACACAGAATGTTTATGATATACCATCATGTTAATTGACTAATGACAATATTGACTTGAAATAGTGGGTGGTAGGACACAAACTAATTCCTTCTGCAGCTATTAATTACTTATTTAAAGTGAAAAAGTGCTATTTTTTACACAATTCAATCGATTTTAGCATCATTTTAAGTGCTCATTTATCTGTTATACAAGTATATTTATACATTTCTATCAAAGTGTTGAAGAAAAATCATGTATTATATTGTTATGTACTAATTAAGACATTTCATATTTTGTTGTATGTACATTAGTATACCATATTTAGGAAAATGTTCGTATCGTTAAAACGAACAAAGTAGAATTTATGTGTTCGATTTTTGCAAGCGTTATACATTTCTCATATACTTTTAAAATGCACGTGTCGTCATAGTGTCACATTTGGCTTACATGTACTTTGTATTGCCAAATTGTATAATTAGACGCTGAGAAATTTTCTGGTGTCATTCTTTTATACAGAATCCTTACCATGTACTTGCATGTACATCTTACATTATGATATTACATTTCATACGGAAGTACGTATCACAACATACTATGTCCGTCTTATTTTTGTGTCTGTTGTTTTATGCGATTATTAAATTAAAATCAGTAAGTTATTCTTATTTCATGGACGTCTTGTATTTTCTTACACCAAAGAATCGACCAAGATTACCATTGCTCATCAGTCATGTGTTGGTACTACGATAAAATATCAAAGTATTGGAGTCAGTAAATCATTGTTCACCAAACTAGATAGGTCAGGTTTGAACATAGGTCTTCATACTGGTTGATATGGAGAGCTAGGCAAATTGAAACACTGATCAGTTCTATCTCTAGCGATGTATTTCCATGTCTCTTGATAAAAGAATCGTTTTCAACAGGGGAAACGCAAAGAAAAAAAAAGGCTCTTCCACTGGCAATGAAGAGGGTTTACTAAGACGATTAAATGCTGTTCCTAGTCTTCGAAGTACCTATTTTAAAGTATAAAAATGCAACCATCACAGTATCAGGTGACACCGATACTGGATAACGATCCTTCATATGTGCGGGCGGAATTCCACAGATTACATTTGCATTTCGTTGAACTGAAATTTTAGAAGAATTTGCGGTAATCCATTGTGACAGAATACACTTTTAACGATTAAGCTTTTTTCCATAATCTTTAATCTTTTATATGCTTCCGTAAAAAGTTGGTTGCTGATTGCGCTTAAGTAAGTATATTCGAGTGTAATTAAGCAGATTTTTCTCTATAAACTGATGGATTTCTTTTATTGGTTTGTATAATACATGCTGAAAACAAATGTCTGTTGGAGATTCAAATGAAAAGTAAAGATCTGTTATAAATTAAATATATATGTTCATAATGTGTTCATGTTAATGATTTCGGATTTCGCAAAGAAAGTCATTTTAAAAACAGTAAAATATTGTCAAATGCAATCCTTAAAATGCATCTTTTTGGACATCACAATATTCAGAACTTTATGGTGTAGGTCCTTCTCCCTGTATGAAACTGTCTAAATATTTCTGCCAGCATGTCTGGTCAACAATACAGCTACATCCACTGGGGGCGGGCCTCTCACAGACTCCAGAACACCCAGTACAGGCTGGTTTAAATAGTTTCAGAAGTAATCTCCAATTTTGTGCGTCTACACACGTTTGCTTGTTAGATGACATTTGCTGTGAAAGAAATTGGATGAACACTTAGTTCAGCAAAATGAATTCTTCATATTCAAAATCTGTTTACTATTAATTTAAAATAATTCACAAGAAAAAATTCAATATTAAGAGAATGTTTCTTGCTTGTAACTTTCGGCACGCCTTTTAAAAACTGTCAGAGTAATTAAAATATAGTATAATTTATTACTTACCAATACTATGATAGAGATGAATAATACAGCAAATCTGATATTCACTGATGCCATGACTTGATTTTCTTCCACTCTTAACAGAAAATGAAAAAGAAAACATATCAAGTCTATATACAAATTTTAAAAAAATCATGTCTTTATTGCTATAAAATTGTCAAAGTATTACAAATTATGGGAAAATCTTCAACAGACAGCATAACAATAGCCGCAGCGGAATATACACACAAGATTCAGCAAACAACGGATATCACGGAAACAACCACATAATTGATAAAAAAGCATTAACACCAAGAGAACCAACAAACAAGTCAGAGAAAGATACCACTGATACGTGAACGATAGCACATATAATGTTGGAGATCAATTTGCTCTACAATTGTTGTATAAACAAAATTCTTTCTCATTGTAAGGCGACAACAAACGAAATGATAAATCGCATGATCCCAAAAGAAATACAAACTGTGGAGATCATAACTAAAGAAAGTGCATCTTCAATCACCATAAAAGGAATCGGAACTCAATCGTCTTTTACGATATTTGGACAATACCTTTCAAAAAGTTCCATATACAAAAAAAGGAGGGGACCTCCAAGAAGACTCGGTTGCAGCACCAACAGGAACGCACCAAACATCCCAAGTGAAAACACAGAGAAGACACACACAGCAAGAGACAAGGAACAACAAAAGAACGAGACCCATGGGCAATCGGTGCCGACTTACAAGGTTGGTTAGTTTGCAATGCCGGAAAATATGCTGATACAAAACTGTAAATGGATTGGTCATAGTCAAGTTTAAAGAACAACATGAACAAACGTCTGCTATGTTCATAACAAATGGAATGATTATCTGGATTACGTGCGAAGTGACCCTCAACATATTAAGATACAGAAGATCATAGACTGCGCATAATTATTGTAAATATAAACAACATTCTTTCTCATTGTAAAGTGACATAACAAACAAAACGATAAATCGCCACACAAACTTTAGAGAAAATAACTAAAGCAGGCGCATCTCCAATCACCTGAAAAGGAATCCGAGCTCAATAATCTTTTACGAAATTTGGACAATGCCTGTCAAAAGGTTCCATATACACGGTTGGTTAGTACGGAAAATATGCTGATACAATCGGTCTTATTTAAGTTTAGGTAAGGTCTAACAACGTTCTTTTGATGACTAGAAATACGTATTTGAAAAATGTATATTGAACCTAAGTGTACACTAAAACAATGAATATACATGGCTGCGTTTGATTTGAACAACACTATATATAGAGTCAAGAGTGTTAGAGAAGCGCATGCGTCCTCTGTGTAACTGACTGATTTTAATCGAATGACGCGAGTTGTAATCGTGTCGTGTCCAATGTAAACAAAAGACCCCCTAACTTAGCTAAAGCCCCTGAAGTCACAAAATTCAATTTTTTTTCATTGAATATTTTAGGAATTAAGTTATTCCTTATATTTTGTCGTTAAAATGTATTTAATCAACACTATTTGTCTTTTCCAATGTTTCAAATTCGATGACTTGTCGTTGTCCGCCATCTTAACACTCGATTACTCCCGGTAAAGTGGGGAGTATACTCGTGTTACTCGTGTTCAACACTCGGGTCGCGACACTCGTCGTTCGATTTAACAAGAGTCAAACACGTGTGACACGAGTCGTCTAATCGAACGCAGCCCATGTGTCGGTATTCTCCAAGAAACATTCAATAATAATCAGTGCAATCGAGACTCAAATTGCTTGTCAAAATTCATGAAAAGTTAACCAGTATGTCGCTTCGATATGAATTCAAAGATGGGTTACATTCTGTCAATAAATTAAAGTGTCCTTTCCTATTGTCCTCTTATCTTTTTCTAGGCGAGGCTTATACTCCTTTTATCAGATGGCCACACTAAGAAGGAGACTGTACAAGGAAAACTTCTTATATAATAAGGCACGGTCCATTTGATATTGGGGGGGGGGGGGGGCTTGGTTTTTTTCGAAAAAAATAATTTTGCTCTCAATTTTGATGACAAAAATAAATTTGCTTATGGTGAGACAGAAAAAAATCATATTGCTCTTACAAATAATCTGAAATTGAAGAATTACCATAAAATTTCGCTAAAATACTTTAAAAAATTTCCAGCTCGCTTCGCTCGCCGCAGTTTTGAATTTATACTAAAAAAATTTTGGCTCGCTCCGCTCGCCATAGTTTTACCTACTAATGAAAAAGTTCATATATTTGAAGATATCAAAGGTTATGCATGTATGTGTCAGTAAAAATTGGCTTAATGATCCTTAAATGCTTAAATATATTATCAATATTTATGTACATGTATTACTATTTATACATGTTGCATGTATCCCATAGAGTCTAATTTTATGTCATTGTAAGCTTGGATTAGGAAAACTTCAGTTATTCTCAAATTAACAATTCTGCTTTTTAAAATTTGTCTAGAAGACCTTCCCCTCAGACCTTCTTATATGCATGTACCTTATATAAAATATTGAGAATTGTATTGTAAAAATATAAATGATTTCTATTGATAAAACACAAACATTCTTGATATGCGCATCACTTTGTTAAAAAAAATTCCGGTCCGGGGCGAAAAAAATAATCTTGCTCCGACAAAAAACCCAAGCCCCCCCCCCCCCCCCGAATATCAAATGGACTGTGCCTAACTCTGGTTTTTATGTTGGATCAGTCCCCCTTTAAATGTTGACATATCTTTGTAAACAAGGTAAAACATTAAATTGTATATTGATACGTTTTTAACGCCTAGAACGTAAGGTAGTGACGTCCTGGTTCGTCAAGTTTTATGCATAATTCACTGTGTTACCTTGTTTACCTTGCTGTGTCCCGAATAAGGATGGGAGAATTATACCACAACGTATTGAAGCATATGTCCGACTCCAAAAATCCTTATCCATGAATAACAACGTTATGAATGTAAAAAAAAAAAAGATCTCATCGTTGTTTGTATGACGATGTGACCAACTTTAAAAGTATTGTCATTAACATGATTAAGTTCGAAAATGATTGAAATATATGATACGTTTTGAATGAAGAAGGGTTTCAAAAATGGCACAATGTTCTTTACATTCTTTGACGTTAATTAAACAAATCTGAAGTTTATTCATAACGACTGTTGATAGTATACGACTGGAAAGGAGCTGATAAGATAAGGGCTATATTTAGCCCTGAATCTCATCAAGTATTTCTTCTACACAATGTTCTATACACACGAAAAACTTGATCATTTCTAAAATGTAATGTATTTGGAGATTCCTCATACAACTTTTATTTTGTTAAGTACCCGAAACGTGCATGTCTGGTCCATGTTGCCAATTTATCTGTTCTTAAATGATGCTATTCAATTTGAAGACGTTTACAATCTTACAACTTTATTTTGTTAAGCTTATTTCTAGATTCTTAAGTTACAGTCCAAAGAGTGTGGGGGGGGGGGGGGGGGGTTAGCCATGTTCAAAAGAAGCTTTGAAAATTATGAACTATCTGGCTAATATGGATATCTATAAACTTAAAAATTAGTTATAGTCTAAACAAGATACTAGAAATCAACTTTAAAAGACTGGTCTCAACTTTATCCATAAATTTTAGAAGCCTTGAATCTGAAATATGGATGAACTTTGTATTAATTGCCTTAAAAGTAGGCATTTTACCTGTGAAATACACACTGTTTAGAAATAAACAGCACGCTCTTGTTTATTTCATTCCAAAATCTCGTGCATTTCATTTGAACTTGTTTAGAGTAAATAAATGAATGACTTTAAAAGGGAAAAATTAAATTTTGCTTATATTATGGCCTAAAACACATATTCCAAAAAAACTTCCACCCTCCCTTTTTTAGTTTTTCGTCTCTGGGGCATCGTTCCCCCCTAGCTACAGATCCCCACCTTGCCAAAAGATGTGTATTAGTGATATACACCTTCTGTAGCTAGGGGGGAACAATGTTCTAAAAACTTTTCCGGTTTCCATTGATTTTTATGGAAAAAAGACATATTTCGCTCCAAAATTAGGGAGAACGATGCACGATAAATCTGATCCAACTGCTGATTATGATGAAACCAATAACTGGCATCAATTTTGTGAAAGAATTTTCTTGAATTTCCCATTTTGAAAATTTCACTTTTTCAGGGTAGATTTTACGCCTTATCTTATCAGCTCCTTAAATACATCTTCGATATTTTAAACTTGGACTGTGTGCTGTTTTAAAAACTTTCCTTCAAGCTACCGATATTGTTCAAGAAAATGACTTTTCTTAAAGGTATTGCTCAAGCTAATCTTAACTTGGCTATTCAGGCTTTTGAAAGAGTCTTGCAATGTTCATCTTGCATTATGCTACCTTTAATCGCGTTGCTAAGATTGCCCTTTTGTTGACAAAAAAACCCCTTAAAATTTCGACATCCTGCATGCAGGAGGACAAAGGACAATATTATCGGACAATAGAACTACTTCCGCAACAACATAAAGCTTATCCATCTACATTTACTTGTTGTCTTTAGGTGGTTAATTATTTCTGTATACATGTACCAGTAAGTTGACGTGTCCATGAATTTCACAGTACCTGCTTCTTTGGTATGTGATGCCCTTAATTGTTAGCCAAATGCAAGAGAGACTTAGTCTTTCGGATCGATAACATATTTTGATGTTTGGAGAAACGGGCTTTCAGTAAATAGTGGGGAATCAAATGGGAACCAGCTGTGCTCCGCTTCTGGCCGATATTTTTCTATACTCATATAAAGACGAAAACATCCAGCCCTCCAATTCAATTCTACATACAGATATTTCGATGACGTACGTGCTCTCAATTAATAATCCAAAATTTGCCGAATACCTCAGCATACTCTATTCGTGTAAACTAGAGGTGAAAGAAACCTGAATACTTCAATATATGACGTACGGGACAACTTTGAACAACTTCAGAATTACAAATTCCCCTTTCCTTAGTAGTAACATTCCCTCGTTCCCTGCCTATGGTGTATTCATATCGCAACTGATACGCTATTCTAGAGCAAGCTCAAACCTAAAGCTTCCGAGGGCAAGAAGATTAACAGAAAAACTGTCGAACCAAGTGTTTTGAGGGCGAATCGTTGATGATATTCTGTCATGGACCATTTGTACCGTCCAACCAAAGATTATACTTTATATCTTCCGAAATAGACAATTCTACCGAATTTAAGCGACGGGTGTTGCATGCAAGCAGGAGATGCTGACTCTTCCTGGGCACCTGGTCTCACTCCCATATCGGGAGTTCGCTTCTTTTCATGTGGTGGAGGTTTTTGTTTGTTTGCTTTGGTTCCTGTTTTATCCTGATTTTGTATGCCTTCGGTTTATGATTTTTCAATATTATCGATTCTGTGCTGTATGAAGGGATATGGTCATTATCCATATTTGTCATCCACTGATAATTAGTGTCGACTTCTGAACAAAATAAAAGTGTCATAAAAATACTATTGGATAGATTGTATAAGTAATGAATAATAAACCTTTTTAGTAGGAATTTTACCCAACATTAGCATTTCTTATCTTTCTCCTACAATGCGTACATCTTGGTCTCCAAGGCGCATCTCATTCCGCTAGGCGCTTCATTACAATGTAGTCATGGGGAAAGGGGGTGCCATGTTTTTCACGATTCGTGTAAAACGGTTCTTATGTCTTGTAGGCTAGTTATCATCCTTTCTTCTTTTTTACTTCTCAAATGGAACAAGAGATCGTGAAGTCAAGGATTCCTGTCGTCAAAACTTTAGTCAGAATTTGTTACTCTTTTCTTTTTCGGGTCAATGCTTCCGGTATGGTAAACGCGAGATGAATACCACTGAGAAGACCAAACAGGCTTTGGAACCATATCTAACATTCAAAGATGAGCAGATTCCAGCTCAATACTGAGGTCAGCATTCGAATGACGTCATCGTTGCTATGCATTTTGTTGCCGGTGTGTCGGCCATATTTGTTTACATAGCAACCGAAAACAGCGGTGTAGGAATATTAACGTCAATATTCAGATACCCTCTGATTTTACCGTACTGATCTCGAGAAGGAGTTTCAAACATACCCCTTCGGGCAAGGTCATACTGAGAACATTGGGAACCTATGACGTTGTGATGCAAGACGACAATGTTAAAAACTAAAATAAAAACCAAAATATAAATGCTGGATACCGTACCCGGTTCTTCAGATTATTCGGAAAGAGTCGATTAGATAAACACATGTACAGACAATACTTAACTATCTTTTCTTCATTTGTTTGTTCAATAAAATAGGTTTATTGAAATTTTATTAAATTTATTGTTTTATGTGTCTGTTATTCACAATAATGTTCATTATTTTCCTGTTAATCCGCGTCGCCTTAAGCATGCGTAGTCCGTTATACACCTACAGCCTCTTGGAGTCTTCTTCTCACAAATCCCTGAGCATCCAGCACAATTTGGTTTTAACAGCCATGAAATGGCTCTAGTCCATGCAGCGGCCTCTGTACCGGAATTTGTATTTGATGACATTTGCTACAAAAAAAAATCAATAGAATAAAATAGATAATTTACACTTTCCTGCAAATTTGTCACTTACTCGTGATTGCTGCATAAGGTCGTAAATTTTCAGGGCCGCTTTTTCATGACAAATATGGATAATGACCAATGGCATATCCCTGCATACAGCACAAAATCGATAATTCAGAAAATCAGAAATCGAAGACATACAAAATCAGGATAAAACAGGAACCAAAGCAAACAAACAAAAACTTCAACCACATGAAAAGAAGCGGACTTCCGATATGGGAGTGAGACCAGGTGCACAGGAAGAGTCAGCATCTCCTGCTTGCATGCAACACCCGCCGCTTCAATTCGGTAGAACTGTCACATCCGGTTACTTCCATTTCGGAAGACATAGAGTACAATCTTTGGTTGGATGGTCCAAATGGTCTATGACAGAATACCGGTATCATCCACCATTCTGGAGAGTGGGACATCATAGTGTATGACGAGTTCCCCATATCGACCGTAGAACTTCCTCAGTGACGATGTTAGTCGGTCACAAACATATCCCTGACTGAGAAGCTTATCTGAAGGACGCTAGGCTCTCAGAATAATATCTGTATATTTGGTACTTGCTCTGGCATAGCGTATCAACTGAGATATGAACACGCCATAAGCAGGCGATGAAGGGATGTTGCTACTCAGAAAAGGAAACTTTGTAATGCTGAAAATGAAGTCGTCCCGTTTGTCATAGAGTGAGGTGTTCATGTGAACATCGGTGTCGTAGGACAACATTATGTCTTTCTGTGGGTGTCTGTTCTATGTTTTTTGCATGGGTGTTTTGGGATTTTGCTGTGGGTGCTGCAACCTAGTGTTGTTGTAGATCCCTCCTTTCTTTTGCAGTCAACGTGTATGTTCATCACATTTCTTGAGTTTGGGGAATGCAAGACGAAAGATTTTGGAAGACAAGAAAACACTCTCTGTGAAATCAAGTCGAATCATAATTATATCTAGAAAGTAGAGAGTGTCATCGGAGTAAAAGATAAATGCAAAAGAAAATTCCCAATTCCTTCTCTTAAAACAATACTTGAACATTATTCTTATTTTGAATTTCATCGTTTTGAATTATGGTTACTCGCAACCATGGTGTACACTTATAAATATAAACCCATATAACTCACCATGGCTATCATAAAGATAACAAACGCTGCCAGTTTCATGTTAATTGAAGCCATTGCTGTCCTTGTCTCAAATTCCGAGGAAGTTTCTGTAGTATTAAGTACAGTCTTCAGTTAATGATCTACTGTATTTTCACAAAAAAACATTCCTAACATTCTGTTCTGATATTACTCTAAAAATGTAAGAAAAAGATTTAATCCTTGTGTGTAACTATATATTTTCATCTTTCCATCAATATATGTGTAAAAATCAACACTTAGAATTTCATTTCATTTCAGATTATCCAAAATATCCTCTTATAATATGAAATAGAAATTGTTTACGATATAATAATATGTTATTTGACTGCATTCCAAGACGAATAAAAATTCTTAAGTTGTATGATAAAAGAATAATCGACAGAGAGGAAAAAAACGGTGAAAAAATATTGAAATGGCAAAAAGTACTAATTCAATATTGTTTAACGACTAAAATCTGATAAAACAAGAAAATTTTCTTGAGGAAAAGATAGAAATTCAATTTGCTTTTCATCTTTAAAGTCGAATAGATCTGTTTGATAATTTCCCAGAAATATCTGGAATTATAACTGTATCCTTATATTTAAGAAAATTTTCTCAAGCATCATAAAGTTGATTCATTTTTCAATAGATATCGGCTTGAATTCATAGTTTATTATATTTGAAATAATTTATTCGTTTTAATCCGACTTCTTATACAAACTTCAACATAAGGACATACGGTGTTTTACCAGATGCAGTTCCACTTGAATTAGGAAAATATCGTTGTGTGTAAACGAGAATGAAATTTAAAATCATTGTAACAGTTGCACAGTTAGATATTATTTCATATATTAAGGTGGCTCCCTACTCGAACCGTTATAGATTTTTCCTTATATGCAGCAGTCTGCGTATAACGTTTTACAATGACTGGTGAGGGGCGAGCCAGCGCATTGAAAAACACTGACAGAAGATCTTAAATGCCAAAAGAAGCAAAAGATGGTGCATTCTATCAATGTCTACACCAAGCATATAGTCTAATTTCTTAGTTGAAAATGTGATGAAATTATAAGGGGGTACCCTTATGTTTGTAGCCATATCTTGATCATATATAAAATTGTATACCTGTATGCGATTTTTTCACCATCTATATACATTATTGTATAAAATGATCCAATTTGAAAAAAATCCATCCTTTGTTTTTTGCACAAAAATGTGATATACTATATATTATTTGTCGAAAATATGATAACATTATAAGGGGGTACCCCTATGTTTGGAGCTATATCTTGTTCATTTCAAAAACTGTGTACCTGTATGTGATTTTTTCTTTATCTACATACATAATTTTATGAAATATTACAAATTGAAAAAAAATTCATCTGTTTTTTTTTATGCAAAAAGTTGGATTTAGTACATATTCTTGGTCAAAAATGTTATGAAATTATAAGGGGGTACCCTAATGTTTGGAGATATATCATAGTTAGATTTATCTTACAATATCATTTTATGTGTTGTATTTCTTCTATATGACTTCTATAGGATCTTCTTTTACTCATTTGTTATCATAAAATAAAACAAAACAAATAAACATATTCGTATCATCACTGAATTTGGATGGTTCAAAAGCATATGATGGATATTTGATATTTCTCAATTTTTAAGTGCTAGGGTACCTTTCTTTAATGTACTGTATCTTTAATGAAAACAAAATTACCAATCTATTTCTGTGTTCATTATGTCATTTTGACTATTATGTATAAGAAATAACCTTAAAATACAAACTTCATCTGTTAAATTCACGAGTAGGGACCCACCTTAAAACAAAATCCAGAAAATGTTGTTGCATTAAAAAGTTAAATCTCATACCTTATACGTTGCTCTCTTCTGTCCTTTCTGTCTACAGAAATGTGCGAGCTGAAGATGTTTTTATATTCGAAATTGAGAAAGGGGATTTTTCTGTGTTTTCCTCTATAGAGAAGTTGTTCAAAAACGGTAAAATTTCACCAGTCTCCCGGGTTTAGAAAGTTGTTATTGATGTTTGTTTGACTCTCCCTTTCCATGGATATCATGACTTATGTCAAAAGGTGATATCGCTGTGGTTTACCTAACGACGTTAATTTGAAAAGAATTAATACTGTGGCGATGTGCGAAAATGTAGGGACGGGTCAAATTAACGGGAACATGAGACCTGTGCAGAAAACATTATGTGTCATGAACTTTTATCAACTTCCCGGCAATGGGACCAAAAGATTTTTACATCCTTCATGTGCATGGGGGCAGACCTTTACATGCTTACAATGATTTATAATAAATATATTTGAAACTGCAAAAATGATTAAATAAATCAAAGGTGCATGCAAACATTTGAAAGAAGTTCACATCCAATAGAAATTCAACATTCACAGCAAATGCAGATGGATCATTAACAACCACAAATGATCTGATTATAGGCATGATCAATAAGATAATCGTTCATTTAATAAAATTTCAAAAGAAAAATGCATTTCCCAACAGAAAATGGACTGCTTAATTAGATGTAAATATGGTGAATAAAATGACAGATAATTATTATCTGATTAATAAAAAGATATTTTAATGCAAATTTTGCACCCCCTCAAGATAATTGCATGAGATCAATCAAATGTCATGAATTTTTTTTGTAATATTGGCCTTTGATTGTACAAGTAGATGTATTCGGCTGAAAGTTGCCAATCATGGGATGAAATGTAAAACTCTAAGGGTTTTTAAAAAAATGAACACAGAATGCTTGATAAAATACATGTCAGTCATAACATTCATACAGAGAATGATATGGAATATCAAAGATTTTGGACACACAAATAAATGGAAAATTCAGTATCATATACAATATAAAAATGTTTGAAATAGCAAATAGAATAAAATACAAATACAAAATATGACTAGAAGAATTATACATGTATGGAAGAACAATAGAAAAAATAAATAAATAGATGAACACAAACGAGAAAAACTGCTAATAATCATTTGTTTCATCATTATGACAGATCATAAAAATTGCTTAGAAATTATGTGAAACGGAAAATGTCAACTGGAGAAAAAATATAAACAGACTTATATTAATAACAAATAACAAATGTACAAATGCACTACAGTTTGTTTATATGAAGAACTCTTGAAAGATCTAAATCCTTAATGTGTTCAAGCCTCATAGGAATCGAATTGAATATTAGATATTCTATACGTTTAAAATTAAATTGCTATCCCAATGAGTTAAAGAAGATCCTTACGACAATCTCAACAGTACTCAAGATAGAGCTCCAAAATTGAGCATCGACGGACCCCGAGCAAGCTAGAGGTGGGACCAGGCGCCCGGGAGGAGTAAGCATCCCCTCTTGGCTAGCCGCTCCCGCCGTCGATGACCATGCACGAATATGAAAATAATTTATAAAATGCATGTGCTGGTTGAGGTTATACCTACATAGAAAGTGCTATGGCGACAATGTCAGGGAAAAATATTCAAAACACTTACTGTCAAACCCCTCGCGGGAAACTTTTTTACGAGCTCCACACGGCAAATAAGTAACTTTAGCAAGTGATTCAAATATAAGATTAAAAAATTCAAGAGCTATTTCCCTGAAACAATATTCATGGAAATCTAAATCAAATATACTGATATGACCTTATTCATCAGGCAGCAGTTGAAGGGTATACTTTACTCTCAATATTTTTGATGATTAGAAAATGATAAAGATATACAGAATGCTCCAAAATAATATATTTTGATATTAAAACTTTTTGAAATAGCACGGAGCAAAAACTTTTATTGTAATTTAAATTGCATGGGACAAGTATATTTTTGTTAAATGAATAGGGTTCTGGGCAATTTCTCATTTTGCGCCGGTCACATGTTCCTGTCATTTTTGTCCGGTCCCTTAATCTAAATATCTCGATAGGTTACAAAAAATAAAAAACATACAGACAAGCGTAAATGTCACTTATTTCTTTTACAAAACTTTTACTTCTTTGTGTTTGTTTGGTCAGTTTGTATGGATAATCTTTAACAATAGCTTAAATATTATTGACGTTTTTCTTTCTTTAACTTCCATTCTTTTCAATGAATTTTAGTCTTTTAGTTAATCTCAATAAAGCAACTTTGTAGTTTATTTATTGAGAAGCATATGCAGATTACAATGATTATATACATGCAATCAAATAACAAGGGAATGAAAATCAAACACAAATCCCGAAATCAAATTCCAAAAATTTACAATCAAAAGGCTTAAAACTTATTTAAATGTCTCTCTACGCATTATTTATTATCTAAAAATAAAGGGGGTATTCGCTCATTGGCCGCGCTATGATAACCTAGAATAAGAAAATTACCGATAAAATGATTGTAAGCAGCGCCACCCTGAATAAATTCAATGAAGAAATCAGATGTACACAATAATTGAAAATTACAATTCCATTGATAACAAACCCTCCCAAACATAATAATTTCTTATGATACCTTTTATTACGAAATATTATTGAAAATATGTTTCCGCAACAAATAATCAACATAAACGTACTGCTTATTTTAATACCTTTAAACTAAATACAAAATTTCCGACTAAAAAGTAGGGAGTTAGATCTATAGCCGTTTACATATATGCGGTGCCACATACGAAATAATTTTAAGAGCGACACCTACAATGAAAATCCTATGGAGATTCAAATAATACAATCATCTTAAACATTCTGCAAGGAAGCAAAAGTGAATAGATCTGGTGCCCAGTGAGAGTAAGCATCTCCTGTTTGCTAGCAACACCTGTCACTTAGGCCGTGCACAAAAAAGCATATCCGGTAAATTATTAAATTCGGTGTTTTGGATGGTTCTATTCTAAGATATTTTCCAACATTGAGGGGATCGAGATGTTAAAATATTTAATTTTTCATTGTATCGTCAAAAAAAAAAATTGCAGTGACAAAGTATAAAATGTAGCCACGTTGCCCTCAGAACGAAATCGTTTTTCTTTGAGCTTGCTCTGGAATAGCGTATCAATTGCGATACGAATACACCATAATTGAACAATTATGATAACGAACACTGTCTTTTATATCTTGTAATTCGTTTTTGTGTTGCTTATACTTGGTGGTGTTATCTTGATGTTGTCGTTTGGTGTCTGTTTTCCTCTTACAATGATTATTTCTCCTATTCTAAATTCTGATACCAGATCGAATGAGCGAAACTTTTTAAATAATGCAACAAGAGAAATTAAGCTTTAAGCTTTTGTTATCACTATACTTGTACTATATATGTAACAATATTCATGTAATATTTTGATGTGACGTGATCCTATTGTTCTTGAGCCAGTTACCTGAGCCAGTCCGATATTAATTCTACCCGTCCGATAATTACCTGTAGCCGTCTGATATGTTAAAAAATTGGACAGTCACGTGACTATCGATGTAAAATTTAATATACAAGCAAAACTAGAACGAAAGAAAAAAAATGACACTTATTGTCAAACCTCTCGCGGGGAACTTTTTTACGAGCTCAACACGGCAAAGGGCATAAGTGTGACACAAATGAATTAAAGATGATCCTGACGATAATTTCAACAGCACTCACAATAAAGCACTAAATTGAGAGTCTACGCTCAATGGGGGCTCTATTGTAAGTGGTGTAGAGATTATCATCAGGATCTTCTTTATCTCATTTGTTTCACACTTATGCCCTTTGCTGCGTGTAGCTCGAAAAAAAATCCCCGCGAGGGGTTTGACAGTAAGTGTTTTAATTCTTTGCCCTGACATGGTCGCCATAGCACTTTCTACATAGACATAACCTCAGAGAGTGCATGTTTTGTATATATTGTTTTAATTTTCGTGCGTGAACATTGGACCATTCGATGAGGTGTCCCCTGTAGCTTGTTGAAGTTGTTTTGTTTGATATTTGTTATATCTTATATGTGTGTTTCGCTGGGGTCTTTTGATATCTCATATCTAGTTTTGAGTTACTTTCTTACTTTTGTTGTCACCGGTATTCTATTGGTCTTGTTGGTTTTTGTGTAGTCTATTATGTTGATTGTTATGCTTTTGGTGTCGTCTTTGATGCTTAGAGTTAAATCTTCTTTATCCTAATTCGGTGTCTCCTGTTGTGCTCATACCCTGTTGTTTTGCATTTGGATGGTGTGGTATTTTGCTGTGGACCTGTTGGTGATCCTCTCCTATCTTTTATGGCACTTACTTATTACTGTCTTCTTTGTGATCTTATCTTAAAGGGAGACGGATTTACTTTTATGCGTATTGGAAGACCTTTATTTATACGGGTCTGTGGGAGGGTTGTGTGCATGTATTCTGAATAACCACACCATTTGTTCAATATCACATGACAGCTCGCCGTAAACGTCAGTACTAGGTACGCATTGTGCTTCCTAAGTTTATGTATTATTTGTTTCATTTTCAAGGTGTGGTTAGTGTAGTGTAGATCTCCTACATATCGGTATATAAAAACGAATTTTATTAACTTGAATTTACCTAATATTGATTTCTATGCCAATATAAACGGGTAATCTAAAGAATATTTGATGAATGCAACAAGGATATCAAGTCTGAAGGGATTTTAGGCTATTCAAGACTGAAACTAAAACAAACAACAAATTTTGCTTCTTCTTAACTAATTCTTATATGTTTAAACGCTCAAAAATCAAAACCCAAAATAAGACAAAAAAGGAAATACAATTATATATGAATAGATATTAAAGTAGAAATTCATAGGACAGTAAGTGCCAGCACATCTCATCCGTCACTTCAGATTATTTGAAATGGTCTTTTTATAGATAAAAGATTCATTCAATGCTCAACGATATTTTATTCATTTTAATTCTATTTCATTCAAGTACAACAGCTTCAGTTATTAAATGTAGTTTTAACTCCAATGTATTTTCGACACAATTATGCATGATTATTTTCCATTCCATCTCAACAAGCACGCCTGGTCTGTAACACACCTACATCCACTTGGAGCCTTTTTCTCACAAATCCCTTGGCATCCAGGGCATATTGATCTGAAAAGCAACGAAGCACCTCGCCACAACGCATCTGTCCCGGAATGAGTATTAGATGACATTTGCTAAAAGGAAAATAAATACATGTAAGTCATACATGAACATGAAATACAGTGGCGGATCCAGCGCCCCCTTTGCCGGGGGATCAAGGGGCGAATTTTGCCGAATTTTACTGAAAATGGGCCGAAATATAGGGTTTTTTGAAAAAAATTTGGGTCAGTGCCGGGGGGGGCGGACGCCCCTTCCGCACCCCCCTAAATCCGCCACTGAAATACATCACTATTCTGCATTTCTGTAACTTATTCCTGACTGCTGCTTAGGTCTTACTTTCTTGCTATCTCGTTCAACAATATATAGATTGTAACCTTAGTAAATCTGAAAGCCAGAACAGAATTTGCGTTGGTGAATTAGGCAAAAAACTAACTTGAATTTAAACTTTATTTTGTAACGTTTAACAAACATTACGATGGAATATACATTCCAATATGATAATTAAATCAATGTAGAACATGGGTCTTTGGAAGAAACCAGAATACCATAAGAAAACCTTACTTAGACTGATTGGGTGAAAGAAAATTTCGCCCCGTTTTATTCTCGCCCTTTTCGCGTTAGATGACGGATTCGCGTAAAATCAGCCGTACACTAATATTATTTAGATCACTCACCATGGCTATAATAAAGATCACAAAAGCTGCTAGTCTGGTGTGAATTGACGCCATTGTTATTTTTTGTCTGAAATTGTCAGGGTTAATTCTGCAAAAGAAAAGGATTTTTATGTTTCAAATGGTATTATTTTTCAATTAAAGATATACTCTATCTACATTCTGTATCAATACATCGACAGCATAAAATCTATACAATGAATTTATATAAATAATTCATTTCAGATTTTGATTTGAAAAATAACATAAACTCTGCCCAGAATATCAAATTAGAATATGAAACAAGTATTTTTTGTAAAAGGGCTAACAGTCTTTATGTATTTAGCAAAGCTCATTCGCAAATACAAAATATCTTATCTATTTATCAAATAACGTATCCAATAGAAAATAAAGTACAATAAGTGAGAAAAATATAATTGAAATATAAAGAAATAGTAACTGAGCAAATGTTCTACTGAAATTATACTGATCAAAATAGAACCATCTAATTTTGATCGCGTTAGGGTTGGAATTTAACTTCTTCTTCTTCTTCTTCAATACAATTAGATGTGTTTAATTTTTTTTCAGAAACATCTAATATTTTGATTAAAACCTTAGATAAAGGTAAATATTATCAACTACTTATTCATTTGCCAAGAAATATCAGAATTTAAGTCTCATTTCCATATATTTGAAATAATGCAATTCGTCTTAAACTGATGTCAAAGTGAATATGAGCGCACAAGCCACGCAAACTACATAAAGTACTTTTCTAGATTAATTCCCCACAGAATCGTGAAACGTTGGACGGGTGCAGAATGAGAAAGATATATGAAATCATGTTGTAGATATTATTTGAAAAAAATCTGTTAAATTAGTTAATCCTCATTTTTAAATATCTTTTAACCATACCTTCTACTTTGTTCTCTTCTGACCTTTCTCTCTGCGAAATGCTACAACTTGACATGCTTTTATATTCTAGATTGTAGCAAGGGGAATTTTCATGCTTTTCCATTATTGTGTAGTTTTTCAAAATACGGTGAGAAAATTCACCATCCTCCCGGGTTTAGAAAGTCGTAACTGATGTTTGGCCATGGATAACATGTCTTATGTCAAAAGGTGATATTATTGTGGTTTATAGAGAGCGCCAGCTCGAACGGCCGTGAACCACAAATCTACGTATTAAAAATTGAAAACACTATACATGTATACATGAAACATTCATGTTATGGACCGGTATGAAATAAATTAAGAGGGATCAAAGACAGTTCAAATCAGTGAGTAAAAGCCAAACACACAGTCAATATCTGAATCTGAGAATCACAAGGCATACAAAAACATTGAAAAATATAAAACAAAAGAAAGATAAGGAGGGGATCATCAAGACGAAAAAGGGAACAAATAAGCAGAGACAATAACGAAACACTATCGAAAAATATCGCGATACTAGTTATGATCCACAGAGTCAAAACGAGACGCGATATATGTGGCGTCACTCAGATGAATTGATTCGGCGCTGCACAATATGAAATGGTCAAATACATTAAAACAATTAAAAAGCTTTCACACAATGATCACGTATCGAAATTCGCATTAGAAAATTTCATCAAAAATATTCCGACGCTATGGAATTAATCCAGAGGTTGTATTCCTTGAGGATCACTGACGAGGGTTAAGGACCCGAAACGTGCATGTCTGGTCCAAAGGTTGTACATTTATCTGTTCTTAAACGATGCTATCGAATCTTAAGAAGTTTAACATTCGAAGAAATACAAATATTCATCCAAATGAGATAAAAAGATTTCTGTTGATAAACAACTTTGATCTCTGAGAAATGTCTCAACAAAACATTCATTAATCATGACAAATATATAAATGAATAATATTAATCTCCAATAATATATCTTTCTTGTACAGCGAAGTGATTTGTATGTGGCAAAAGGAATTTGTGCGACGAACAAACTCAGAACAACTCCCTTCCGATCTATCAAAGATGTCTGAAACTTTAATGTGGGCAAATAAAGATGTTCACTATCATCTCTAAATGCAATACAAGTTATAACAAAGATTGCCAAACGTAGTAATTTTTGGCAGAACGTACTGCTTTAAAGAAAGAGATGGATACAGTGAACACTGGTGGTTTGTGACAACCATCCCACATTTAATAGGTAAATACAACAATCAAACCAATAATCAGTTAGAAACAATTCAAACAGTCCCACAAGTGAATCCCTAATTAAAATGAGATCTGTTGCCCTGGGAAAGAAACATGTAAATCATAGAAAAACATTTTTAGAATGGGCAACTATTAAAATTATCTGAAATGATATGGAAGTGTTCCAACCCTTTATTGTCGTGGCAAACTGACCTGACCGGGCGGGGCTTATTTTCACCTGGTCATCAGAAAAGTTTACTTCTGACCAGGTGATATAATCTATAAAATAACGGGTAATGAGTATTCACTCTAGAATCAGATTCAGAATCATCTAAGTACTACTACATGCGATTAATGGTCTATCTATCCTAAAATTTATTCGTCTCCTCTCTTTCGCTTGATTGAACTCTTCCTGGGCATCTGATCTCACTCCCATATCGGGGTTTCGCTTCTTTTCATGTGGTGGAGTTTTTTGTTTATTTGATTTGGTTCCTGTTTTATCCTGATTTTGTATGCCTTCGGTTTCTGATTTTCTGAATTATCGATTTTGTGCTGTATACAGGGATATGGTCTTTATCCATATTTGTCATTAGCTCCGCCCGGTCAGGTAACTTTGAATATTTTTCCATGACATTTTCGCAATAGCACTTTCTGTATAGACATAACCGCAGTGCATGTATTTGATATATTGTTTTCATTTTCGTGCGTGAACATCGACGGCGGGTGCGGCTAGCAAACAGGGAATGCTTACTCCTCCCGGGCACCTGGTCCCACCTCTAGCTTGCTAGAGGTCCGTCGATGCTCAAATTGGTGCTCTATTGTGAGTGCTGCTGAGATCATTGTCAGGATCTTCTTTAACTCATTTGCTACGACAATACCTTTTTGAAGAATTTTAATGCACCATGCAGGCAAGTGTTTCAGATAGTAAATTATCCTCAGTGGTTATTGATTTAATGACGAAGTGACTTTCAGACAGAACAAAATGTACTTTATTAGCGCCTCAATTTTTTTTTTAATTTAAACTTGTGTATTAACTTTACAAAGAGTACATGCTTCCAAAATTAATGCATAGTCAATTTATTAGCAATTGAGTAATTTAGTATCATGGCCAAGACAAAATCTATGACCGAAATAGCACCGGAGGGATGATGTTAGGATGGTAACCTCCTTTAATTTCGATGATGAAATGACAAGTTTCCGAAACAACAGTTACTTCTCAAAATTCTCATAAATGTATAAGAAAAAATAACAATGAATGGACATTCTTGCACAAAGGACGTGGACAGTAGTATTTCATTTGAATTTCGTGCAATTTGAAGTATAATTTAAATTGCTTTGGTTATAAGGTCAAGTCAATGGATTTGCAGCCTGTTTTACAAAAATACTTCCGAAAACCTTTTTAAAAGAACATTCGTAACCTTTGATCGCGATGTTTTGTGTATAGATTAATATTTAGTTTGTAGAAATGATATTAGATGGCAAAATATAATCTACATGTAAATTGAAATACACTTAAAGCTTTCATTTGTTGATGAAATTTACGAAAATACCTGAAAATTTTCGTAAGAATTTTTGTGAAACTGGGCACTGTTTGTCATGAACTTCCAGTCTTCAATGCACTGTTTGTCATGAACTTTCAGTCTTCAAGCAATGTGCAAATTGGTAACACTTGAGTTTAATTTTTTGTCGTTCGTAACGCTGATACACGTTTAGTTTTATAGCTTTGGCTGTCCAGATTCCATGACCTTTCTGAGTAATCTGACCCTTCGTAAACGGACAACCAAATAGCAAATAATAGCTATGTTGATGATCAAACCGAAAACTGCAATTACTGCTATCATGTAGAACTGCAGACTCGAAGTACACGTTTCTAATGTTTGAGCACCTGAAACTTTCAAAAAGAAAGGTAGATTAAAAGATATTTATGAGAATATATGTATAAAGCAGCGTAAGTAGCCTTGAAAGGGGATGTCTAAATTTCGTCCTATAAAGGTTAAAAACTTCTTAATTCGTTAATCTATCCTATTTGTTTTATTTTTTAGTATATTTACGCTTCTTTAAATTAACATTCATTATTTGTCTTCTCAGTAAACTTAAAACTTAAAAAAAGGTTTTTAAATGAAAGTTGTAAATCTTACAAATCCGTTTTCAGTTCTTTCTTACGTATTAAAACCCGATTCATACAAATCATTTACGTGTTTATATGAATTGTGTAAAACCCCACAATGTCAAGAAAGATAGCTTGGCAACTCCATTATTTTCTTTATTGCTAATATTCCACTGATGGCAAAAAAGATATATTTCTTATCTACGATAGGATGGGAATTTACCTGAGCTTGTAAAGTTAGAACTGTTTTTGTCAGTTACCGACATTATTTCTACAGTAGTGGACACGGACGATGGGTAACCTTCCCTAACCAGGGCCACGCTTCGCTTCCTCCGAGTCGAACTGCCGTTGCATCTTGCCGATTGTTCTTCAACAGTCTATTAAAGATATATATTTTTTTTCTTTTTTTTTTTTTCGACAAATACTTTTGTGATGTTTTTTTCAAAATATTAATAGTCATAAAATGAAGAATTAAAAAATGTTAACATCTTAAATTCCATGATGACATTTTTAGACACCTCTATTGCTATTCGCCATCAAGAATCTGGTAAGCATAGATTAGTCTTGAGAATAGAAAATCATCAATATTTTTTTTCATTTTGATTGAAAGAGTCATCTATTGATTTAATAATTGAATTTAACAGATAAATTACTCAGGGTGTGATGATATGAGATTTATCAGATCAGTGAATGAAAGTCTGACACAATTCCGAAATCAGATTTCAATCACAATTAAAAAGGCTAACACATTCTTGACGATATATACTGACTAAAACAGAACCTTCTCACGAGAAAAGAAAAATAGGAGAAAGAGACGGACACATAACACAACTTCATAGAAACATGGATGACAACTTCATCTAATAAGCAATCCCCCCAGAGTCCAGGACAAGTAAGGAATGAGTATGTCAAACTGATAATTACAATTTTATAAATACTTGAGGACTTGCTGACCAACTCGTGGACGGAGCTTTCTTGTATAGTTTATCCAAAATTGGACAGACCATCGCCATCACATTCTTATCTTGCTGAGATTTGAAAGTGTACCTTTCTAGCCAAAGTAATGACAAATATGTATAATGACCATATCCCAATACACAGTACAAAATCGATCATTCAGAAAATCATAAACCGAAGGCATACAAAATCAGGATAAAATAAGAACCAAAGCAAACAAACAAAAACATCCACCACATAAAAGAAGCGAACTCCCAAATGGGAGTGAGACCAGGTGCTGATATTTTTTATACCCCCGTTATCGGAGATCAGAGATTCGGGGGCATATATTTTTTAGTCTGTCCATCTGTCGATCTATCTGTCTGTTTGTCCGCAAAAAACTTTAACATTGGTCATAACGTTTGAATGGTAAGTGAAAGGACTATCATATTTCACATGTGTATTTCTTGTGATAAGACCTATCAATGGATACCAATTTTTTTTACCTTGTGACCTTGATCTAGGACTCTGACCTACATTTGAAAAACTTTTACCTTGGTCATAACTTTGAATGGTAATTGATAGGGGTTTCATATTTTACATATGTATTTCTTATGACAAGACCTTTCAATGGATACCAATATTTTTGACCTTGTGACCTTGATCTTTGAGTTTGACCTACATTTGAAAAACCTAATCCTTGGGCATAACTTTTGAATGGTAAGTGATAGGGTTTTCATACTTCAAATTATAGAAGCTTAAAGCTTATTTTTTCTCTTCATATTATTTATAAACAAGGCGGAGTTTCGCTTATTGGCCCCGATATGAGAACTCAGAACAAGAAAATTACCAAAAATGATTGAAAGCAGCGCCAACCCGAATAAATTCAATGAAGAGATTAGATGTACACTATGATTTAAAAATTCAATTCCATTGATCCAAAATCCTGTCAAACATAATAATTTCTTGAGGAATCTACTATTACAAAATATTATTAAAAATATTTCCACAATCAATAATACAATCAACTGAAACATTCTGTTTATTTAAATATTTTTTATATATACCGTAAGTATATTAATCTAAATAAAAGTTCCAAATGATTAAGGGAATCACACCTCAAAGCAGCGATCTGTGGAACGCGTGCAGTACTGTATATCAGCTCGGATGTTCAGTCGTGGTCCGTCTGCAAACCGCGCTACCTCAAAGATTGACGTACGAGCCACAAAGGGAGATACAAGCGCTGTAGTATTTACGATAAACCCAGAAGTTATTTGAAGAGCATCTTCAGGATGGTCAATTGGACAGCTAATGTGATGGAAAAAAGGGAGAAAATCAATGATACAAGGCAGAGGTACAGCTTTAATTATCGTCTCAACATTTCGAGACGAAAACATATCAAACTAACAGTGTTGCGTGTATACGCACCAACAGAACAAAGGAGGGGATTTCCAACAACACCAGGTTGCAGCATCCACAGCAAAACCCCAAACACTCAATGCAAAAACAAAAAGCAGACAAGCACAGAAAGAGACGCACAAGGGACAAGGAACGTCAACGCACAACACAGAAACATCAAACACAAAGGACTACATATAAACCAACGAGACCAATGGGCAACCGGTGCCGACTCAGGACGGCCATCTGACATGGAAATAGCAGAAGGTGTGATTATCCTGGATTACGTGCGCACAACCCTCCCACTTTTCCGATTACCCAGATGTCTCGAAGAACGTACAATTGTGGTGTAAAACAACCTCCTCACTGTCAGATGACCACACACAAACAAAACCGCAAAACGCAGGTGCCCAAGCAACACAGATGACTATGTAAATGGATATAAAAAGAGGGCGTACGTAATACAATCTGTGCTCTGACGCCGCGAGCTCATGTATGTTGTCACCCGCGGAGTCTGAATGACATTCAGAGAGGACAGGTGGTCGGGGCCATGTCTTCTCTAAAGAGGTTTGGACAGGGCCCGTCATGGAGTCCCGTCGTCACAGTCTGTCAGAGTGCAAGTTTTAAGAATGCGCTTGTACAAGACTGTAGATTGGTCAATTGCGCTTATACAATACTGTAGATTGTAGTTTTAAGAATGCGCTTGTACAAGACTGTAGAATAGGCAAATGATGTAAAAAAGGATGAGTTTTATGCAAAAAAAAAGAGAGCGTAGCAACAGACATGACATGTTGATCATAACTGGAGACATTAATACCAAAGAAGGAAACTACAACAGACACTATGAAAGAGTTATAGGGAACAAGGTATTGGAAGAAGGAGTGATAATGACGAAATATTATGCAAAATATGTGACCTTGACGAACTGATAATTACGGTAACCTTGTTTCCACACAAAGAAATTCATAAAGAACATGGATGTCAACGAACGAAACCACCAGCAATCAGATAGATCATGTATTAATTAGTCAACAAACAC
The DNA here is from genome assembly GCA_033119305.1 of Pinctada imbricata. Classification (NCBI taxonomy): domain Eukaryota; kingdom Metazoa; phylum Mollusca; class Bivalvia; order Pterioida; family Pteriidae; genus Pinctada; species Pinctada imbricata. The sequence continues at coordinate 91,408,266 of VSWD01000005.1, forward strand.
TTTAGAATTTCAGCGAGAGATACGAGAGTGTTCAGATCAGCAGACATAGGAAATGACCATCTCTTTATGTTTGGTTTGGGGTTCCTTGAACCTTTTGCGTCTCTTTCTATGCGTGTCTGCTTTGTGTTTTGCATTGGGTGTTTTGGGGGTTTTTCTGTGGGTGCTGCAACCGGGTGTTGTTTGAGATCCCCTCCTTTCTTAATTTACGGCTGAGAAAGCAGAGGAAATTTAAGAAAAACAGCGTGAAAAGACAAAATACTGAGAAATTGAAGGTTGTAAACACGATGATCACTTTGAGAAACAAGTTTCAAGTTTTAGAAAATGAGAATAAAGAACTACAGGAAGAAGTTGACAAGAGGTTTGATATTATCAGTAGAACATGCGTAGAGACAGCAGAAGAGGTATTGGCTAAGCCAAGAAAGAAGAAGAAATCAAGGATTAGTGAATCTTGTAGACCAAAGAGAAGAAATGTACAAAAGAATTCTAAACACTCACTCAGAGGAGAGACCCAGTAAATATGGCTATATAGGTCCCATGTGGACAGAATCATCTTAGACCCATACTGGTCCCATGTGGGAAGAATCTGAACACAATGCCCATCTTGGATATGGGTCTCATGTAAGCAGAATTCGGGCAAAATACATATGCAAATTTCACCAAACATTTGTCTTCCTCGTTGGTTCTACATCCTACCCTGTTGTATTTGTGTAATCCTGTACGCAAATCATTTGTCTGTTTTGTGTATTAACTTGGAGTATATTTCAATATTTTTTGGGTTTGGTGGCGTGTGATTGGGTCCTATCAGAGGTGTATCCTTCTTCAATAAATCTATAGAATCCATTTGATTGACCCTCTTTGATTCTTCTCTTGTTGCAGTTGTTCATTGTTTCCGTTTTTCTGCGTATGTGCCTTACATTTCAAATGTTTTGCCACGTTAGAGATTTAATTGTTAATTGAAACGTTTTAAATTTCATTAATTTAATTTAATATTAACTTTCAAAACTTATTATGGCGACTTACCAAACCTCTTTAGAGAAGACAGGGCCCCGACCACCTGTCCTCTTTGAATGTCAGTCGGACTCCTCGGGTGATAACATACATAAGCTCGCGGCGGCAGAGCACGGATTGTATTACGTACGCCCTCTTTTTATATCCATTCAAGTAGTCATCTGTGTTGCTTGGGCCCCTGCGTTTTGCGGTCTTGTTTGTGTGTGGTCATCTGACAGTGAGGAGGTTGTTTTACACCACAATTTTACGTTCTTCGAGACCTCTGGGTAATCGAAAAAGTGGGAGGGTTGTGCGCACGTAATCCAGGATAACCACACCTTCTGCTATTTCCATGGCAGATGGCCGTCCTAAGTCGGCACCGGTTGCCCATTGGTCTCGTTGGTTTATGTGTAGTCCTTTGTGTTTGATGTTTCTGTGTTGTGCGTTGACGTTCCTTGTCCCTTGTGCGTCTCTTTCTGTGCTTGTCTGCTTTTTGTTTTTGTATTGAGTGTTTTGGGGTTTTGCTGTGGGTGCTACAACCTGGTGTTGTTGGAGATCCCCTCCTTTGTTTTAAAACACATTGGAGAATAAATGTATAGCAACGCTCTGTGATTGACGAGTTTAGTTAACAAAGATAGAAGTCATGAAGTTAACATTACCCATTGCTATCCGCAAGGTACCTAAATGATGTAGTGAAGGTGGAAGAAGAAGAAACCATGACGTTTACAAGTGACGCTCCGATGAAGTCGATTCCCTCTGAAGGATAAAAGAAATGTTTGATATCATCTAAGCAAAATACCAAGTGAATAAAACAATCAATGCAAAAGTTATAACCAATTTAATCTAGGACTGTACATCGGGGTATTTAAACCATGAACCGATTAGTACTCGATGAAATGATTTCCGTACATTGTTAGCCTTTGTGAACTTCAGTACATGTATATATATAATGGCTCATGAAGCATTAACTATTTAAAATTATAACTCTTTAAAATAATCATGAAGGTGTTCAATTCTAATTTTAATTGAAGTTTTTGTTTCAGATTTGAAAATAGATGTTGACCGATCCTATATGAAGTATATATTATATAAACAAACTATTCTTAAGGTTTGCTTTCTTGAAAGTAACGACATCTGTAAAACTTACCAATTGCTGATTTAAATTCTAGTTGAAATTCAAGATAAACACTTTCCCCAACTCTGTAGGTGCTTTGTAACTCGCCTGTTCCTGCATTTAGCATCAAGAATGTTACACTTCTGGTGTGATTCAGAGGAACTGTGTCGACATCCCTTCAACAATCAACAGAAAACCAATGAATACGTACAAGTTCTGCTTATCTTGAATGTTGATGTATATTTTGGTCAACAAATTAGAGAAGCATCTGGCAAGAAAACATCGAGGACACAAGCACTAAAATGCTGACTTCTTACTCTACCATTGCATTTTGCGGTGTTGCACATCTAGATACAAGACTAATTACCAAACCCAGAAAAAATACAGTGTTTCGATTAGCATTCCCTACGGATATTTGGTAAGATTTCTTTGTAGACTTGGCTTGAGCTGGACGACATGGCATAGATCAGAAGGTAGAATCGGTTATCAGGAACTACTTTTTTCATAAACAAAATGTAATGAGTTATCATGGATCTTACCCGACACCAAATGCAGAAGACTCCGTCCACATCGATGTCAGTTGAGATTTTTCACATGTGATGACGTAGAAACGATCAGACGCTGTGTCCAGAGCAGGATTCTGAAACGTTCTCATTACAAGCGTCATAGTATCTGACTGAAACTGAAAATTGATATATTATTAAATTAAATTTCAATCAAATCTATGTTACTCATTTCTTTTCAGAAACACATTGTGCCAAGAGGAAGATGAATATTTAAAAATTGTTTACCTCTTAATGAAAAGGATTTGAAAAGCATACATTTTTTAAAATATTTGAACACTTAATTGTTTGAAATGTTTCAAGTCAAGTTATTAAGACAGAATCTTACAGAAAATCCACAGCTGTCTGTGGGTGTGAGCTGTGTCTGTCCAGTCATATTTAGTGAGAACTTGAACTGATATTGATTGCTATCCGAGTTGAAATTTGCTGCACAGTCAGAATATGGAGTGGTTTTTGATACAGCGTCATAGGCGTAAACTGCAGTTACTACAGCGTCTCCTGGTGTCAGTCGGAAATCAACATGCATGACGTCAGCATAAGATGCGTCCTCTACACATAAGTATCGTGCTATAGATGATTAATGAAATTTAGGTAAATGTAAAACTTTTTTAAGGGTATTTACAATTCTTTAAGAGTAAGTGAAAGAAATATGCCAATGGAATGGATGAAAAATGAAAATATGATGGATGAAAAGTGTCCCATGTACATATCGAAACTGTATAATTTATTATGCCGATTGCGCCATGCCTAAAATTTTACCGAATAGTTAAAGAACTAAAATTAATTGTTCCTCATTGAGATTGATATGCTTCACGTGTTGATTTTCTTTATGTAACATTGAAAGAATTCGAAGATCTAATTGAAATATTTAAAATAAAATCTGAATAAATGAAATTCACAACATATATGAAATTAATTTCATTTCATACAGAAAGACCTACCAAGAAGTATATCATCATTAATTTTTAAGATAGTTTCGAATGAAAAACAAATTAGAATAGCATAGACAAACGAGGGTTGTGTACTCGAAACAGTTATATTTTTTGCGTGATAATACCGTCAATAATTACAATCATAGTTCATGGTGCATGTGTTTCCTTACCGTCATGGGAAATTGAATCACTGCGCAACATCTACAAAGAAAAGAATGAATACAATGATAGAGTACACAGATGTACGTATTTCTTCTTCTAGGTTGATTCACGCAGTCAAAATATTTTGGAAGTTTTCTTATCCGAGTTTCGATACTACTTTATATTCATGACCACAGTGCGACAACATTTAGTCGTTAATTTGTTTTTATTTGAGCCATTTTGAATTTTTGCGGCGCCGCGTTGAGTCATTAGAGTGGCGCCAACTATATACGTATAACAGTGGGCAAAATAATTATGAACTTGCGCACTAGTTCATTTTTGCGCCCGCCCGGGGCTGGACGTACAGCAAAACCAATAGTGTCATCACGTAGAGGATACCTGGGTTAGTCGGAATCCACATCTCATTTACCTGTAGCACACCTGGTACCTGAGATATTCACCTTAATTACAAAAAAATCCTGCGGGAAATAAAAAAATCCTGCGGGAATTATCAAAATCCTGCGGGAATTATCAAAATCCTGCGGGAAATTGATGAATTCCTGCAGGAATTTTTTTTTTCCTGCGGGAGAAAAAAAATCCCGCAGGAATATTTTCTTCAATTTTTTTCAAGAAATTCCTGCGGGAGAAAAATTTTCCCGCAGGAATTTTTCTTTAAAAAATCTTGAAAATGGTGTTCCTGCGGGAAAAATAAAAATCCTGCGGGAAAATTTTTGTTCTTAAGAAATTCCTGCAGGATTTTTTTTTCCCGCAGGAATTTTCTGAATATTGAAAATTCCTGTAGGATTTTTATGTTCTGATAAAAATCCTGCAGGAAATTGTATTTCTAAAAATTTCCTGCAGGATTTTTTTCAAATCTACAAAACCACTTCTTTATTCTTGAAATATTTATGAAAGATGTTATGATCGCTGAGCGATATAAGTCCCCTGCTGGCGGCATATATTTATGTCCTGCAACTCTGCCTATGAATTTATCTTCAATTAGATATGAGTTTTAATTAAACTTACTGTCTGGGCAGCTCAGTTCTAAGGTTTTATCTGCTTTATCGATTCGAAGAATAGGTCAAGCGTGACAAAAATCGAACTTGCTCTGTAACTATCCAAGACTAAAGCCGAGTATCAAATTTTACTTGAATACCTATTTGTTGCAGAAAAAAGTCTGGAAAACTGACAAAAACTGCATTGTACAAGTCATCAAGGGGCATAACTCCTCGGAAAATAGGGAAAGCGTGACAAAAGTCGACGTTGCTCTGTAACTATCCAAGACTAAGCCGAGTATCAAATTTTACCTGAATATCTCTATTTGTTGCAGGAAAAAGTCAAGAAAACTGATCATCGGACAATCGGACGGACAGACAGACAGACCGAGAGGAAACTAATTAAGAGTCCCCTTCGGCGTTACCAGTAGGGGTCAAAAAAGCCCCGTAACATATATAAAAGAACATCCTTTCTTCTTGATTTATACAAATTTTCAAAACATTTCACCCAAAAAATAGATTTTTAGGTAATTTTTAACTATTTCAGAATATTTTCACTGTATTGAAAAGAATGTAACTTACGTAAGTCCCGTAACTCCGTAAAAACAAATCAGATGAATCTGACAATTGAAAGGCGGCTGCCTCTCCAGTCTGATCATAATGTACAAAAATCACAAAATCCGTCGATGCATATTTACATGTAGGTTATTGCGTTCCATAAGTGGACGGACAGACAGACAGACAGACGGACTTTGCCATTCCATAATACTTCTTGTCAAATGACAGGCTTATAAAAAAGTAGTTCGTGTTTTAGTTTTTAGTTTAAACATATTTTATTTCCATAAACATGAAATGGGAATTGGGCACAAGTTATACAAACATTGTTCAAGCCCTTAGTTCGTGTATTGAAGCAATTTCACACATTGTATATAAAGATTCTAAAATCCTTGAATAATGTTGGGTACAAGGGATCATTACTATATTATTGGTAATATGAAATTTTCCTATCTGATTCATATGTTCACTTACTAACTAAAAGTAAGACAAAATTATGGCAATTTCACAAGTACAATTAATATGATTTTGTTTGAAATCAACATCTGTGAAATAAAAATTATTTGCCAAAAATGTACCCTATAAATCCAAGAAGTATGACTAATAACTTATAAAGGGCTGATTCCGTCATAAAGATTGTGATGGAATTCTTTAAAACAATATTCAGAGAGAAAGCTCCAGTCTTTGTCAGTTTGAAAATATCTGTGTTGTGAGTTAAAAGTTTAAGACTTGGTATTATGGTGAATGAAGGTAGGTACAAAATAATCCAATGTTTAAGCACTTAAGCACATAATACAGTATTGTGCATGGATTCTGAGTTAAAATCAAAGTATTTGAGTGAAAAAGGGGGATCAACTGACCTCCCCATCTTAATCTGCCACTGGTTGAAAAGAATTAAGCCTAAAGCTTATCTCTAAAGAAGATACTAGTGATGCAAACTGAACATAAAACTTAAACAGATACATAAGCATCATATGTATGTCAAGTAAAAAGTGCAGGTAAAATAGGAAAGAGAAATTTTAACGTTGTAGGTAAACCTTCAGTACTTTTAATGGGAGCACTATTGAAATCATTCTGTGCCTGTGGGTATAAACAGCAAAATAAATTTGGTCTTTTCGAAACACAGAGTTACTTCCCATTTTTGCAGGTATCTGACATCAAGTTATTGCGAGTCATCATATTCTGTGGAAACAAGTGTAAAATTCAGGGAAACATGGTTACAAATTTGACCTTTTTTTAATGAAATTAAAGACTCACAATACGTTTACATCAGATACCTGCATAAATGGGAAGTAACACGGTATTAGCCTGTTTCGCATACATGTAACTGCGGTCCAGTTATTTTGGATGGCAAAATAACTACTTTTCCCGCAATATGACGTCAAGGACAATCAATATTTAAATGTGACGTAACGAAATTCGGTACTTGCCGTCCACAAAATGCTAGTCACGCAGTTACGTGAAAAAGGCTTATTTCAAAAAGAACGAACTTATGATTTAATCATGTTCATTCTTGCATAATTTGCGAATGTGATGAAAAATGCGACACCTACATGAAAGTTCAATTTCTTAAACTTTAATTTTACAAGTGGAACAAATGTCAACCTATAACACTACATGTTTTCTACACTTCTGACAGCACATGTCATCTTATGAAGGATTCAAGGAAATTCGAGCTAACAATGTTGCTCGTATTTTGAGTTTAGCAGCTTTTACTTGGCTATCGTATTAGAAGTTAGTAAATACGAATACGATTGTCAGTAAATATCACCTCAGATCGCCTAGTTCTACCAGTTTTAAAAAGCTCGAAAGTTGTTCTTCTTTCTTTCTTTTTTTTTCTTCTTAGCTCGCTTTGTCATCGAACAATTCGTTCCTCTTCTCCCTCTTATCATCAGTATTTTCCCCTGCTATTCGGAGAACCAAATGGGAATATGAATTGATGTGGAATTCACTTTAGTCAGGGCGGATCCAAGGGGGATGAAAGGATACAGGGGCGGATCCAGAACACCAACTGCCGAGGAAGCACATACAATTTTTGATGGGAATCACCTGCGAGGCCCGAAAGGCCGACTGGGGGAGGATATATACATAGGAGGGGGTGGTTCCCCCCCCCCCTTCCCATTTGTTGGGGTACGGGGGCCTCCCCCGAGAAAATTTGAAAAATATGAAGCTATTTGGTGATATCTGAAGCATATTTTAACTGAATTTAGAAGGAATTCCTTCAGTGTTCAACAATGATTTGTATATCGAAATTTTTTTTCGAAAAACGAGATAAAAACTATTTTTGCAAATTCCAGGCGAGGCCATGCAGACCCCCTAATCATCACTCTAGATCTGCGCTTGTTTGTGAATTTTTGTAAGGTAGAAAAACAAACAAGTCATAGAGATCACGAGTGTCCCGTTCCCTGCAGCGTCAAGATAGAAAGATTAATAGAAAAACATTCATTTGTAGACTCTTTGCAAAGTTCTTGGAGGTAGCCAGTCCAAATCTGGCCAAAACAATTTTTATTCATTTAAAAAAGATTGATCACGACCTCAATTCTAAAACGATCTTAATTTTTTCAATGCCGATTTTATAGAAGGTAATATCGAAGATTTGGTTAAGAAATATGTGAGTGTGTTTTATGCCTTACATAGGACTGAACATCACTCTCCATTTATCCCTCAGATGAAGAAAATTTCGGAAACTTGTATGTCCATGTACAGCTAGACAATGGACATGGCAGCAATGCATCCATCCCGACTTTGTTATCTATCCCCGAAAAAATTTTGGAAAATTTATTCAAATCTGTGGTTTCTGAGGTTTTTATCGAGCATTTTCTGACTAATTTCATAGAAGTACTATTAATTTGATGCTTCCAAAAGCATGTCATAAGTGCCCCTTCTTTGGGCCCTGTCGGGGGGACGTGCCCCTGTGCGCCCCCCCCCCCCCCTCCCTCCCCCGACTGAATCCGCCACTGGGGTAGTCTGGTCTACTCGAGGTTCTTGTATAAATACCAACTTGGAATGTAGGGAAACGAAAAGGACTGATTCTCCCTCTGAATCAATGACCCATATTTTTCCAAAAATAAGTATATATTTTTGCCTTAAAGAAGAATTCAAAGAGAAAGGCGAAAAAACAATGAAAACGGCCGGGTTGATTAGGGCGTGTGTCACCTAGACAATCCTGATTGTCCAACATTTGGAAAATCCCATATCCTGATTGTCCAACAAAAATATTAAGGTCACCTGTATTGTTATATAAACAGAACCTGTTTGTCTAAATAAACATACCAATTATGGCTATTTTTCATAAATCTATTTTCACCAAATCGTACAAAGTTGATTTAAATTTGATATATAAAAAAGTAGAATAAATGTTAAAGTTTCACTCAAAATTAATTTACTTCTCAATTATGATTTTCAGTAGATCATCGGCTACATGTAATAGTAGATAATTACTTAAAAAGATGAGACCAATAAGGAGAAAAATACACTACAATCTTTAGTAAAATTCTTCAAAAAATTCCTAGAAAACGAGCTTTTGCAAAAAAAAAAAAATCATATATATATTTTTTTTTTCATTTTTTTATGTACGTGCATCATGTATGACATGCAAACAACAAATTGAGGATTTCATAGATTTTAAGAGCTTTGCAGCTTTTGTCTAGCATATCCATTATTACTATGTTTGAGTTTGTTTCACTCCAATATTACATGATTTCTGAGTTAATGCCTATCATTTTACGAATTTTAAGTCTCAGAATTTTGTCAACTTTGGCATATTTTCTATAAAATGCTAGCGATTCCTGTAATAAATGATATGTTTTCCATTGTTTTACAATCGATTTATATAGTACTAGAAAAAAAAACTTTTTCCCTATATCTTGGAGTAAAATGGAGGTTGTTCGTGCCCATGCAACTCTTATATGCTAAATATTTGTTATAGAATCAGTAAATTGTAATATGGATGGTTATGTCTGCTGTCTGTCTTACATGCCTGCTGTCTGTCTGCTAGTTTGAGATAAAAAAAAATATGAATGGAATTTCTCCGCTACTTTTATAAAAGCCGCCAATATCTACAAGTATATATATGACTGTCTATTTCCTACGAAAAAATTGTTTTATCAAATATAGTCCGTAAATGTTCATAGGTGTCTGCACATATTATCGCCCCCCCCCCCCTCCCCCCCCCTCTTTCTTTCTCAGAATCATGGCTAAGAAATAGAAGATTTTCCACATACGCTTAAAAGTTATATTTCGACAAAACATTGCATAAATGTTTTATGATCTTTATCAATTCACTCTTCGTTCTACAGCTAATCATCAGCGGTAATTTCGCCCCAGTCTTCGTATGCGTCCTCGTTACGGCGCATGCAGCGTTCCTCCCAAGCACGCGCACTAAACCATCGTCTGCAACGAACGCCTGGTGACCAAAAGTCATCGTCATCTAGCAGATCGGCGTCCTGCGGGCGCACGTTAACCTTTGCTGTCATACGTGCGAACGATGATCTCGGCTTGAAAAGAATAAGATGCAATATCTTGGCACCTTTTGATTCTATGTAGTTATGAATTCCTTGTTTCGTGGACTTCGGGTCTATTCCGGATAGATAGTACTGTACCTAGCATTCCTGAAACGTCTTACGCCAATGAAAATATCCTCTGGATCCTCCCTTATTCCACCGCGGGATTTACTTTCATCCGGTTCAAGAGGGGGGGGGGGGGTGCACCCAACCCAGTGATACATCCCAGACTAAAGTACTTTAAAAAATTTAAAAAATACTTCAGATACATGTACTTAGTATACGTCTTTTATCTTATCTATTTTACATTCATGAGGTTATGGCATATCTATCCAACATTTACCTGAGTCAATTAGCGGCAAGATCAATGTGATCAATTAACTAAGTAATTATGCAAACAATGTAATTGGTACTACCTAAAATCCTGATTGTCCAACAAAAAATATACCTCATTTTTACCTTTTTATATAAATGTTGGACAATCAGGATGACACCAAATTAATATGGTATCAATAATCATATCTATACATCTAATTAACGGACTCCGGACACTTCTAAATTAATAGTATTGCTTCGCTGTTAAACTTTTATATCATAAATATGGCTTCCTTCGCTATGGTACGGAATATAGCTTTATCAAATGTTTGTGAGAAGGATAGACATTTGCATTTTTTAAATAATACAATGTACCCATGGTAAAATCTTCCTGTTGGCGGTGATTTTTTCGATGTTTGACATCCCCTCCCCCTTCCCAGAAGAACACCCCCACCAAAAAGTACAGAAAAAAAGAAAATCTCCACTAACCCATCAATGCGTATTTCACGGCATTCTAGTTGTTTTCGACTATGACTTTAGTTTTATTATTCACTTTTACAATACAAGTAATTATTCTTATACATGTACGCTGACGGTCGTATTTTCCACCAGAGACAAACGATACACGTGAACAGTTGACGTACAAGCACAGGTCACCGGGGAAAAAAAACCAGGAGAGGTGGCCAACTCATAATGGTTTTAAAAAACGTATAAATATAGAGGAAGTATTTATGTTAATTCTTCTTGAATGACTCAACACATTGGGGGGGGGGGGGGGTGGCCAGGTAATTATATCCTCTCGGTATTTGCCATCCTTTCTAATTTTTATGTTTTACTGTATTATATTTTTCTTTCAAAGTCATATACTGGACCCTCCCCCCCCCTTTTTTTTTTAATGGCTGGAACCCCCTCTCTCGGAAAATTCTCTAGATCCAACCATGATGTTGACATACATGTACATATAATTTCCCATGGTTTCTAACGACCTTAATAAACCAATCATTCTTGAAATATAATTGTTTTGAATAAGTGGTAGTTTCAGGGAGCTCGAAGGAAAGCTCCCACAACCGCACAAGAAAATTTTATTTCCTGAGTCTTCGAGAAATTTCACCTTTCCTTGTTTCTAGAATTTATGAAGATAAGGGCATATACATGTATACGACATTTCCGGAGAGAATAAGATAATATTGTTAAGTTGAAGAGGCAGATCCAAAAGCCCGAACCACGACTTCAAGGGAGGTGCCTTTTCTGTTGGATAATTTGCAAGACACGGAGAACTGAATGACAGTAGATAGAACTAGAATACAAACACATCATGATCACTTTTAATAAAAGATAAAAAATGATATACCGGTATTATAATCAAAAAGGAGATTTTATCAACAATGAAAACATGATTCAAGACAAAAATCTATCGACGGCGAGAGAAAGAGAGTAGAATGGTACTGTATATTGTCATCCAGGGGTTCACACTTGGTGGTTACGTAATATACACGTTTCTTGAATTTACCCGGAGGCGTACTCACTGTGTATAGCCGACACCGGATATTGGTACTATTTGTCGGCGTATTGGTACTACTGAGGCGATAGATTTTAACAAATGAGGTGTGAGTGTCCCTTTCTAACATCGTTTTTTATTTGAATCTGGCAGCTCCTTTCAAAAGCAACTGTATAATGCATTACTACAGAAAGTCATCCTTGAAGTTATATGAGTAAGATATGTCTAAGTAGAAGACTTTTTAACTTTTAAAAGAAAAATGCATCACCTCGTACCGTAAAATTTTCCATACTGAGAACTTTATTTGGATTTAAATTCGCATATTGCACTTTTTTCTAGACTTGCAATATATCTATGTTTTACGATTTGATCACTGTATCATGATTTCATGGATTTGTAAAGATCTTACTAAGAACAACGTGTATTTTTCCCAAAAAGATACACGCCAGGTGTACGGCATATTGCTGGACGAAAAAGAATTTACTGTACGGCATGTTGAAATAGGTAGTGTACGGCGACTTGCTTTTGGGGTTGGAGTTGCAAAGCAATTTCGGGGCTTATGGAACGAAGATGACAATCCACCTACTATGTGTACCTGTCCGTCACTTGATCCATCATCTGTCTTTACACATTTTTGTTACGAAAGAGTTCAAGGTTGTGAATGTATTCATAAAACATTGGTACTCACAGCAGGACAAGAACCCCAATATGCTAATTTTATTGATTTTTGCCCGTGGTGGCATTTTACACCTTCCGAGTGGGTTCGAATCCCGGACGAGGATACTTTTTTTTCCTTTTGTCAATTTTAAGTGATGTAACTTGTCCATGTTGTCCATCTGCCCAGTAGAGGATGTCGAAAAAATTTGGGGTACTTATAAAAATTAAATGTTTCAATGCATTTTTTTTTTAGTTTTTCTTGGGGGGGGGGGTCATCGTTTTGGAAAAAAATCAAATGATGGCTTTTTGTTGAAACTTGTCGAGTCTGCTTCGAATCAGGAAATGAAAGTCAATTTGACAAACACAAAAGCCGAAACTATGTTCGATCCCCCCCCCCCCCCCCCAATAAAAAAAATGGTCGATGAAAATCTTCCGACAAAATATTGGGTCAACATGAAGATGGCCATGCAAATTATTCAGATGGAAATTTCTCGAGACAAGTGTACGTAATATCTTACGAGTACTCGAGGCTCACGTGGTTTTGGGGCTTTGTATATAGCATTCATACGCATATATATACATCTTTAAAGTAAGAAAGAAATTTAAAACTATAAGTTTATCTGCATGAGTCTTTAGTTTGAGGATTTTATCTGTAAGGAATCCTAGTACCTGGTTTTCAACTGGCCGTACATTTAGGTAATAACATGCCGTACACAAACAATTTCTTTGTTGAGCTCGTATGTAAAATATAGATGCAATTTCTACATTACCCTTGATTAATATTTAATAGTTATGAACTTCTACATAGACTGTGCACAGAATCATGATCTGCAATAGTACTTTCTTTCGTTAAAAGGAATATAAACTTCATACATGTACAATTTTATGTGTACTAGGTACCCCATTTTGTGTTATTTTACTATTATCGTCCGATCAAATCCTTTGTTTTGAGGGTTTCGATGTTGAGTTTACCATCACAGAATTATTTGCTTGAAGTTCACTCCATATAAGATCATATTTTCTTCACAAATCATTGTCAAATGCTAAAGGTAATACCTATGTTATACTTGTTTACCGCCTCGGTAGTACCAATACGCCGACAGATAGTACCAATATCCGGTGTACGGCTATACACAGTGGTACTTGCGCAATATATATCTACCCCTGTGTATACATGTACTTAATGCCGCAGGGCGCAGGGGTGTCACCCATCGCTTTGGTCAGACCCGCCGATAACACGAGTGGGAGGAATGTTGTAGGACAGTGAAAGACATCTAGGGGGTGGGGCTGGGGTGTTTGACAATTAAAAACATAGTCATACAGGATTTTGGATAAAATGTTTGAATAATGAATAAAAAAATCATAGAGTCTATATACGGGAAAGATCTTTATGTGAAAAAAAATCACGAAGTCTACACGGGAAAGATCTATAACAAAATACATGCTCTCTCTCTCTCTCTCTCTCTCTCTCTCTCTCTCTCTCTCTCTCTCTCTCTCTCTCTCTCCTCATATTTCATTTTTAAAGCATTTTCAAAATAATTATGTGGTCTAATTATGACATGTATTGCGCCTATGCAGTATATGGGAAGGAATTGAAGCCCTCACTCTCTCTCTCACACACGTACACCCTAAAAAATAACCGAATACGACCAACGTGTAAGAAGCTATTACTCGGGTATCTTGAATTTTTCACATGGATAATTGTTTGTGTTTTATGATTTGGGAAGTAGCAATTAACCTGTTTCTAAGAGAGAAAGGCTTGTTTTTAGGGAAAGGGGGGGGGAGCGGAAATTTTCATAGCCGAAAATTCCTCTGCGACCAGTTGGGTTGGATGATATTTTTTTATCAACAACCCCCCCCCCCCCTCTCTCTCTCTCTCTCTCTCTCTCTCTCTCTCTCTCTCTCTCTATATATATATATATAGATCTCCTTCTTGGTATTCATTTTGCGGATGTACAAATAAAAAAAAATCGAACGGTCCATGTAGCCTTGAGGATAACAATTCACTGAAAGCTTTCGTATAGAATACATGCCATTGACGTTCTACTATCCCCCTCTTTTACCTTCAACAAATCGTGGTACTGTCATATATTTCAATATGTCCGTATGCTATGTACAAAGTTGCATCAAAATATGCTCATTCGTTTTGAAATAATCCAGCCAAAATGAAGCCCAATTAGAGCTTTTTATACTTGACAAAATTAATTACATTTTCATGTCCGTTATTTTCAAGACTGTCCTGTTCTCCTCAAAATAAGATATTTACACAAAATAAACCATGTGTCTTCTTTCAACTTTGATATAATGATATTTTAAATGTAAAAACTTCAAATTGCATTTTTAGAATTTTTATGGTTTTTTTTTCAGGGGGCCAGAGAGGGGTAATTCAGACTCCAAATAATCGTGTAAAATCAACCAGAAAAAAGATAATTTTAGGCTAGTGTTGTAAATTTTTCCTTGTACTGTGTCAGTGACCATTAAACAACTCTATAAAGTGAAAAAGTACGCATATATCGATACAACGACTAAATTTTCCTCTATAAAGTGAAAAAAGTACGCATATATCGATACAACGACTCGTGGTAAGACAAAAACGCAACCCCCCCCCCTTATTTTACAATTCCTGCGTTTTTCCTGTATGTTCGGTATAAGCTAAGAATAAAGCCTAAAATTGTATATTAGACTCCGAAATTATAGTTTTCCACATTAAAATAAGATAAACATCAAATGCGAATTATGTTCTACATAAAAGTTTCGTTTTCATAACAATGAATACAAAAAACAAAAAAAAAAAAAAAAAAAAAAAAATTAATATTAATAATCCGGGGGGGGGGGGAGCATTTCGATATATATGCTTAACTTCATCATCAATTTATATATTTCTTATCATATATGGTTATAAACACAAAACTTGTATAAATCTTATTTCAATTAAATGAAAATTAATGGGGCGAGGGGCGAGGAGGTGGGGGGAGGGGGTTTCGGCGTCATTATAGAAAGGGGGGAGGGGGCGTTCGGCGCCTTAAGTAGATTGAATGAGCGTGTAATATGTACACGTCAAATAGATATGTTAAACCCATGGCCATCAAATAATATTCTGTGCCAGTATCTACATTCTTTCATGAAATAATAACAACACTACATCGTTTCCTTATACAATTTATGATACAAAATATATTTATTCGTGAACACTCACTCTTGAATACTGAATTCGGCGTCAGGCTGAAATATCAATGAAATGTGCACGCAGAGCGTCTGTGTACGATTATTTCAAGTATATATTTCAAAGTGTGATACTAAAATACCGTATTTTCACAAATTTTCACGATTCCTTATGATATAGATAAAATCTGTCATCCTTGGAACCGCTTGACCTACATATTTCTAGGATCCAGAACCCAGTTATTTTTCAAGCACTTTCTTACCAAAAATAGGAGAAAAATTCTCAAATCGCATCAGCTCAAATACATTGACACTACTTTCAAATTATTAGAAATCTTATTTGAATCACAGAGAAAAAATGCCGAAAGATTGAAAATACGCAACTTTTAAAATAATTTTATAAAGTCGTGCACCTGGTTCCGGACCGGAATTATTCGAATTTCCTGTTCTGAGGACCCATTTTCACTTGTATTCTTCCACACATATACTATACATGTCTTACACACTTTAAAATATAATAAATTATTCAGAATTTTATTTCGTCTATCAAGTAAACATTGATGGGGAGACAATTCAAGATAAACCTTATGTGCATTTCCCAACTGAATTGTTAAAAAAAAAATCAAGCTAAGGCATGGTCCATTTGATATTCAGGGGGGGGGGGGGGGGGGGGGGGGCTTGGGTTTTTTATCGGAGCAAGATTATTTTTTTCGCCCCGGACCGGGGCAAAATTTTTTTTTTCTGGCAAAGTTGGAGCAAAGAAATTTTTTTTGACAAAGTGATGCGCATATAAAGAAAATATTAATATATTAGTTTATTTTTATGCAAGTATTCAATTCACTAATTTAAACAGAGAGATAAAAGATTTTTTACAATACAAGGTACATGTATATAACATGTATAAGAGGGTCTGAGGGGAATGTCTCCTAGACAATTTTTTAAATGTTACTAAGAATTGTAAATTGGTGAATAACAGACGTTCTCCTTCCAAGCTTACAAGAACATGACTCTACATGCAACATGTATTAACAGTAATACATAAATATTGATAATATATTTAAGCTTTTAAGGAAGCCCTTTTTCATTCACATACATGTATAACTTTTGATATCTTCAAATATATGACTTTTGCTATCAGTAAATAATGTTTTGATAGAAAACTATGGTGAGCGAAGCGAGCCAAAAATTTTTGATACAATTTGAAAACTGCGGCGAGCGAAGCGAGCCGGAAAATTTTCAAGAATTTTAGTGAAATTTTATGGTAATTCTTCAAATTCAGATTATTTGTAAGAGCAAGATTATTTTTTTCTGTCACACCATAAGCAATTCTATTTTTTTCATCAAAATTGAGAGCAAAATTATTTTTTTCGAAAAAAACCCAAGCCCCCCCCCCCCAGAATATCAAATGGACCGTGCCTAAGAAATAATAGGAACTATCCTACAGGTGTGATCGTCTGGTCAATACCGTCCATCCACAGGGATTTATCGCGTTTCCCAGTTGCTTGATGTACTATGGGCTATACATACATACACGTAACCAATAGTACGTACATCAAGCAATCGAGAAGCGCGATGAATCCCTGTGCGCCCATCTAATTTACGTTTGCATGATGTGCACACCAAAATACACACATGCATAACAATTATTATAACAGAAAGAAAGGAAATCAATTTCATAGATGAGATTGTACAAAAGAGTACATTACATGTATTCTATGAGGAGTCTGAATTTTCATACAAAAATTTAAAAAAAAAAAGTATATGTAATTACTCGTCCCTATACAGGAGAGAATTCAGAACCTGAACGGGGGCTCAAACTCTTTTCGAGTGATGCTTTGCGAGGCCCGAACGGTCCTTCGGTGGTTGGGGTGCCTCTCCCGTGAAAATTAATAAAATGAAAAAAAAAAAAAAAAATGAAGTAAATTAGTGGCTTCTGGGGCATATTTGAAATGAATCTAGAAGTTATCATTTTCTCTTCTACATGTCAATGTTTAATGCAACTTTAAATTTCTCTTAGGAAATGGACGGATTGATCAAGAATTAAATCTGACCAAGGGTACAGCCAATATTCGGGAAGATCCAGCTTATGATTTTGAACAAAAAAAAAAAAAAATTGAAACAAATAAAAACCCCGGAAACTCCGCAATTTCCAAGAGCTGGATGATTTGCTATTCAAAATTTTGTTTTGTCGCCGGGGTTCCCCCGCCCCTAAACTCCCTACCAGGGGACACCACGCTGGGGACCAACACTAGTCGAAACAGGTCTATTTATAGTCACACGTCTAAAAAGTGATATATATATTATACCCTTTGTATAAGATTAAGTGGCGGATTCAGGGGGGGGGGTTCTGCGGAGGAGGCGCCCGCCCCCGGGACTGACCCAAAATTTTCCAAAAACAGGTATATTTTGGCCCATTTTCAGTCAAAATCGGCAAAATTTGCCCGTTGACCCCCGGTAAAGGGGGCGCTAGATCCGCCACTGAGATTTTGAATTTCTTAAGATATTTTTTTACGGATTTGCCCATCTTGGACTTCATGAATTTTATACGGCATGTATCTATATACATTTGTGTACTTTTTGGCTGCTTCTGCCGGGGGGGGGGGGGGGGAGAGGCAGAATTTGCTTTTTTTTCACGGGTATTCCCCTGCCTTATCTACCTGTCTCTCGTATCCCCCTCGGACCTTCCTGTCTAGCATGTCATCCAAACCCCCCCCCCAACACAGTTGCGGATTTAGAGGTGCGGAGAGGATCCCCTCCCCCCCCCCCCCCCCGAGGGGAGGGGGCGGCACTGACCAAAATATTTTCAAACAACCCTATATTTTGGTCCATTTTCATTTAAAAATCGGAAAAATTCCCCCCGGCAAAGGGGGCGTTGGATCCGCCATTGCAACAGTTTAGTTTCTGGATCAGCACCCATATATCTCGCTGTGAAAATACCATGCAAACTACTCTTTAAGGCGAACATTTTTATTATGAACAAGAAACAACTCAAAACAAGTGAATCTATATTTAGTCCAGGGAACCCCCGACCATTACCCAACATGTCCAAAGACAGAAAAGTCGAATAAACGATGAAAACAGGGTAAATTGTGTACTCACAATCATATTTACAGGAATTTTATAGAATTAATGATATGATTGGTGGGTGATGCCTTCGTTTCAGTATCAAGTGGGTAATGTTTGAGATGTAACTCGAATTGCCTCTGACTACCAAAGTCACACATGTACATGCCTTGCGTTAAAAGCTTAACAAACATGTTTTATTTTATTCCATTTTCTTAATTCACTTTCAATCTAATTGTAAGCAACCAACTTCAGTACTTTGCATATTTACCTAAGATAAAGCGATTATTGTATCTTGGAGGTGGGGGAGGGGCTACATGTACATGTAAGTGCAAATACACTATTTTTAGCTCTACTGGTCTCAGACCAGTCGAGCTTATGCGATACCCCGTCTTCCGGCATCCGTCCGTCTGTCCGTCCGTCCGTCTGTAAACAACTCTTGTGCTCGCAACTCCTCTGAAACCATAGGTGATAGAAAGTTAATTCTTTTTGCATCCTACTTTGTATGTGGTCTAGTTGTGCACCTGACATTTGGTTTCAGCCCCTGACCCCCAGGGTCTTAGAAAATGGGTGTGGTTATGAAAATCCATGTAATGACTAATCTTGTGCTCGCAACTCCTCTGACACTATAAATGATGGAGACTGAATTCTTTTTGCAATATGGTGGGTCTGTGGTCTAGTTGTGCACCTGATATTTTGTTTGAGCCCCTGACCCCAAGGGTCTTAGAAATGGGTGTGGTCATTTTCTCCTATATAACTCAATGTAATCTTGTGCTCGCAACTCCTCTGACACTATAAATGATGGAGACTTGATTCTTTTTGCAATATGATGGATCTGTGGTCTAGTTGTGCACCTGATATTTTGTTTGAGCCCCTGACCCCCAGGGTCTTAGAAATGGGTGTGGTCATTTTCTCCTATATAATTGTGCTCTCTACTCTTTTAAAGTTATTAATGACGGAGAGTTAATTCTTTATTTCTATTTTCTAAAAAAATTCTATATATGTTCTATATTTTCACACACAATATACCTATATTCCTATACTTTGAGTAGGGGAAGTTGCTATGAACCATGATATAAATACCTGATAGATCTCAAAACATTCAAGAAATGATGATATGATCTAATTAAATTGTTGTCGCTGAACTTTAAATAAAATATTGGGCAAAGTACAGAAATGCTTTTATATCTGTATTTTAAATTCAGGATCGTGATATGAATCGTATCATGTGTAAATATTATAATACATATCATATCATGGGCTAGGCATATCATTGCAGCCCAATCATGGTTGGAAATCAAATGGACTTACTTAAAGGTTCATTCATTCATTCATTCATTCATTCATTCATTCATTCATTCATTCATTCATATACTCATTCATTCATTCATTCATTCATTCATTCATTCATTCATTCATTCATTCATTCTTTATTTGTAGTAGTATTTTTTTTTGTAAATGTACTGCAAGATTTTACTTCTTTATAAAAAAAACCTGCAGGAGTTCTTTTTTCTCAAAAAAATTCCTGCAGGAATTTTTCTAAATAAATTTCCTGCAGGAATTTTTAACAAAGCATAATTTCCTGCGGGAAAAAAATGTTCATATAATATTTCCCGCAGGAATATTTTAAGTTCAAATTTTTCCTGCAGGAATTTTTTTCTCCCGCAGGATTTTACTTCGAAAAAATTTTCCCGCAGGAATTTTATTTTTCCCGCAGGAAATTTTTTTTCCTGCAGGATTATTTCAAGCAATTTTTCCTGCGGGATTTTGAAAATTCCCGCAGGAATTCATCAATTTCCCGCAGGATTTTGATAATTCCCGCAGGATTTTGAAAATTCCCGCAGGATTTTTTTATTTCCCGCAGGATTTTGTTGTAATTAAGGTGAATATCTCAGGTACCAGGTGCGCTACAGGTAAATGAGATGTGGATTCCGACTAACTCAGGTATCCTCTACGCGATGACACTTTTAGTTTTGCTGTACGTCCAGCCCCGGGCGGGCGCAAAAATGAACTAGCGCGTAAGTTCATAATTATTTTGCCCACTGTTGTATCATGAATTTCGTTTTTAAATTAATATTGAACTCTCTGGAGATTAATCATATATATGTAGTGTTTTCCTTCAGGTATCAATGATGAGATGTTATTTTCTCCGTCTGTTATTTTTTCCTTTCTCGTAACAACGACATAGTACGTATTATCTTTTTATCAATGATTGTATGTGTGCTGTCTGGAGATTGGAAGTTTGTAATTTTGAAAGGTGAAATCGTAAAGGCCCCTTCACATATGGACGAATCCATAGAACGAAGCCTTGCGAATGGGTAAAATTTGTCAAACTTGACGAATTTTGAACGAAAACGGTGTTGAAAAATATGATCATAACGAAATGCAAACGCAATGGAACTGCTTATTGCGAATAAGAAACGAAGCACTGCGAATTGTTACGACTTCGCGCTATGATACGTTAGAATGAGCATTGTGTATTTTTTTTTCACTTGCGATTAGGAGCGTAAATATGCGAAAGTTTACGCAGCATTGCGCATTGATACGAACGCTTACGAAGCTAGTCGCACCTGCGTTTAACAGACATGACATTTTCTGTAGACTAACAGACGTTAGTACAATTATGCCAAGAGGAAAGGGGAAAAGTACGTGTAGAGGATCGGTAAGGAAGCAGCCAGAAAATCGGCCTAGTAGTACTAATCCCTAAGAACTATGTGGCTGTTTTTGTAATATACACTAAACGTGAAAATAAATTTCATGAACTATTTGTTCAAAGCAAATTATTGATGTTTTTATGATCACCGATAAAAGCTGGTCTTTGAGTCCATCATTTAGTCCACCTCTCTATCTATCCGTCTGAGCTCATACATGTACATCCTTATATAATATGTATATACATCAGAATTTGATTTTTTTTCAAAAGTTTGTTCACTTGGATAACGCCACTTTGGGTCAAAGGTCACTTAATGTCGTTCAGAAGTCAAGGTCACTTTATAGCTAAATTATAGCATTTACTTCATAAAATATTTCAAACATTCATTAAAATGTATTTCTTGTCCAAATGATATGAAAGAATATATATACAATGTTAGAAAATACATCCATGTGTTCAATAATTATATAAGAGTTATAATCATATCAAAGGGGATTACACTCAACTTCTTGTGTATAGGCTGTTCATATTCACATCATACATCGACAAATTGTTTTTGATTGTGAGCTTTTTGACATGTCACTAAAATGGGCAATTTCTTAAAGATCAATGTCATTTGTTAACCAATGATAATATAGGATATGAAAATACTAATTCAGCAGACTTCACAAAATGTTTTGCATGATCTGAGCTTTCCCTCAAAGGTATTCAAGGTAATTTTAGGATTAAAGGTCAAGGTTATACATAAGAACTTGTCGTTTCAGGTTATTAATATGAAAAAGAAATCAACAAACACATGAAATTCTTATTAATCTCTTAAAGGTTAAGGCCACTCAGAAAACAGAAGTTCATTAAGATTGAATTGTTTTGGGGTATAGTTTTCTTTATCAATTCTATATATATATATATATATTTTTGGTTCAGAAGCAGTGATATGCAGCCAAAAAGTCCAATTTCTTGAAGGTTCTAGGTTTTTCTCTCTTGAGCTCTACCATGAGTTGATCATTAATTCCAAATTGGCGCCACATGTCGTTATTAATGCAGCCATGGTCTTTTCAAGATACGACCTGCTCTGGCTTCTCTTCTCCATCTGATACGGCATCTGATATACTTATAGATGTTGAATTGTTGCCGTTGCACTTCCTAATAGGCTATTGCAGTTGTACACTGAAGAACCAGACGTTGTGTATCTTTCATTTGAACAAGTAATTTCCAGAATAATTCCCTTTTCACAATAAAAATAAATAAATTTGTAAGATGTTTCGAAAAGCTTTCGTTGCTATTCGTATGCAGTGGTAACCCTTCGTAATGATTATTACTAAAACGTTTTCTGTTCGTTTTGTATCGTCATCCTATCGCAATAATTCGTTTTTATTCGCCGATTGAATTATTGACGCATCGTCGCTATTCGTTACAGGTCGCACAAATAAGTAAAATATCGCAAAGGTGCGCTTTCAGTCATCTGGAATGCAAATTCGTTGTGTAATATGCAAAACAGTAGGTCACATTCTAGTCCCTTGCGAACGTCGACGAACATATAACGAATGCATGAATGAATGAATGATTAACGCATTATAACGCATTATAACGAATACTTACGAATGATGGACGAAAATTTTATTCGCTGAGAAATTTTGAACATGTTCAAAATTTAACGACGAACAGAACTAACCGGAACGAATCAAGACGCTCACAAACGAATCCGCGCGAAGTCGACAACGAAGTATAACGTTGATATGCAAACGGAAACGAATTTTGCAAAAACCTTATTCGCCAGTTTGACGTCGGAGGGCTTTCGTCCATATGTGAAGGGGTCTTAACACTGTTCAAATATAGGGTTGCTCATCCGACTGTCATTTATAGCTTTTTTGTGGTTTCCTATCAAGGATATTTCGAGCTATGGAATTCTGCAAACGTAGATACATGCAAGGTAAGTAATGTGACGTCGAATGTACTTCTTTTTGTCTATGGCCATATATGAGTACAAATCAAGACGTCAAAAATGCAAGCACAACTCGTGCCCATTGGATTGCCGACGATTTGTTGGAAATATTTCCTCTGATGTTAAACACAATGTTATATATTTGAAAATTTAACATAATTACCGGTGATGTGTCCTTCACTGTGTATTGATTGATCGAATCTGACTTTTCTTTTACAAAGTAGGTTTATCACCGCCTTCATATTGGGGATTATTGTAGTCCAAAATTAATGTAAACTTACTTTCAATTTCCGTATAAGCTTATAAATTTGAAAATATTTACCAATGAATACAGGAAAACAGTTGAAAATATGTAATTATTCATCCTTCTGCAGCATCGAGTAGATCACGATCTCTGTAATGAAGAGTTTCAAAGTTGAAATAATATATAAAAAAAATCATTGAAAAGAGTCACAGTCTCGTTGAGAGCCGTTACCCTAAAAGGTTTTTCTTTTTTTTTTGGACAAATTATGATTTTAAAGGACAATATTTGTTTACAAGCGAGTTAATAAACCCTCGACTGAATACCAAAAATGTTTTGAAATATAATTTTGGGCTGTTGCAGATACATTGCTGTCTTGTCGTGTTATATGAGTATTGCCAACAATTTACAAGCCAAACTTGATCTTGATGATGTTATGAGAGATCACGTTATATGCTTGATTCAATTTTTCTGATAATGTTTCTGTGTCGTCATTTTGGAGCATTTTCAAACAGTTGAAAGTCTCCATCTAGATCTAGAAGCAAACTTCACAAAGTGGTAGACGTAAACAGAAATAGAATAAAATCTAACAATCAGAATCATGATGGATGTCTGAAAAAAAATTAGATTTTGATTATTTAGTTTCTTGTGCAAGAGAAATTGTTAGATAAATTCTAACATGCATGTTATTTAAAAATACTTCCAGCGTCTTCTTCGAGTTAATCAGATTCATTCTTTGAGTACTGAGGTCCCAATGGCAAGAAATCTTCTCTGTGAACTTATATCCATTCCGATTTATTCTACAGATTGGATTGCGTCATTAACAGGATTGACAACTATTAGGGTTTTTTATTTTCTTTTTCAATAATTGCGAAATGCAGTTTTGAAAACGGAACAACTAAACATCACAAAGTTTCGTGCAAAAGGTGCAAATCTCAACTCGTCAAAGTCTCAAGTTTAGTTGCATCGTGGAAGTTTTGATTTTGATTTTTTTTTTAATTTTACGTAGTATGTCTATAATTGTAAATTCTTTTTATCCAATTAGTGAACAATATTTGGAATAAAACCATACTTCTCTTTTGACAATTGAGTAGAATGAACGAAAATTACACCTTTAAACTGTCTATGGTTATTCTTAGATAAAAAAATGTTCAAAATATAGTATGATAAAAGTTATGAAAAAGGAAGATAAAAATCTTATGATCATGACATTCTTTTAAAACAGTTTACTTACGATTGCCACCATGGTCGTCAAATGTTGCACGTTCATTGGGTTCTGCATATTACATATTTTGGTTTAATTAGATACATTGATTATTTTTTATTCAAACTGTATGTAACTAAAGTGCGCCAACGCCAAAGATTGAGTTTCTAATATTCCTGATACGATCTGCGTTAATTTTTGAAATATTGCTCACCTGGCGTGCTAATATGACATTCATCTAGTTTGATAACTCTAAAATATCATAAACCTACGCTTATTTTCTTTTCATCTAGCCTTTTTTAAAGCCATTGGTTTGACAGAAAATGATCGAGCCACGTCGATGTCCAAAGTAATCAAGATTAAGTCACAGGGCCTCGTAGTTAAAATTCTTTTTAATTACCATGAACTCATATTACAAAATAATTTTGAAAGAAATTTGTAAAATAGTCAAAATAGTGCATCATCTTGGTTATATGGTGTTATAAACTTACTTTGTTCAATTGGTCTTAGTGAAGCTTGGTTTTGTCATAATATAACAAATATTCCGCTGTTTTTATCTGTTTTTGAAAAAAGATTGAAAGATGAATTCATCAAAGAAAGAAACGGGTTCTTAGAATCTTCATCAAAATGCTCTCTGTATCGACATATTTTGGACGATATTCATATTCAAAATTACCTTATGAAATCGTTGAATATTAAAAATATTGCTTTGATAACAAAATACAGAATATTTTCCCATAGATTATTCATAGAAACAGGTCGATATATAAATATTCCGTGCGAAAACAGAATATGTGCTTTCTGTAATTGTGAGGTCGAAGATGAATATCATTTTATTCTAAAATGTCCCTCTTATAATGAACTGAGAAAATGCTATATAAAACCCTATTTTTGGAAAAGACCAACTGTTTTTAAACTGGTTGAATTCTTTAAGAGTGATAATGTAAAAGAACTACATAATCTCTGTATTTATCTCAGAAAATGTGAAATTTTGCGAAAAAACCTAATGAATTCATTTTTTTCGATCTTTTTTAAACCATGAGTCTCTGGCCATGATTTGTGGGATTGTATGTACATAAAGTATATAATTTGTATATATTTTGTGTTTATACCTAAAAGCATGTGCTTTTTGTGAAATAAACTAAGCAATCAAATGCCAATCACCGCTCTCGATTCTGACTGTGAGACCCTGTGGAATTAGTGAAATAATATTGTTTTTGAACGTCGCGACATATTTCAAACTATAAGGATACAGTAAAATTAAATTGTGTCTGCGGAATGTTACATGTATACAATATTACATATCTCTTTATGTTATTTGACCAGAAAACTTTAATCAAAGCGTAGACAACTTTCCTTTATAATGTTTCTTCTTGAGAGTATTTTTATTTTGGAGCCTTTTGGTGACACCGTGCCCCAATCAAACACACACCAAAAGTTAAAATTTTGTTGAATAATTATTATTATAATCAACCCATATGCACATGCTACAGATTTAGGCCCGTCGGGAACGCACTTGATCATTCGGGGTAATTAAAGCAAATCGCTCGAATGCTTTAGTGATGTTCTTGCAAGCTATTACAAAATGTTTACGATAAATATCTCCAACTTTTCTTTGAGAAGCGAGTAAGGTGGTTCACTCTCAGGGTAATGAGCCATGAACTTATTATAATATTCAGGTAGAAATTGAATTTCACATAATGCTCGTAAATAAAAGGAGATGGTTCCTTTTTAGTAAGTATCATGAGGGGAAAAAAGATAATAGAGCAACATGGAGTTTTAATAACCTTTACTGCATGTTTACACTTTGGAATGCTCGTTTGTGAGAAAAGCACTTTTAAAACATGTCTGTACTTAGTCACCAGAATATTTTATTGTGCGGCCATCACATACGATTAATATGTTGGGATTTTTTTCTACCTGAACATTATAATATTAAGTTTATGGCCATGCCTTTTTTCACTGCGACAGAATAAAAACGGACATCCAAAACAAAGTAAATATGAAACGCTAGCCAAGACAAATAATGAACTATAGAGGGCAAAAAAATGCAGAAATTGTATATGCATTTGAAAATCCATGTTCTAAAGTCTTCGACATACAGTGTAAAAATCTTTTAAAAAGCTCATGTTAAGAAAATAAAATCAAAGAATATTAGTCAATAGCGTGTTCCCATGCTTTTGCTTGTTTGTCACAAAAAAACCCCTCAAACTTCAAGGTCAAACATTTTTGTAACAATGGTAATGTCCTATCACAAGAAATAAAAAGCCCTTCACTATTTAAAAGTTGTGCAGAAGGTAAAAGTTTTCCAAAGGCAGGTCAAACTCCGAGGTAAAAAAAAAATGGTACCAATGGAAAGGTCTTGTGACTAGGAATACACATGTAAAATATAAATACCCTATCAGACACCACTCAAAGGTTATGCCAAAGTTAAAATTTTCCAAAGGTAGGTCAAACTTCAAGGTCAAAACTTTCAGTATCAAAGTATCAATTGAAAGGTCTTGTCACAAAGAATACACATGTGAAATATGAAAGCTATAACACTCACCATTCAAAAGTTATGCCCAAGGTTAAAGTTTTTCTTGCTGACAGACTGATGGACAGGCAGACTGATGGATGGATTTTCAAAGGTCAAGGTCAAAGATATAATTCAGTGTCAAAAATGCCATTTTAGGGGATGCTATACACTGTGTTGTCATTGTTTAGTCTCGTTTATATATACTAGTACAACAGGAGCAAGAAAGAATATGTCAAAGAGTAATTATATGATCTCACAATTTATTAACTGATCATGAATAAAGTTCTCAGCAATTAAGAGTGAGAATCGAATAAACTACATAATAATAGTGAGTCTTTTGCATGATATCATTCATTCATCATAATATCTTTTGCATTACATCTTAAACAATGTTAAAAAAGTTTCTAAGTTTCTTAGAAAGATGACAACAAATAGACAATACATGTTTATGCATCACAAACAAATTTCTAAAAGAAAAATAAATAAACTCTGTGTTGTGAAACTCATGTGCCCCTGTCAGCATCTTTGTCAGTATTCACCCATTTTCTGACGGTGAAAGGTCAAGGTCACAAGGTTAAAAACGTTGGTATAAGGTCTTGTCACAAGGAATACACGTGAAAAATCAAAACCATATCACTTACCATTTACAAGTTATGCCCAATGTTAAAGTTTTTGAAAAGTTGGTCAAAGGTCGACATCATGGTCAAATATTTTGGTATCAATGGAAAGGTCTTGTCACAAGGAATACATATGTGAAATATCAGAGCCTTATCACTTACCAATCAAAATTTATGCCCAATGTTAAAGTTTCTGAAAAGTAGGTCAAAGGTCAAGGTCAAATAAAAAAATTTGGTATCAATCAAAAGGTCTTGTCACAAGCAATACACATGTAAAATATCAAAACTATATCACTAACCATTCAAAAGTTATTCCAAATGTTAAAGGTTTTGAAAAGTAGGTCAAATGTCAAAGTCAAGGGCACGAGGTAAAAATATGTTTGTATCAATGGAAAGGTCTTGTCACAAGGAATACACATGCGAAATATCAAAGCCCTATCACTTACCATTCAAAAGTTATGCCCAATGTTAAAGTTTTTGTCACAGACAAACAGACTAACAGACAAACAGACAGACAGGCCAAAAATTATATGCCCCGTAATCTTTGATTTCGGGGGCATAAAAACTAATGGAATTGCAGATGCAGAAATCTCACTCATATTGTTATAAGATATGTAAGTCTTCAATAGCAAGTTGGCATCATTCTCTTACACTAAGTGCATTTAATGATTGGTTTCCACAATTCTATGTAAATCATAATGTACGGTATTTGACTGTATTATTGCACATGCCCATCATAAAAATGTTCAATTAATGACCTGAATCAATGATATAAAAACAAAACAATTTGTATAGAAATGTTGATCTTTTCATCATCACAATAAGTACAAACATGTACGGGATAAAATTACAAGGTCATATGGTAAAAATAGCACCATGTAAAGAATAGTGAAACAAAACAAAAACTTTTTTTAACTTTTTGTAGAACACAGCAATCATGTAGAGCAAAGTAAAAAGTATAAAGTCACACATTTTTATGACATAAACAATTATTGAAAAGTTTAAATCGACCACTGCAGTCACATTGAAGTTCTGAGAAAGTAAAATATGATTTCGTCTTTGATGAATAATCTTATCATTATGAAATGAATCAGACATAAATAACATTGTCTACTAAAACATAAAACTCAACAACAATAGAATATTAAATGTCATCACAGCTTTTTGGGAATTCAGTAGAATTCTGTTGGTTTTTTTTTTCTTGTAAGGCCATTAAATTAATTCAACAAGCTAGAAATGGATTTAAATAAACTAGAAATAAGATTTTAATTAACTAGAAATGGATTTAAACAATGGGACAATAAAACAAAATAGGATTTCTGAGAATTGGAAAATTTATCTCGACTTAACAATCTTTTTTGCTGCTATAACTGGCAGTTACATAAGAATCAGAGACAAACAGAGTCCACATCACAATTTATCTCATGTACCGAGTAAAAACTATGCTATGGGACTCAGGTTAACGAAGCCTTTATCACTGTATTTAGTGAAGTTCATAAATGATGTTACAGAACTCATCAGAAATTTATAGAACCCATATCACATTAAATTTTGTCTTTTATGAGAATTTAAAACAATATTAGGGGACTCAGAAATTTACACAGCCTTTATTGCACTTGTCTTTGATGCAGGTTTAAAAGGAGAAACACAAAACTCAGAAATTAACAGAGCCCATATCACATTTGTCTTTGGTTCGGGTTAAGTACAGGGCTACCTCCTCTAAACAGTGGAAATCTATAGGTACTGAGGTGGATCCAGGTGTATGTGAAGCTGGGTGGGACATCTGATCCTGAATCTCTACAGAGAGAAATATTATCACAATCTGTGTACAGTTTTACCATTTTTAAAATATATAAACATAGGTAAACACTGAATACAAAACTCATCTTGCATCAGCATGTTATCATGGCAGCAAACTTAAATTTAAACAGTTTTCTAGGCTAATCACTCAAGTGGAAATAATAGGTCAATGTCATTTTATAAAATTTTGATCAAAGATACAGCCAATATACTGTAAATTGCTTTATTTTCGTCAGTACCAATTTTTGTCAAATCGTTAAAAATGACCATTTCGTCAGTACGTAAATTCGTCATCCAAGGGTCCCTAAAAACATAAATTCGTCAGTTCAAATGCCAACTTAACATTTAGATCCGCCGTCAAATTGTCAAATCCGCCGCATGTGTTTGTTTTGATTGTTTGTTTAACAATTATCAGTTAACAAACAATTAGAGACTTGTATGCTGTGAAAACGTATTATTTAGTAATTAGAAGTAAATTATATGCGTTTTTGTGTTCTTATTCAGTTTTTATCTATTTGCCATTTGCGTGTCGTAATAACACTATTTAACAATGTCTTAAAACTCGGAACTTTCAGCTTCTTCCTCCCTCCTCCGTAGTGCTCCCAGTTTATATTTAAGATTACCAACAGACTGATTCAATTTTTCCTTACTACAATTTATTTTTTGAAAGGAGTATTTATATTCGTCAGTACGTAATTTTGTCAAGGAAGGCACTGACAAAAATGATGAAAATTGGTATCTGATGAATAAAAACCAATTTACAGTATGCCAGTTTGGTACATGTAGCACTTAGTCATATTTTGCTCAATATGGACTTTCTTAGAAAAGCAAAATCACTCAAGCGGAAAAAGTAGGTAGGTCAATGTCATTTTATGAAAGTTTGGTCAAAGATTCATCAAATATTCAAGTTTGTTACATGTACATGTAACACTTAAACATTGCTCAATATGGGCTTTTCAAAGCTAAATCACCTAAGCAGTAAAAGTCGGTCTGATACATGGTCCATCCCAGCATCCCAAGATGAATCCCTTGTGCAAGTTTGTTAACATAGCATCAGTTCTTTGTCAGATACATAGCTACCCCTAAGACTTTAACCGGATGGGGACGCAGACACGGACAGGGAGGCTGAGGGTATAGCATAAGCTCATCTCAACCTCGTCAAGGTGAGCAATCAATGAAAAATGCATACATCAAAATAGTTATGGAAAACTAGATTGAAAATACAAGTATTGTTCATGTACATATCATGGAATGACATAGGAATCACTTTTTGTCAGTTTGGTCATGCACCAGTCCGTCAATTGGATGGTCACATCTTTAAGTTTTGTATGTTCATACATTAAAAAAGTCATAGAGTTCAGATTCAAGGTCACATTATACATGCAATGCAGGTTACATGTATTTTAAAATTAAGGTGAGTTTTGCAAATCTTTAAAAAATTTTAAAAGTAAATAAGTACAAAATAGTCTTAAAATATGCAGATTTTTTAATTATATGTGGTTACCATTCAAAAACGGATCGTTCATACTTGTAATGGCATATAAAAACTTTTTTTATGATGGAGATAAATACACTACCTAATCTTTCCAGCATGTTCAGAAATGAAGCCAAGGGTTGGAATGTAACAGTCTCTATTTGTGATGCTACACTGTTTGCTGGAATTCAAAATTAACCAATGCTGAGTTTATTATTTAACAAAATGAGCAAATCTTTTTTCTACGATAGGTATAAATCACTTATCTGTGGCTTGCGTACATGGTATGGACTACAGAAAATGTACTCCAAAAACTTGTGATTATGTAGCAAAAATGGTGAGGTCAATAGTTGAGGTCAATTATGATTTATCTTGCGTTTCCTATATTGAAAGCAATGAATACTAAGAGTGGACAAGAACATATGTAAATATACAATAATGGAAATATTGATCTCTTGTTTCTTCACAACAAGACAATTTCTGCACTGATCTCGATCAATGTACTAACCTCTATTTCTTGGTGTGTATTCCTCTAAATTACTTGTAATACCATTTCTTGAAAGGTCATGTGCTGAAAAACAGAAAATTTATATAAGGATATCATCATTAATTATGACTGATGCTATTTTTTTCTCAATTTATATTTGTATTCAACTTTAATGAATAATTATGTTTATCAGACTTTTTGAAATCTCCAGTGAAATTTTGGACAGTCAGAGATTTTGTCATTACAAATACATGTAATATTTATGTAGATCTTATGAGCTTTTATCGAACAAAAGAAGTATTTTATCAGCAAAATCTGATATAATTGATACTTCTCAACAACTCTGGTTTAATAATCACTGAATGTCAAATGTAGAATCAACTTACCTGAAAGAGCATCAGAAACTTGTTTGTGAGCAAAATATCTTTGGCACCGTGGATGGTTCCATTCTTTATAGCATCCCTCTGCAAAAGGCTGTCAAAATACATTTGAAGAATTTTGATAAATTATTATACAAATGTACTTTTATTTAATTCATAATAATCAAAAATCATTTTAGCATAAAAATAAAACACCGCTAAAGACGGTATGGCCGGATTGCAAAGTAAGTTTTTGTCACCAACTGGGTCTAGGTCACTAAGTCAAATATTACAGCATACATTGAGAGGTCTTGTCAGAGGCAACCTACATGTATAATATAAAGTTTCTACTGTATACAGTTCCTTAGATTTTGCTTAAACCAGGAACTTTAACCAAAGTCTTTCACTAGGTCAAAGTCAAAGGTCAAGGTCACTAGGTCCAATGTTACGGCATAAATTGAAAGGTCTCATCATGGGCAACCTAAATGTATAATATAAGGTTTCTACTGCATACAGTTCCTTAGATTTTGCTTAAACCAAGAACTTTAATCAAAATCTTTAACTAGGTCAAAGTTCAAGGTCACTGGGTCAAATGTTACGGCATAAATTGAAAGGTCTCATCATGGGCAACCTACATGTATGATATAAAGTTTCTATTGCATACAGTTCCTTAGATTTTGCTTAAACCAGAAACTTTAACCAAAATCTTTCACTAGGTCAAAGTCCAAGGTCAAAGTCACTAGGTCCAATGTTACGGCATAAATTGAAAGGTCTCATCATGGGCAACCTAAATGTATAATATAAGGTTTCTACTGCATACAGTTCCTTAGATTTTGCTTAAACCAGAAACTTTAACCAAAATCTTTAACTAGGTCAAAGTCCAAGGTCAAGGTCTCTAGGTCCAATGTTACGGCATAAATCGAAAGGTCTCGTCATGGGCAATCTAAATGTATAATATAAGGTTTCTACTGCATACAGTTCATTAGATTTTGCTTAAACCAAGAACTTTAACCAAAATCTTTAACTAGGTCAAAGTTCAAGGTCAAGGTCACTGGGTCAAATGTTACGGCATAAATTGAAAGGTCTTGTCATGGGCAACCTTCATGTATAATATAAAGTTTCTACTGCATATAGTTCCTTAGATTTTGCCTCAACCAGAAACTTTAACCAAAATGTTGACGGCAGACGGACAGACGGACGGACGGACGGACGGACAGACGGACGGACGGACGGACGGACGGACGGACATCGTCAATCTATAGACCGGAATTGCTTTGCAATCCGGCCAATTAAGCTTTTAAAATGAAAAGGCTAAGTTTGCTATAAGGTGAACAATATAGGCCCACTGGGATGTAAGCTGAAGGTTGAGATATTTTATACATGTATATACATACATATACATTTTGTATCTGTTATACTAACCTGAGGGAGCCTTGATATGATTGATTGTTTGATTTTGACTCCAGCCTGATCATCAGGAATGTCAGCTAAAACTTGTGCTAAGAAATCACCTGTCAGCTGGAGGATTCCCTGGTCTACATACTGCAGGAATACACTGTAAATGATACAAAATAAGAATTATGTACAATGTTCCACAACATGCAATGATGAATTTTGATACAATAAGAAATGATGGAAAGAATCTTACCATGTACTCAAGTTTCTATATCCCAAAGCAGTGAAGTATGGGACGAATCCTGTAAATAAGAATATATTCTAGCATAAAACTTAGCACAAGAGCTACATTACTACATATAATAATTATGATTCAAATGATTAGTATTTTACTTCATCTCAGTACACTTGAAACAATTCTATATGTAAACATATATGTGAAAGCATTATGCTTGTTTATCTTAAGAGCAATGGTACTTAATAGCTTATAAAAGAAACTTATCAAAAGAGTATTACAGTAATTGTGGAAATTTCCGTGTGGGGGTAATTTTCACGCTTTTCCTGATCGTATTATTATCACAGAAATAACACCCACGTGAAAATTACAACCAGTATAAAAGACTAAATATAATACTCCCGATTTCACCATAATTACCCCTATGTGTACTGTTTCAATGGTAATTTCACAAAAATTTTCCCCAGCAAAAGTAATCACGTTTATAGTACTTACCAAGAGGAATGGGATATGCTAGTTCCTGACATGTATTACACTTACCAAGAGGAATGGGATATGCTAGTTCCTGACATGTATTACACTTACCAAGAGGAATGGGATATGCTAGCTCCTGACATGTATTACACTTACCAAGAGGAATGGGATATGCTAGCTCCTGACATGTATTACACTTACCAAGAGGAATGGGATATGCTAGCTCCTGACAAGTCTGGTAATATCTCTGATACAAAAGATACAGCTCATATTCATCCTCTGTACTGGGATCTGTCCTAAGGTTGTCAAACAGTAAAGAAACAAAATGTACAGGCTCATGTAAATGTATCATCATGTATCATGTATCACCATATGTATCATGTATCACCATGTATCACCATCACACTGTGGCGAGTTGGTATAAAAGGTTAGGAAAACAATATCAACCATTACTTTGCAGCAAAATATGCATTGACTCTTACATGAAGCTGTTACATGTCAAAGTACATTTGAAAGTATACATGTATGTATCATTTGAAATCCTATGATTATTAACATACATAATTATAATAAGTGTTTGAATTTGCGTATTATTATAGATACACATTGTACATAACACAATACAAGTGCAATAAATGTAAATATAAGTAATGACTGTCATACTTTTGGTGTTCATGGTTCTGGTTGGAAAAATGCAAATTTTCTGAGAAACGCTTCCCACGGAATTTGCACGTGACCAACCCATGCACCCCAAAAGCAAGACAGTCATTTCTTAACACACTACAATACATATGTATACAAATAAATCATTATTGCGGAACAAAAAGAAGCCACCATTTTGCACTCATATGAAAATATTTATCATTCTGTAGGAAGCTACACTTAGGAGCCTTTATTCATGATAATACTTACAAAGTTGGCAGGAAGTTTAGATCATTATGCAGTAGGAGGGGTCCTCTCAATGTCCATAATAAATGACATAACTGTCGGGACTGCTGGATCTGTAATTGTATGAAAAATTCAAGGCAGTGTAGATAAACATTATAAGAAAAGACACAAATTATGTTGAGAGGATATGACAAGTAACTTTTACTGGCATGATAAAGAACTTAAACTTGTCATCTTTCAGGGTTCCCTAAATGTCTGGAATCACATCTGTTGACCAACTTGTACATTAATGATGAAATAATCAAATAGCGCCTGTAAAAAATTTGTTTGACAGGCCATTGAATGCGACGTCATAATGTCCAATTCTGTCCACAGGTGCTATGTTGAGCATTTGACAATTAAGTACATCATCATCAATATGTTTAAAAGCTAAAATTTTCAAATGTATTTAATACAGTACAGAAGTAAGGAACCTCTAACAACTAGTTTGTCTTCTATTTTCATCACATTTTATAGCCATTTTTTAGAACTAGAATTCAAAATGTGAATCAGAAGAGAGAACGATAGCATGAGAAAGAAATGACACTAGCTCATAGCATGAGAAAGAAATGACACTACCTCATAAGAAATTTTTAGACAATATATACCTGGGCAGCAACATATTCCAAAGCCACAGTTTCTCCTTTAAGTCTAACTTCTTTCCGAGCATACTTGTTCATGTGACTTGTTAGTATATTCTTTGTCTGTAACAGAAGAATTATCTATGACATACTCTGTACCCACCTGAATTTGAAACTTGTAATGAAAATTTACAAAGGACTATATATAGTTTACATAGAAAAGTGGCCCCCTTTTGGGGCAAAATCTTAAATTTACATAAAGAAATGAATTTGTGCCAATATTTATTCTACAATGTAGGCTACTTCTGAAATGATACATATCCTTTAATATCCTTTCTCAATTTCTTAGTATTAGATCATCAAATATGGTTATATTTCGCCAAATTTCTTGTAAAACATAATTTTGAGGCTTATTTTCGACAAACTTCCTCTTAGCTAGTATCAAGCGGGCTTCTGAACAACTTTTATATTTTGATATGTTGTTACATTTGCACGTCTTTAAGTGCATATAGAAGGAAAAAGTTGTTCAAGATCCCGCTCGATGTTATCTCAATGAAAATAATCAGGAATTATGCTATTTTTTGTGAAAAATAGACAAAATCACCAGTTTTCATGATATTTAGGCAATATTAACAATGTCTTAGAAAGCGAAAGGTAGTGTTTATGTCTAGATTTCTACAGATATTTAACTCTAAAAATTCTAACAAAATTTGATTATGGAGAAGTTGATTTTTGGGGGCCACTTTACTATATAAACCATATATACTCCTTTAATTAAAATCTAGCATCTTCTATTGATTTTAGACAATTTTACATTAAAAGTATGCAAAAGTATGCAGTGAGCAAAATAACAAGGTAAAATAAATTGGTATCCATTTAAGTTAAAATCACTACATAAATTGACAATAAATGACCAGAGATATACATGAACATATGTTTAGAACAGCATATACATGTACATGTAGAATTAAAAATCGATATAGTATATACCACAGCTACTATTTCTGCGGAAGTGTCAGTGATATTATTTCCCTGTAGGAAAGGTGGAGCTTGACCAAGTACTGTGTCTGGTCTAACTCTCCGCATGTTACTAAAGGTGGGATTGATGGGTCCTGGGGATTCTGATCTGAAAATAATAATCATACATTTACTATATAAATCAACATAGTATATAAAACTACTATTTCTGAAGTAGTGTCAGTGTTAGGCCCTGGTGACTCTAATCTGCAAATAATATTTAAATGTACCATTAGTAAATCATCAAAACCAACCTTTCAACAAGCATTCTGTTTTATA
The DNA here is from genome assembly GCA_033119305.1 of Pinctada imbricata. Taxonomy (NCBI): domain Eukaryota; kingdom Metazoa; phylum Mollusca; class Bivalvia; order Pterioida; family Pteriidae; genus Pinctada; species Pinctada imbricata. The sequence goes on from VSWD01000005.1 coordinate 91,444,953, forward strand.
CAAAGCAACAAACAATAAAGCAAGATAATCCTGTTTTCATTACTTTTCTCTCTTCAAAACAATTGTCCAGGTTGTTCTGAGTAGTTGGCACTCATCGCCTGACTTGCATATAAATTCATTTTCAAGAGCAATCAAATCTGTCTGAGAAATGTCAACTTACCTCTTTCTATGGTTATGAAGACTAGAGAGAAATGATGAGTCTTGACTAGTTGTGGTCCTTGTTCCAACCAAGTTACTCTAAAAATACAAACATACTTGAATCTTAAAATAATATTACTTAAGACAAATTTAAAAAAAATCTACTTAATGTTAATAGACCACTTGCCAAAATTTGTAATGAAGGAAAAAAATGACAAAAAATGTACAAAAATAGGTCAGCTCCTGCACTCTTTTTTCATCATTACATTACAGTGGTATTGTGTAATTAATTTGACATCCTAATGGAAAACAATGCAAAAGATGTTGACTTGGACATTTAGAGCTCATAGACAAAGTCGGGAAGTGGTCTATTATATAAATTAAAGTAAGACAAATAAGGCAATCTGATGTCATATGCAATGTAAAACACTATATGTGTTTTTCCATTATAGTGTACATACTTTCTGTGAGTCTTTCAGTAACTTTTCAATCTGCCGCTTCACAGCTTTGTGAGAAAATCGTGGATATTTTTCCAGCTGCATCCAATGTAGATGGCGCCTCAGTACATCCCACATATCTTCTCCGAAACTGCCCCGTTTCTGTTGTCTTTCCTTGGCAGTTTTTGTTCCTATGTTTATGGTGTGTAATGAAGAATAGGATATCCTTGCTACCCTTTCTCCTTCTATATTCTGTCAGAAGACAAACATTTAAATGTCAGATACTAAGAATACATAAATGAAACCTCAAAGATGATTGAAAAGCTGGTTTTTTTATATTTACTTGTACATCAAATTCCGAAATCAGTGTTTTGAAACAGAAATTTTTTGGTTTGAGGATCTCTTGATTAAAGTTTAATGAAAATGCAAATTTGACCATTATTTTTACCAACGTTTTAAACATCTTCATTGTAAAGTATGGTAAATTTTATGCCTGGTAAGGTACTATAAACTATATATTTTCTGAAAGGTAATGATGCCCTGAGTTCAGATATAAGACTCCCAGGACTTAAAAATCAAAGGGGAAAAAATCTTGTACAACTGTGTTATTTTGCATATGTTATATATAGAAAATAGACAATTTCAATGCTTCATAAGTTATTCCCCTTTGTTTTTCTGGCCCCAAAATTATCATTTCTGAGAAGTGGGCTTTATAACCTTTCAGAAAATATATAGTTTATATTACCTTACCAGGCATGGAAAAATGCCCTATTGAGCATCGGATACCTTAACTATGTGCTATACAAATCTTTTTCATGCATCAAATTGAAGAGGAAATAAATTACAAGCATCATGAATCTTTAAGTGTACTACAAAGAGTAGATTTGGTCATATCTACCATGAAACTCTTAAAAATACTCTCTCAAACTTTACTATTCAGTTATGCCATGACAGAATACAAAGACGAAATTTATGTGCCCCTGGATTATGTATTACATAAACATAAGGAGATGCTTTGAATCTTACCTTCTCAAACTGTCCTCTAAAAGTCTCAGACATGGTGAACGGGAGTAACTTTAACGATTCTCTCTCTATCTGTCTCCTCATAGTTGTGTATGTGGTACCTGGTAATCAGCAACATTTAATATCAGTATTATAATAACTATCAATTGTTACCAATTACATAATTTAAACGTCTCAGACATCGTGAACGGGAGTAACTTTAACAATTCTCGCTCTATCTGTCTTCTCATGGAGGTGTATGGTGTGGTGCCTGGTAATCAGCAACAAATCAAAGAAGTATCATAATTACTATGTCTTAATCAACCCTCCAAAAAAGAGACTTTGAGAATAAATATATGATTTAAATGAGTTTCAACACAGTTGTAATGCAGATATTCACTATTGTAATCAACTACATACCGTAAACCGTCTTTTATTCACGAGAATTTAATTTTACACAATAGTCGTGAGGTCCTTCAATTCGCGAATATAAAACGTCGTGAATGTGTAGTAAGATACATACATATGATATCGCGAAAATAAAATGCCATGAACCAGTCACCTCACTCGTGTTTGCGAACTTACGACACCGCGAATAACAGACGGTTATCAGTACCTGAAAATTCATGCCCAAATAGTACTTACATTCCATGCTGGAATACTGTGGTTGGAATGGTATAATATTTGGAAAACTTTTAATGACATCAATGTTAATCAACTAAATTGATATTTACTTGTACATACCTATAAGGAATTCAGCCAGGAGACCTGGTACCTCCATACTTGCTATGTCATTACTGATCATCTCGAACAACTGAAATCAAAGCATGCAGGTCATTACATACATGTATGAGAGATACATGTATAACTTCTGTAAACTAAAACTGTCTGTAAAATATGTGTAATGTACATGTACATGCCTCTTGTTTAAAAATGTGTCTCTTGCAATTGCTATTGACTTCTGAATCAATCTAATATATCTTCCCTTCATTATGTAAGTAAACTTTAATATTTATCACATTTGGTTTGGATAGGATAAAATATTCTTTAGTTATGAAACCTATGTTTTGAATTATTTTTCAATTTATCAATCTGGTACCATAACATGAGAGAGGGAATAATGTATCTTAAATATACAGGTATACATGGATATAGAGCACAAATGTTCACTATTCAGTCAATGTTGGATCCATCCAATAAAGTGCAACTTAATGCACGTCACTTGAAAAAAAAATAAACAGCACAAAAAGGTACAAGTGACTACGACACTAAAACATGTTTAAATCCAGTGGAAGGAACAGTCCGTCCCTTAGACTGGCGAGACACAAGTTCATGTCTTACACACTCACAATTGCTAGTTAAAATCCTAATTCTTTAAAACAATCATTCTACAAGATCATTCATTATTAAACAGACTTGGTTTTGCTGTACAGAGTTACTGATAACGTACAATTGTTTCATATGCATGTACCTTGAAATGACAAATATAAACTTTACCCTCTTAACAAGGAAGAAATCTCTAGTTCTGGTAACTACATAATGAAGTAAGGCTAGTCGTGAGGTAGGCATATAACATGAGACAAAAGTAGATATCAAGACCTCTAGATTTAATATCACTTTCCAGATTTCACCTGTCTTGTAATTGTATAAACATCCACCTGTATCAAAGAGATAAAGATATTTCATTATCACACTATCTAGCTCAGAACGGTTAGTGAAATTTACTCCCTTGTAAATACAATTCATACCTGTATACTGGAAAAGCATTATCTAATCTAGTATTCAAAGAAACCTTTTTATCTTCATGTGAAAAAGATCATCGTTAATTAATACTTATGATCATGCTTAAAAATTGATTTTGCACAAAAGAATTTCTTGTTTATCTAGAATAGCCTAACTTTCAGATAAAATATTTTGAACTTTACACATAATTGATTTATTGTTTACCATAAACCTTTTCTTTTAATCTCTTACATCAAAATCATCATTGTAAAATAATAATAATGTCGACTTTACCTGTGGGCATGTCCCTCATTATTTCATACAAACAAGCATTAGACAGGGTGCACATTTTCTCTGCTAAAACAGATAATGCCGAGAACTCTGTATGAGAACTTGTTGATTGTTGTTGTCCTGGAGACTGGTCATGTGACCCACTCGGAGATACTGATTTGCCACTTGTAGCGGTACCTGTTTTGGGGCTGGGACTTGCTATTGAAATGGATGCTTTAAAATTTTTGTCTGAAAAAGAGAATTTTTGCTAAAGTCAATTCATCTGTTCTAAAATGATGCTAGTTAATTTGAAGACGTTTATCAATTGCTAAAGTCAGCAGAGCTCAGATGTAAATTCACAATCCAGAATAATTTCATTAGGTATACAAATTTCCAGATTTGATTAATGTGGAGAAGTAGCTGAAATCTGAAAAGTGCAGAAATTCAAAGACCAATTGGAGAAAGAATTCAATGAAATTCCATGTGTCAAAGGGAATAATACCTTACCATGTAATAGAATATGATGACATGGTTCAAACTCTATTCCTACATTGAGCAGATGAACAAAATGTCCTGGTAAAAGCACCATTAAATAGTCACCTAGTACATAAAACAAGAAGAGACGTTAATGGTTAAATGACTCAATGAACAATAAGTAAATGGCTCAATGTACAGTCTGTTAAAATATTCTTTTTATACAACTATTTGCATGGTATAATATCCAATGAATCATGTACCACAATGTATGTGTAAAATAGGTAAGAATTACAATTAATACTGATAATCTGGCATCAAATTTTCTTACAAATTCCTTATAAAGAAAGCAAATGCTGTATTCATAAGAAGAAAATGGCACAAAAAAAAAAGACTAGGGACTATACTTAATTTCAGCCTGAAACCAAGGTGGATAATCTCGAAATGCAGAGCAATAGTTTTTCCAATATTTTTGTGCAGTATAGAAAATTTATGACAAAAACAGGAATGTGATGCAGTGTAAAAGTACCTTAACTATGAGTTGTATCCAAAATAAGGTGAATTAAAGCCTTTTATAATGTACAAACGAGATTGACATTCTACTTTCAATTTCATGTACACGAATCACGCCAATCGTTTTTTAGCCTTTCTTTTATTTTGAATAAAACTCTTTGATAAGGCATCCTTACACTGAATCACAATCTCCTTTTTATGATAAATAATCTATATTACCCGAAATTATAGAATAACTGAAGGTTCTGTGTTGTGAGATTACCCACCGTGGAATGGAAAATCAATTTCTAATCATATAATGTTAATAATCAATGGTGATAATTAGTTTTTACCATGCCATGAAAAGTGAAGTCTGAATTTCCTTGAGTAAGGGAGGCCTTGGACACAACCATGTAGAGTCTTGGCTACAACACATCAAAAGATGAATAATTAATACATGCACTAGTATATATATAATTAAATTAAAGACTGTAAGGAAGACAGTCTTTATTTTAGAAGGTTTTGGTAAATTGCAAATTTCTTGTCTTTACTTTTAAAATAACTCAAGAATCTTTATCTACCAATTACTCATTTTCTCAGGTTAACTTGAAGCTGACTGTCATTTCCTACTGTTTTATAATGCATTATCATAACATCACAAACTGCTGAATTTTGTTTATGTCAAAATGTATCAGAGAATCAACTTTTTTTCTGATCATGTAAATAATTCTGCCTTTCTTGAATATATCCATATAATATTCTGTATATTGTACATTGTACGTATTACTATCATTATGATAAAATCTGGATGTGGTAAAAATACAGGAATTCTGGGTAAGAATCAAAAGATAACTGCTATCATACTACCAAAATCTATACTGACAGAGGGTAAATAGTACATTCACTACCATATTCTATAAAAGACAAAAAATTTAGGATGACAGAAACAAATAAACATGTATCATGATTTGTATTAGATAAACGCTATTTGTATAAGTGTCTGTTTACGTCGTCTTACCGTGATGGACCATACATATGTAGTAGTTCAGTTCCACAGAATCATCGTCAGACTCTGACAAACTCGGAAGACTTAGAGGAGAAGGTGTCTGAAACAAAGGCAAGTGAGGACTTAGTATGATCAGAACGGAATTGTAAAACTGAAGCATGTACAGTAATAAAAATAACTCAGAGAAAATGTGGCTTTTATTACAAAGTACATGTATTTGTATTTTTCTGTCCTTTCACAGTCTTTTTGGAGTAATTTTTTAACAATGCTACTAAAAAAATTTGAGAATTAGGAAATCTGTTTCAAGAAGATATCAAATCAAGAATTTCAGGATATTTACCACTTGTGCGGGTGATTTCCTTGTACGTTTGACAGGAGTTTTTCTGTCCATACTATAAGGAGTTTCCAACTGCTGGTGACATATACAGAATGTACCATTTGGCTGGGTCAATACTGATACATTCAAAAACGGGTCTAAAAGGAAGTAGAATAAGAGACAAATTAAATCAGCAAGCAAAAATAATGGTGGCTCAATAGACAATGTCTATAGTATATCTATAAGGCTATTGAAAATGGCCCAGATGCCAAGGGCTAAACTTGACAAAAAATGCTTATTTCCCCAATTTTCATATAATTTCCTAAAGACCATAGACAAGAAAGGAATATAGCAACTTTCAAGATCATTGCTTAATAGCTTTTACAATCAGATTTTAAGAAACTAAGGGAATTGCTGGGTGTACACAGTCTTTGTGAAAACTTTATTCAGCCACTAGCTGATAGCTAAATTTTTACTATTTTTTGTATAGTTTCTTAAAGAATGTCTACCAGCCCAGCAAAAATTTTGATAGCCTTGGGCGTCGGTCTAGTGAGTTTTGGGAAAGATTAGTTGTGTACAGGAAATAAATATGATATCCAAATATAAGAAATCAACATTATCTTTTTTTACATGCCTATGGTAAAAAATATAATGAAAGTGAAGATTATTACCTTCACTTTTCGTCAATTATTGCATGGTTTGATGAAATAACACATACCTGGAATGCCCTGGTCTAGCATATCAAGCGTGTAAACACATCTGAAAATGTCAGAAACTATAAAATGTACGCTTATTTCAAAAGTATCATATTACATCATAGTAGACAAACACTTAGGATGTTCATCTTGAAGATACTTAACAATATTTTACAACAAATGACAATAATGTACATGGTCGTTTTTGACAAACCTAAAGTTAAGTAAAGCTGTGCAAATTATACAGGGAAACTTGTAAGTTGTATGTTATTAATGTGGATCTACTTCATGAGTTTTCTTTTCAAAGTTCTAGGCATATTGTCCCCAGTGGCATATACATGTACAAGTATTTTTTCAATATAGTACAAGGTTAATACCTCAGTCACACCTAACCAGATAATGTGAACGAGTAACTGATAACAAGATCTTCAATCTGTTGATCTCTGTTTGTATACGTTAGTCCTCCATTACATCTCCATTTTATCCATTACTCATCCGGCGATGTCTGTTGGCGATGTCCGTTGGTATCCATTGGTATCTGTTACTTCTCCGTTACATCTTCATTAGGTGTCTATTGATGTCTGGTAGACTCGAGTCATGAACAGACATCTACCGGACATGAAAAGGATAGAACAGAGATGTAACGGACAGCTACCTCAGAGGCCAACAAGAAACGGATGTCCCTTCATTGTATGTTTTGTCTGGTTCTTATACGTTACATGTCTGTTACTTTTCCGGTAGATCTCTGGTACTCGTACAGTACACATCTGTTCTAAACTAGTCACAAAAGCCTCAAGCAGCTAGTGGCAGTGTAGATTTTTTTACAAATGGACGACCAACGGACTTAAGATTTTGACAGTTTTTTCATCTTGTTAGGCGTCCTTTCACGCTATCCGAGTGATATTTAAGTTCATGCAGGGTATGTAAAAGTTGACCTATAGCCTTGGTTCATTGCCTGATGCAGCAATGGATGTTGAGCAATAGTTTCATGAAATATTCTTTACATCTGTATAAGCAGTGAAACTTTTTGGCCTATGTCCATATAAGATTGATTTGATAATGAGCATTATGACCTTGACCTTTCACTTGACTTTCGTTTAAGGCAATAACAAATCCTTGTGCTCTGAGCAACAATTGTGTAAAATATGATTGGAATCCATACCGCTAAAATATGATTGGAATCCATACCGCGGGGTTGAAGTTATTGCTCTCACAAGGTTTTACACAAATAGAACAATGTGACCTTTACCCTTGACCTATAACCTTGACTCTAAGCCATGACACAACCTTGGGTCCTAAGTAACAAGTCTGTAATATCCAATTAAGTCTACTGCTACCTTGAACTTTGACCTATGACCTTGGTCCAAGATCATGACACACCCTTGGATCTGAAGTAAGAGTTCTGTGAAATGGTACTGAAATCCATGTAGAGGGGAAGAAGTTATGGCCTTGATGAGCTTTGGTGGACAGACAGACGATCAGGGTGATTCTAAAATAAGCCCTCCCCCCCCACACACAAAACTTTGTTTGTAGAAGTAAAATATGTCTTACCTTGAACTTGTTTTGATATATGGGAATGGAAAATTGAATGGTACATCTAACTGCAAAGAAAAGAAAATACCAGTATACATGTGCATGTGTACAAGGGTTTATTGGTTTTAGATGGAGAGGTATAATTTCAAAATAAAGTTTGACTTTTAAAACTTGTTCAAGAGTGACGGTAGTGTTAACTTACAATATTGTCATATTTTGCGTTGTGGTAAAATTGAATACTAGATAATATAGCTTGAAAATTGGTTTTGTCTGTCTCACTGCGTTTGCGGTAGTGTATGTAATACAGTCGCTGATGCATGGCATCCCACTGACACCAGAAAAACTTCCTGACCAGCTGTTCTGTCTTAGGTTGGTCTTTCATTATCTATAACATAGCAAATTCAATACACTTTTATTAACACACATAAAATGCATGTATAATGGAGGACTCTAAGTGCAATCCGAAGTGCATCATTTCTTTTATAGCTTTAAAATAATTTGAAACAATTAAATGACCACAGATGAGTAAATAAAGTTGTTTATAAAGTACATGTAAGTGTTCTTACCACTCCTTTTTCGCCCACTCTTCCTAGATAGATTTTGTATAAACCAATAGCTGTGAAAATCAAAAACAATAATTCTTTTTTCATAAAATCAAATTGGCAGACTGATAGAGAACTTCAGGAAAATAACACATGAAAAAATTTGACAATATTGAAAATGTTATAGAAATACTTTCATGAATATAGAGCATAACGCTGGTTCATTTACTACTTTATCATCACTAACATTAACATACTGATTCTTACATTCTCTATGAAGCATGATGATCATGTGAGACTCTCTATCAGAAGCTGGATTCTCATACAGAAATTGGACACGGAGAAAATAGGGTCGGACTAGATTAAGGGAGAAAACTCTGGTACTCGGTGCCTTGATCTCCGCAAGAAATGCAGAGTAAGAGTCTGTAATAATAAACAACTTGGCTATGGAAAAATGTTATAAATATCTGTAAGAAGAAAGTATGATTATATGTATACTGTAATTTTGCACCAAACATTTTAATTTTTAAAACATGAAATCAAAGATTAAAACTTTCTGTTGATTTACAGTCCCACTTTTCATACTAGAGAACATTTGTGAAACATGACTCTGCTGTAGCAGTTTGATTTTTGCAATGAAAATAAATGAAAGTAGATGTGACCTTGACCTTTGAACCAAAAATCAGCAGGTACATGTACATTCACCCTCAATTATGCATTAATGCATCATACATACAAATTTGGTTTGCATAAATGGGATCATTTCGTGATATATGACCCAGAAACCAATATTTGATGTTTACTTTTACTTAAAATTGACCTTATTCCTTGACCTATTGAACAGATTCCTTCCCTCTCTTATAGGTATCCATGTACATGTTTCTAGATTTGGTTTAAATAGGTTAAGGAGTTCTTGAAATAGCATCCGGAAACTCAAAAAGTGACACAATGATGGCACAGGCCACAGTAGAATGACAGAGGGATGTAAAGACAAACTAAAAACTTTAATGCCTCCATTATTTCATATGTGGGTTGCAATGAAATGTAAATCAGAACAATCCAGATAAAATAATCTGTACTTGATGTCTACAACATGTACTTGATTTTCTTTTTCTCATTACCTTTTGCTTCTTTCTTTCCAGACTGGGTCTCATCTTTGTTGAAAATTGTGAAAGCTGGAATGAATTTTTAAATCAAAAATCATACAATGTATACAATCTTTGTGAGAAAAACAAAAATACTTGATTTATATTTTTATCTGTTTAAATATTGTAATTCCATTGCTGTAATCTCTTGTGTACATACATAGAGAATAAGTGTCTTAATTTGTGTTTTGTTACGGGTATACAACACACAGCAAGTGCATTTATCGTACATGTAATGCTCGTTAGTGCATTTCATGCGATAAATGCACTTGCTGTGTGTTGTATACCCGTAACAAAACACAAATTATGACATTTATTCTATATATATGCACTGTAGTTGTCTATTTCATTCTTGTTTTCTGAAATTGCCTTTTCTAGGTAAAAAAGTGACGTCAAAATTCATCTCACCGCGGGTTCAGTTTGCAGGTTAGAACAGCCGTCGCGGCATGTTTCTTTAGATCTTATGCATTGTGACGTCACGAGTGTTAATACACGAATTGCAGCACGTTCCTTTCAATAGTAACATCTCAGGAAATTACATTTGTTGTGCATATATATATAAATGTTCCTTGTTATTAACTTATATTTACATACACAGCCAATTGTGTCTCACATGAAATTCATATGAAATGAGCATTATGTAAATTTCACACGAATGTTCATGTGAAATTCATATGAATTCCACATAAGATTTATGTTAAAAAATTCTCACATGAATTTTACATGAATTTTTCTTTGTGACCTCCATGTGAAATTGAATTCACATAAAAAATTTTCACAAACTTCACATGAATTTCATCTTAAAAGTGTCATGTAAATTTCATGATCATGCTCGTTTCACATAAATTTCATGTGAACATTTATGTAAACACATGAGGCACAATTGGCTGTGTATGCCCATTAATTTGCATAGAATAGAATTCACACTGTGATTATAGGAATAAAACCGTGGTGGCTTGATTTGAACTATGACTTCATATACATGGTAAAAACAGAACATTAGCAACAGAGTTTTAGAGGTATTTAAATGTCATTTAAAGTTAAAAGTGAAATGTAAATATATATGATAACAGTCTTTTTGGATGTGAATATACTGTGATACCGTAACCTACAATGGATTCAGGAATTATGTTTCTCATAATGTGCATTATGAGACACATAATTCCTGGATCCATTGTATTCTATCACAGTATACTAGTAATCACATTCTTAAAATCAGTTACATTGCATGTAATGCCAATGTCAATAAAATTGTCATAAACTAACCAATCAGAGATCTGCCTTGATTTATAGAACAGGAGACAATTTTGACTCTTTGATTATAAGTCCATACTACCTGTAATTACAAGATCATCAACTGTTTGTTACATTTTGACTTTTTTTCACATAATTCATGGTTTTATATGAAAAATTATGTAAATAACTTCACAGATCTAAGATCTTAGTAATAATAATTAATTTTCGATTAAGTGAAAACGCTCTGTTTCATAACATTTTAAGAGATTGATTTTTTAATGATATACATATTCTCAAGAATCCATCTACATGTATTACATTTTAACATTACACATGACAAGAGGTATGTAATCCAATAAGGAAAATGTTGACAATAATTAGTTGCTAGTACCTCATGTTTCTGTAAACCAGGATCATATATCCCTATGTGTGTTACTACAGCTCCCTGAAAACAACATAACACAATCAAACATACTTCATCAACATTATATTTTATCTTCATACATGTACATGTATAGATGACAAATCATATACATGTATGACAAGAGGTACAGTGCAAAAAGAGAGTCTTTGTTCTACCAATATGATTACCTATTTTTACTGGATTCATTTATATCACATTAAACCCATTTATTCTAGCTATGTGTTTTAAAAAAATCTTGTCATTGATTTCAAACTTGTAAAAAATATTTACATTGTAGTTTATAACCATACCAGTATGATTATTCAGAAATATATACCTACATGTACTATTATAGAATCTATCATGACTTTGCGACTGAGATAGGGGAATCTCATCCAAGTGTAAAAGATTTGAAATCCACAACGAGGCTTGCCGAGTCATGGATTTAGCAAATCTTTTGCACAAGGATGAGATTCCAATGTCTCAGTCGCAAAGTCGTGATAGCTTATTTTTCTCACTCAGCTCATTTTATTATCACTAAAATGATTTTTTTACAAAACCTGAATCAATACGAAATGTGCACAAATCTAACGATGGCGTGACATTACGTTCTATGATGTCATAATATGTGTCACGTGGAGTGTGAGACAAGGAAATCTCAAACTGCTAAGTCTACGTTTTTCCTTTTGTCTCAAGGCGAAAGTGAGTGAGAAATATATATATATAATATATGTATAATCCTGCTTGGATACGTACACAACCATTAAAAGTTATGATCTTGAACTTACCACTGTATATTTACAGATTTATGTATATACATGATTATATACCATAAATGTAGTTAGGTAATTATACTCTTACAATCTTACTTACTTTACTATTTTGTGCCACATCATCCCATGTGAAAAGCAATGTCCCATCTTTTTCCTGTGTTAGAACCTTTGGAAACTCTGAAACAGAAAGGGTAAAACCATGGCATATCACTGGGAACAGAATCACCCAATCATTTATTCTTTAGATCTAGGCAGTAACTATATAGAATAAATATCTAAATAAGCATGATAAGCATTTATCTCTCAATGAATTCGAGACACATAAGATTAAACTTAAAAGTCAACTGTTCTCATATAATATTACCATAAATTAATCTCCTTATAATTCTTGAAGACCCACATACAGGTATCTCATTTTTTTCAAGGTAAAATCATAAATCTGAATCGTATTTTCTTAATTTTTTTCTCTGTCTTAATTATTATTAATAAATACATGTATGTATCAATCTTCTATAAGGACTTTATTTCCAGAAACTCTACAGCTTTATCTAATATAATTATAACTACAGTATAATTGTCAATATTATTATTAGAAATCACTGAGAAAATATAAAACAAACTTCAAGACATTTACATAGATACGGAATTAGTGAGGAAGTCATCAGATGGATAGAAGAATTCTTGAAGGATAGAAAGCAGAAAGTGTCAGTCTACGTATCACCAAGTAACGAGCGGCATTCCGCAGGGGAGCGTGCTCGGGCCGACATTATTTGTGCTCTATATAAACAATATGCCCGAGTGTGTAGAAGCAAGCACTTACTTATTGGCTGACGACACAAAAGTATACAAACAAATAAGGAATATATCAGATAGTGAGTCACTACAAAAAGATTTGGATGCACTACAAAACTGGTCCGACACATGGCTCCTCAAATTTCCACCCCTACAAATGTAAAGTGATCAATGTAGCAGGTAAAAGGTCTAGGAGAGAAACATCACAATATCATCTTTATGATGGTTCAGGCAGACAAGTAATTTTAGAACAATCAGAGGCAGAGAAGGATATTGGAGTGTTGGTTGATGAACATCTGGAATTCTCAAAACATATACAGCTACAGATAAATAAAGCAAACAGCATTATGGGTCTAATAAGGAGGACATTTACGCATCTACATGTAGACGAAAAGAGCTTTAAATATCTATTTCAAGGACTTGTGAGACCACACCTTGAGTATGCAGCTGCGGTATGGAGCCCATACAAAGTAAGGGATATAGAAGGAGTTGAAAATGTTCAGCGAAGGGCAACCAAGTTAGTACCAACACTCAAGGATATGGATTATTTGCAAAGACTCAAACAGCTAAAGCTTCCAACACTCAAGTATAGGCGCTTAAGAGGTGACATGATAGAGACTTTTAAGATATTGAGAGGAGTTTATGATCCGGAGGTGGCAAGCAATATACTTGTATTGGATGAAACATCGAGAACAAGGGGAAATAACTTAAAATTAAAGAAATTTCACTGTAATAAGAACATCAGGAAATATTCATTTACACGCCGCATAACAGACACATGGAACAGCCTGCCAAATGAAGTGATAAATGCTAAGTCTGTGAAACACTTTGAAATCGCACTTGATAGACACTGGGAACATCAGGATCGTGAAGTTTGACTATACAGCGGACATTAACACACAATCCGGAAGTCACAAAAGTATGTTTAAGTTGATAGAAGAAGAAGAGGTGGACATAGTGGCAGATACAGCCAGTGCCCACTGAAGATCCTAAGGTAAGGTATTTAAGGACTGCCGTTATCAGTCATTACTCGTCCTTGAGTCTGCATGAATGCACATCAAATCTCGATCGCCAGGCAAAGATTGATGAGAACTAAATTCTATCCTACCAGGTAAAACAGATTTCCTTTTCACAACATTTAACAAGGGCAATGAAGAGTGCAGCATCCTCTTGAAACTGCATATCTGTAGGCCTGATATACATGTACATTTTAATGTGACAATGAGGGCCAAATGCTTCCCAATATTTTCCATGTACCACTTCTTCTAGACTCAATTATTGCCTCTTAAGGGACAAGGTGAAATAAAAATTCAAACTGAGTTCTATTAGATGACTAAATTCTAATTTCAGATGACTAACATGTGACTAAACTGTAATCTCAGATTACTAAAGTGAGATATCAAATTATTAAACTGAGAAATTTGCTGTCTAACTAAATTATAATCTCAGAGTACCTAAACTGTGATCTCAGATTGACATGATTGATAAAACTGAGATCTAAGATTACAAAACCAAAATCTCAGATTACTTATCTGTGATTTCAGATGACTAAATTGTTATCTCAGATTAATCTCATAGATCTCAGATTATTAAAGTTAGATCTGAGAATAATTAAACTGTAATATCAGATTAAATAAACTCAGATCTTAGATTACAAAACTGAGATCTCAGATGAACTTAATAACTGAGATCTCAGATTACTATGGACCCATCCTGAATTTCCCTTATCTGGATTCATCTTTTGCATGATATAGTTTAGTAATCTCAGATCTCAGTCAAGTTTAGAACTTGTATAAGGCCTCAGTTTAGTAAATTCTGAGATCTTTAAGTTTAATATAAATTATAATAAATATGAGATATCTCTCAGTTTAGTAATCTCAGATTTCAATTTAGTAATCAGAGACATATATCTCATTTTAGTTAACCCGAGATCTAATTTTAGCAATCTGATATCTCAGTTTAGTTAACCTGAGATCTCAGTTTAGTTAACCTGAGATCTCAGTTTAGTTAACCTGAGATCTCAGTTTAGTTAACCTGAGATCTCAGTTTAGTTAATCTGTGATCTCAGTTTAATTAATCTGCGATCTCAGTTTAGTAATTCAATGTCTCAGTTAAGTTATGAAATCACAATTTATAAAGAAATCTCAATTTAAAGTTTATTTTTACCATGTACCTTAGGGGCAAATATTACACCATATCTCAGTTTAAGCTTTAATATTTACCATGTCCCTTAAAAGGGGCTCCAAATTACACCCCTGCACACACCTTCCTATGTTAAATAACACTCCAAAACTTTCCAACCTGGCTCAGGAATCACTCAGGAATCAGGATGAGATAAAGTATTGTGGCATGTTGATGCAAAAAAATTAAAAGAAGCTATTCAAATAGCAAGTGCATAGTAAAATTGGCAGAAATGCACTTTTGACTTTGCAGTCATATTCAGTCATTACTGGATCCGCCCAACATAAACCCTGTTACCTGTTGCTGTATCAGTGGGCGGAAGGCGTAAATCACGTCTTCTTTTTGTAAGGAATTTTGTTATTCCAGTTATCAAGTTATCAACCTTCTTCAGGTCAATCATTATTCATAATATATAGCAGTTGTTACATTTTACTTCGAATATCCTCTGATTTCAGATTTGTAAACAAACGCACGTGAGTTCTTACAGGGAAATAACTTGAGCGAACGACGAGAGATAACTCGTACAAGCAATATGAAGGTAGATGCTGAGTTTGTGTTCTCGGTTTTCCCTGACTGAATTTTGTCTTTCCCTGTAGATGACAGTCATGGCAAATATTTCTCAGGAACTGAATAGATTCTGCAGCTGTTCAAAACGTCTACAGGCGATCCTAGACGACACGAAACGTTGTTTTGATGACATAAATGAGTCGGGACGAAGCGAACTTGGTAGGTGGATGGAAAATGAAACTGAAGATTTTAGATTTGGTAGATTTAGTCCTTTTTTTTTGTAGTTGTTATGAGGTAAATTAGTTTTGACTTTCTCTTGTACTTTGATGAGGTTTCCACATAATGCACGAATTTACTTGTCACTAAGAATGGTGCTTTGGATTTAACTTTATTTCGAATTTCCTCTGTTCTTCTGTAAAATAGTAAGTCTAATTAAGTGACTCTGTCTAACAGGTATGGCACGAATTTGATCATTTGAAAAAAAGTCTAGTGGTCAAACTTTACTGTCATCGTTTAAAATTGGTACATTTACTACAATGTACATGTAGGAAATGTAATTGGTGATTGTACTCTTCATCTTAAATAAAAAGAAATTAAAAAAAGGGAAAAACATACTCCACCACTTAATTGCCCCCTGTCATAAAGCCAAACTTGCATACTTCCACTTACGCAAAGATACAAAAAAGCATTAATCCCATGATTAGTGCCTTCAAACAATGTAATTATCCAGCTATATACTTAATTAGTAGTTCTCTAATACAAATTATGTGTACTTGTTTGTTTTAAATAAAGACTGTCCCAGGTAAGATAATTATTTAAAATAGTTTGATTGTCATGTATAGATGATTTAAGTGCCTGGCCAAAATTTACATTTGACTTATAGACAATGATACAATGTATGTGTCCTTCATATGAATTTAACAAGCATTCAACAAACACATTGATGTATTTTCTCCATTGAGATATTTCATTTATAATACCTATGCAGGGATGCAAATTAGCACTTATCCACTTGCTAATGTAACTATAAATTCAGTGTGGAGTACTAACAAATGTTTTTCTGAACAGCATAGGAAGATACCATTAAACATGGTAAAGAAAGCTTAACTCAAACGACTGACCTGCAATTATTATTCAAACATCGTCAAATGACGTTAATTTTGTATTTGGTACACATGTTCCTGTACCATGCCCGGATGGATGACTTGGGATGACTTGGGAAGGAGAGTAAGGGGGGGGGGGGTATAGCTTAAATTTCAAAATATAAGTTTAAATACATTTTCATATGGGCGAATTGTTTTTTATGTGGGTGCCTAGATTTTTGGACTTGCTACTCATTTTCAACAAATTTTCATCACTGCCTATGGACGTACATGTATGTTTAAAGATTGCTACATTTGTATTTACGCCGTTATTGGGATTCAAGTTTTGAATATTTTTATTGAAGAAAAACTGACACAAAGTCACCGATTTTACTGACGAAAATAATAAACCTCAATATACTGTCATACCACCAAATTCTAGAAAAACTGAAGGTGGCATGGGAAGAAGTGTAGATCTTGAAAAAGCATTAGATGTAGATACCCTATAGCAAGACATTTCATTTCGGGCCTTTTCTTTTGACCTAGTGTCCTTGACCTTGGAATTTGACGAATTTTTATAAACTTTGTCATTGATATTGCCATATGTTTTGAACTACAACATGTACAAGTAATACCTGTAAGCTCAATTAGTAACAATGCAATTGTTATCCTCTTAGAAAACAAAAGAAGAAATCATCGGAATTGATGTACATGTAGTTCTTTCATTTTCAAAATAATGATCAAATTGACTATGTATCGCACTGGTATATGCTTGTGTTTTCCTTTTATCCATATCATCTCTTGAACTACATTATATGCTGCCTATAAAAAATTAATAATATTGCCATTTTACTATCAATAAACCCTAAACTGCTAAAGACAGTACATTTGTATGGCTGGACTGCAAAATGCATGTCACTTTAGTTTATGTATCCTTTGTCTACATGTTGTATCTAAGGTACACATATTGATAAAAGGAATCTACAAGCCCTACCCCTTAAAGTTCAAGAGATATAGCCAATTTTAATTTTCTTTGGAATGTAGCTCAAATTTCAAGGTCAAGGTCACTAGATCAAAAGCCAAGGTCTTGTCATACCTGTAAGGAATCTTCATGTGAAACATGAAAGCCATATCACTTACGGTTCAAGACATAATTAATAGTAAAGTTTATGTATTTTTTTTAAGTACAAATGAAGTATGTCAAACTTCTAGGTAAAGGACACTAGGATAAAAGTCAAAGTTTTAGATGAAAGGTCATTTTGTAAGAAATCTACAAGTGAGATATGGAAGCTCAACCTATTACGGTTCAAAAGATAAGCCAAGATTAATGTTTTAGAAAAGTGGGTTATTTCAAGGTCAAGATAACTAGCTCAAAGGTCAAGGCAAAAATTAACTATCATGCATGGTTCATTTCATCACAATCTATCATCACTTAATCATCAAGTTAATGTTATTATCAGTACTCATCATAGTTTTTCTGTATTTTCTACAGTGTATCTCAAGGTCAAAATTTGTTGCTGTGTTGATTCCCTTCATCCTGGTCTGTCACCATGAAAAGTTTCAAGTTGCTTGGTTTTGAATTCAGTGTTTGTGTAATTTGTTTTAATTAATTAATGTTAGCATAAAAAAATTGGACATTATCATACATTTCATGGATGTGTCTCTTTTATCTACATTATTTCTATGCCTATGATTGTAGCAAATGTTGTTTACAAGTGAGAAGTATGATGTTTAATGCATAGACAGTAAAGAGGTGATATGTAATACATTAATAGGTAGAACTACAGGTATAAAACATTATCGACTTATTTTCTCCAGTATAAAGTGAGGTGTACTTTATGTAAGTGTCGTGGATAGGTGGGCTTTAGCACTATACATAACATGTATACAAACATGATCATATTGTCACTGTGATTTATAACATCACACACTAGGTTCAAAGTGGATTATGAAAATATTATGATAATGATAGGATGCAAGACAAAAAAAAAATGTAAATTATGCAATTCATTTATGCACATATTTGTCAGTTAGATAATCATTTTGATATGATGATGTTATACTTGGACATATTTCTGCACTTGGCGTGCATTAATTACTTGTAAATGACATGGCTTCCGCTTTATTTTAAGGATTAATAGAAAATTATTTTTATGGTCATATAAACTTGCTCTCTGTTATGTTGGTATGTTAACAGGTGCAGTTATAGGGAATTTTTTCTTGAATGAACAAGTCAGAATAGATGCAACATTTTTACATAATTTTTCTCTGCCATATCTATCATGACCATTACATAAAAACATGTAATGAGGTTATTTTTAAAGGGATTCAAATCAGTTCTTGTATGTTACATATCAGAAAGGGAGTTCACATTAATTGAAACCGTAACTTTTTATTTCTGCAAAGATGTATTTTATATCACCTGCAAAACCAAGATATTTGGCCTTATAAAGTTATTACCTGAAAATTCAAGATTGAATGTATAAAGTTTGATTTGCAAGTGATAAAGGGCCTTTATATTCCACATGTGTATTTCTTGAACTCATATCAACACCTCTCTATATACTACCATTTTTTGTATATTGTGACCTAACTCAAGATGTTTGGCTGATTTTCTGAAAATGTAAGGTTAAAAATTATGTGTAACTTTTGACTGGTATTGGATTTTACATAAGGCACGGTCCATTTGATATTCAGGGGGGGGGGGGGGGGGGGCTTGGGTTTTTTGTCGGAGCAAGATTATTTTTTTAGCCCCGGACCGGGGCAAAATTATTTTTTTCTTGCAAAGTTGGAGCAAGGAAATTTTTTTTTTATAACAATTGATGTGAATTATATTAAGAATGTGTGTGTGTTTTTCAATAGAAATTCTTTATTTTTACTTAAATTACTTTAAACATTACTTTATTTCTATGTAAAACTTGAATTGGCACTTCTAAACTCAGAGAGATAAAAGATTTTTACAATATGTGATTTATAATTTTCAGTATACAAAATGTATATAAGGTCATGTAACATGTAAGAGGGCCTGATGCAAGTTTTTACATGTAGAAATGAAAACTAGTGAAAAACTTAATAAAATTCTCCTTCCAAGCTTGTATATAAAATTAGACACTATTGTGATACATTTGTACATGTATCTATAAATAGTCATAAATTATATTGATAATGTATTTAAGCATTTTAATTGTGTTTTCAGTCACATGCATATACTTTTGATATTTTCAAATATGAACTTGCCATTACAGAAGAAAACTATGGCGAGCGAAGCGAGCCAAAAAATGTTTATAGAAAGTAAAAACTACGGCGAGCGAAGCGAGCCAAAAAATTTTCAGGAATTTTAAGCAAATTTTATGGTTATTCTTCAAATTCAGATTACTTGTAAGAGCAAGATTATTTTTTTCTGTCACACCATAAGCAAATTAATTTTTTTCATCAAAATTCAGAGCAAAATTTATTTTTTTCGAAAAAAACCCAAGCCCCCCCCCCCAGAATATCAAATGGACCGTGCCTAAGTATTCCCTGTATGAAGACCTTTCTACAGAAACCTAAGTTTTTTAACCTAGAGATCTTGACCTAGGTGTTTGACCTAATTTTCTGAATTTTCAAGATATATTTTAACTTTTGATTGCAAAGTCATAGAGCATTGGTAATTTGGTATTTCAAGTATGTATCTCCTGAATCCAGACTTAACTACACATACCAAACTTTTTGACCCAATATACCTTGACAGACAAATGCAGATGTATGAAACTACTATTCTGAAAAAAAAATATACTTTATGCTATAATTCTTTATTCAAGAGTAATAGGACTCATTTATATTTCACATGTGTAGTCCTTTTTAAAGACCTTTCAATAGTTAATAAAATGTAATTTTTTTTAAAACTTCATAAAATTAAATTGGGAAATCTTTCAAGAGGATGTATTTAAGGTTAAAGGTCCTTGCACTTTTTAAAGCAAATGTTAATTTGTATGGTCATGTACCATATGCTAATTTCTCGATAATTATGTGAATTTAAAATAACCCTCTATTTTGGTATGTTGGGAGTTACCTGTACAATATATATGACCTATCGTAATAAAAGAAATTAATTTTCTGTCATACTTTCTCAGCGTGGGCTGATGCATTTTATGATTTAGCTGAAATCTTTGCCTTTCATAGATACTGAATTTGAATTTTTTTCACAGATGACCAACTTCTAACTTAATTATGACTTCATTTCTGTTTGTTAAAGGGGTGGTCTTCTACCCAAAAGGGACTTGTTGCTACATGGTATTGCCATTCATTTAATAACTGACTAATGTATAATTTTTCAGATCACTACCTGTTACATCAGTTTGATAGGTATACCAATTGAGTGTTAGAATTTTAAACAATCCATCACTCTGTCTTAAAATGAGGACAGCAAAAGATAAATGCTTTATCACATTTATCTATTGATTACCTCAAGATAGCTGAGTCATAGATAAATTTCCATAGTTTGTAACCTGGGAGTTGATGTAAGAGTTATATACATAGTAAATAGGCAAAAACCATTCATAGTATTTATTTAACATGTTTAAAGTGACAACTCAGAAGGTATATGCCTGTCTTTGGATTGATGTATTATATATGTCCTGTAGAAAACTTATCCATTAAGAATCTTCATACTAGCCTCAAAGGATCACAATGATCATAGGAGGAATGTAACATTTTCAATGTCAGAGGTGAAAGATCAAGGTCACAGTCAATAGTAGAAGAAAATTATGTTGTGCTCTTTATTTGAGAACATTTGATTTAGCTGCATAATTTAGAGTCAAGCTTGTAAATTTACGACAAAGATTATAATTCATATCACCCATTATTTGGAATTGCTTTCTAACACCTAAGAGGCATCATAAGTCTTCAGTCATGACTTCCACGTTAATTCATGAATCCTAATTTAAAAACATCAAAATAAATTATCAGTATTTTGGCATTTATTAAGAACAATTCATTCTATTCAGTGTTCTTCCCAGAAATTTCAGATAGCATGGTGCTAAATCTTCGCGATGCACGTGTCTTGCGTTGGAATGCGTCATTGCATACTGTTTCATGTGTTGTTGCTTTATTATTACTTCACTGTTCAAAATAATTTTGATAATGAAATAAATGTGTTAATAATACTACATTCTTATCTACATACTAATTATCATTAAAATTCCTCAAAGCCTCAAAGGATCACAATGATCATAGGAGGAATGTAACATTTTCAATGTCAGAGGTGAAAGATCAAGGTCACAGTCAATAGTAGAAGAAAATTATGTTGTGCTCTTTATTTGAGAACATTTGATTTAGCTGCATAATTTAGAGTCAAGCTTGTAAATTTACGACAAAGATTATAATTCATATCACCCATTATTTGGAATTGCTTTCTAACACCTAAGAGGCATCATAAGTCTTCAGTCATGACTTCCACGTTAATTCATGAATCCTAATTTAAAAACATCAAAATAAATTATCAGTATTTTGGCATTTATTAAGAACAATTCATTCTAGTATTAAAATCTGATTTTGGTATTGAATGGATATTTATCTGGAAATTAATACGCTACAGCATATTCAGATTGGAATAAGACCTTCTTGAACATAAAGTTTGGAAGGGGCAGACTTCTGTTGTAGTAACATCGTGTTTCACAAACATTTTCGAGCTGAATAACACTTCGGTGTTCCTAAATCTTTGACTACAAGTATGAGTATTAAAGTTGTACATGTAATACAAATTGATTTCTATTTTAGGTCAGCTGTTTACGGTAGAACTGCTGCAAGAAGAAGAAGAAGAAGTACTTGCCACTGCAACCAAACCTCCCGGTATTATAGTGCTTGGTCAGAACATTTATACTAAGTCACGTCTAGTCAATGAAATCTTCAACAGAAAAATCTTCCCGTCCTTTGATGAAAAGGACGATGGCGGAAACTACCGACTCGTGCGATTTAAGCACGGCAATAATTTATCGATCAGTCTTGGATTACCGGGTGATTATGACCTTGTTGATAATCTTGAGGCATACAATATTAAGGGGTCATGGACAACTATACCTAAAAATGACGTTCTGATTAAAGATTTTGACACTAGTGATGTGGCCTTGACCTCAGCCACCCTTGAAGTGTCCTTGAACCACGTGTTACTGAGGAATGGCACTGTGGTTGTCGTAGTGCCGTCTATCAAGGAGGGTGACATTAGTAACATTATAGAAGTATGCTTACATGATGTGTCACCTATTTTACTTTATGGATATGAAACAGACTCCTTGTCAGATACGGTATGTACTTAAAAGTCTTTCACTTAATGGCCCGCCTCTGCTTGATAATACATGTAGATTTTATTGATTATTGAAGAATGAATACAATGTACAGATTAAATTGGTCTGAATATCTTTAAATAACTTTTTAATTTTGTATTAGAAATGAAATTTTCACACGTATCATAAGTTACTTCCTTGAAGTAAGAAAATTAATTATTTCCTGTATTTATATGTTCATTATGTTCACAGCTTTTTGACAAGACTTAGAAAAGGCTCAAAAGTTTAGGCTATTTTCCTTCCCTTGTGATTTTTTTAACAAATATGACACTATCTTGACATTTTATTTGAAGATAAGCACAAGTAAAATATCTCTCCATTATTTATGTTGACTCTGTCTGACAATATGTAGTAAACTGTTTGTAGTAAAGCTCTTAACTTTTTGAAGAAATTGTGTCTTTACAAATGTATTACCGTAAGGATTTAAGATAAGGTTCAAGCAAATTTTTCATAACTTTTCGCAGCACTGTATAGCTCTTCAGTGTGCGAAATTAACGGTGGACCGATAGACAATGTCTATAGTTATTCTGGTCGGTCTATAGAGATAAAAAACTTGGTAGACCGACTTGTCTATAGGAAATCTGACCCGAGTCATGTAAATGTTTGCTCTTCTTGCCCAGCAATAGCTTAGCAAGAGCAGGAAAGGCCATATAAAATTGATCGTTCATTTCTCAGATACCGCCGCCGATGAGAAGTTTTTATTTCAACTGCAGAAAAAAACCCTACTGTGTGTCATTTTCAATCATTACTTAGAAGTTAAATTATCCAAAAGGTACCCGATAAATATTCAGTAAGTGTAATCACAGCATGTTCCATATTTACGGTAACATTAGGATGCCTTCTGTTCAATATTTTACACGTGTTTCGTGAATGGATATAAATATTTTACATGGCCTAAATCCAGCCTATTTGTATTTGAGCACCTGGAAAACGTTGATGTGTTGTTGTATACTTCTGTTTTTTATCGATCGTCCTTTCGTCATTAAAGCCGGTCGCGATGTCATTCTTTGACCGGTTGAAATATGTTGAAGGTGCACACCCGGGCACGAAACGAAACCCGGCATGTGCTAGTTCTAGTGATGAATCAGATATTGACAGTGAATCTGACAAGGAAATAGAACAAAATGAACTTGAAAATGAAAATCCCATCACACAAATTGTCAACCAAATTGAGAGAGAATATAACTAAATGATTGGCAGTTGATTTTAGCAAATAAAATGCAATAACATTCTGATTTCTGTGCCTTTTTATTTCGGTCTATAGGAAAATGCTGAGGTCTATAGGAACTAAAATTACTGTGGACCGAATGTCTATAGGACTTAAAAGTTAGTTTCGCACACTGGCTCTTGGGACCATATCAACTTAAAACCATTACTATTATTTTCACAACTTGTATCTCTATTCCCCAGGATTTGAGATTGGTTTCAGTCATGTTTAATGATTTTACAGGAAAATGCTATTTTAAATGGGAAGTAACTCTGCATACAAAAGTACCAAATTGGCTCCATATTAAGAATGTTAAAAGTAATAATTACAGTATCTTGCTTATATAGGACCTTGATCAACTACAGAAACTGCATACAATCAGTCACTATCAGCCAGTATGTTTTGTCAAAGTTCCCCCTCCCGGACTTCGGAACTTTGACCTGGATCCACCTGATGGCAGTCCAGATCCCAGTCCATCACCGAAGGCCAATCACCACACCCTGCCAGGGCTAAACTCACATCACATGTCCAGTGGTCACAGTTTTAGTCCTCATACAAGTATAGACGAACCATTGTACTGTGTGTCGCCTCAAACAAACTATGTACACTCCACTCAGAAAAGTTCAACAGAAGTTTTTACTTCCGATTCCATTGTCTTTCAACAGTTGTGCCAAATCGGTTACCTTAGTGAGAGTCCGGGACTTCGGAATTTGAGACATTCCATCACCTCAGACTATTACGAGGTGGACAGTGAGATTGTGGAAAATTATGAGACGTTCACAGCGAGATTTACGCAGTTTGTACAACAAATATTACAGAGATACCTAGTGAATTCTTCCACCGTTCTGAATAATTCTCATGCTAGATGTCTGAACATGTTTATCATCTCTGCTTTTGATATGGCTAGAGACATGCTAATTACTCCGAAGAAACTTGAATTTGCCAAAGAAAAAGAGGGGGAGCTTTACAAACAGTTACTGAAGATAACATTAGAGAAGAGCGATGAGATAAGGAAGATGATCTCAGAGACTATAGTCAGCATGAAACAGGCAATAGTAGAGAAGGCAGAAGAGTATGAGTTTCTTGGCAAGTACAAAATTTACATCATACTAATCATATTTTATTCTATTTCTGTAACATGTATTATACATATAAAAATTGCTGGTTACACTACAAAACTATTTTTTTTGTCATGGAATTGATTGATTCTGTAAAATGTGTTGTCCTCTAGGTGTATATTTTCTATTTCAAATAATGGATGTTTTTATTCCCTTGCCTTCTATTGAATTAAAGTATTGTTTGTCTGTGATTCCTTACTCTGTCCATCATTCTGTGATGATTGATTTTGTAGTTTACCGGGTATATTTTGAAGGTCAGGGTCAATTATGTGATTTATTAAGTTAAATGATCAGGAATTATTGTTGATTTTGCTTATTTCTGATTGGTGGAGACGCCGTTTGATAGAGTGTACCTCAGAGCGAGTTACCGCTTACAGTTGAAAGCGGCCTATTCGGGATTCAGTGATGTAATGATAACCAGTGTGTGCCTTGAATTTTGTAGTGTTAGATCTTTGACTTGGCATATCGTTACAATGAAAATAAAAAAAAAACCCTGATGATTTAATAAAGCAGTTATTGACTTTTGATTTCGGTCTTCTCATGACTATACATACCTCGTCAGGCATTGGTTAACCTCGGCCTTCGGCCTCAGTCAACCAATACCTGACCAGGTCTGTATAGTCACAAGAAGACATCATCAACAGTCAATAATTGTATAAAATAGACTTCAAATATTGGTTTATGTATTATAACTCAAGAACCCATCTAAGGTGTTGTAACCTGTTAATTTTTGGTCATTAGGTCATGAGATCAAAGATCAAATTCAACTTCCTTTCAGTGATAGTTGTAGCATTTTAGACAAACTAATACTGCAGTTGGCATATGTTTTGCAACCATTTTCAAATCTAAAAGATACCTTTGGGTAGATACTTTCACAAATTTATTTTGACTGTAAATAGCTATGGTTATAATTAGTCCTTTTTAATCCAATGTAGGTGTTGAGTTCAATGAAGATGGAGAGATCCTAACAACAAAAGGTTTGAAGATTTGTACGTATCAGATCCAGGAACTTGTGCTCGGAGCCCTTAACACGGCCATAGCGGGGAAACTGGTGGACTCTATTGATATACTCAGAGATTCTTATACAGGTAAGTAAAGGCCCCATTACATATAGACGAATCCATAGAACGAAGCCTTGCGAATTAGTAAAATTTGTCAAACTTGACGAATTTTGAATGAAAACGGTCTTCAAAAATATGATCATAACGAAATGCAAACGCAATGGAACTGCTTATTGCGAACAAGAAACGAAGCACTGCGAATTATTACGACTTCGCGCTATGATACATTAGAATACGCATTGGGTATTTGTTTTTTCACTTACGATTAGGAGCGTAAATATGCTAAAGTTTACGCAGCGTTGCGCATTGATACGAACTCTTCCAAAGCTAGCCGCGACATTTCCTGTAGACTAGCAGACGTAAGTACAATTATGCTAAGAGGAAAGGGGAAAGGTACGTGTAGAGGATCGGGAAGGAAGCAGCCAGAAAATCGGCTTAGTAGTCCGTTTAAGAACTATGTCGCTGTTTTTGTAATATACACTAAATGTGAAATTATACGCCATGAACTATTTGTTGAAAGAAAATTATTGATGTTTTTATGATCACCGAAAAAAAGCTGTCTTTGAGTCCATCATTTAGTCCACCTCTCTATCTGTCCGTCTGAGTTCATACATGTACATCTTTATATAATAAATTTATGTATACAACAGAATTTGATTTTTTTCAGAAGTTTGTTCATTTTGATAAATCCAGGGTCACTTAATGTCGTTCAGAAGTCAAGGTCACTTTATAGCTAAATTATAGCATTTACTGCATGAAATATATCTAACATTCATTAAATTGTATTTCTTGCCCAAATGATATGATAGAATAATTATACAATGTTAGAAAAATACATCCATTTGTTCTATACATGTAATTATATAATAGTTATAATTATTATCAAGAGGGGATTACACTCAACCTCTTATGAATAGATTGTTCATATTATCATACATCGACAAATTGTTTTTGATTGTGAGCTTTTGGACATGCCTCTAAAATGGGCAATTTCTTAAAGATCAAGGTCATTTGTTAACCAATGATACAATGTAATATAGGATATGAAAATACTAAAATACTAATTCAGCAGACTTCACAAAATGTTTTGCATGATCTTAGCTTTCCCTCAAAGGTATTCAAGGTAATTATATGATTAAAGGTCAAGGTTATAGATATGAACTTGTCGTTTCAGGTTATTAATATGAAAAATAAATTACCAAACACATGAAATTCTTATTAATCTCTTATAGGTCAAGGCCACTCAGAAAACAGAAGTCATTATGATTGATAGGTTTGGGAGTATAGTTTTCTTTTTCAATTCTAATTTTTTTAGAGGGGGGGGGGGGTCAGAAGCAGTGATATGCAGTCAAAAAGTCTAATTTCTTGAAGGTTCTTATGATTGTCTCTCCTGAGCTCAACCATGAGTTGATCATAATTTCAAATGGGCGCCACATGTCATGATGCAGCAATGGTCTTCTCAAGATCTTCTCTTCTCCATCTGATACAGCATCTCCTGATATACTGATAGGTGTTGAGTTGTTGCCGTAGCACTTCCTAATGGGCTATTGCAGTCGTACACTGATGAACCAGACATTGTGTATCTTCCATTTCGAACAAATAAGCTCCAGAATAATTCCCTTTTCACAATTGAAAGTAAATAAATTTGCAAGATGTTTCAAAAAGCCATTGAGAGTTTTCGTTGCTATTCGTATGCAGTGGTAACCCTTCATAATGATTATTACTAAAACGTTTGCTGTTCGTTTCGTATCATCAACCTATCACAATAATTCATTTTTATTCGACATTTAATTCCGATTGACTTATTTACGCATCGCTGCTATTCGTTACAGGTCGCACCAATAAGTAAAATATCGGAAAGGTGCGCTTTCAGTCACCTGGAATGCAAATACATTGTGTAATATGCAAAACAGTAGGTCACATTCTAGTCATTTGCGAACGTCGACGAACATATAATGAATGCATACCGAATGATTAACACATTGTAATGCATTATAACGAATACTTACGAATGATGGACGGAAATTTTATTCGCTGAGAAATTTTGAACATGTTCAAAAATAAACGACGAACAGAACTAAACAGAACGAATCAAGACGCACACAAATGAATCCGCGCGAAGTCGGCAACAAAGTATAAAGTTGATATGCAAACGGAAACAAATTTTGCAAAAACCTTATTCACCAGTTTGCGCAAGTTGACGTCGGAGGGCTTTCGTCCAT
This sequence comes from Pinctada imbricata, assembly GCA_033119305.1. Classification (NCBI taxonomy): domain Eukaryota; kingdom Metazoa; phylum Mollusca; class Bivalvia; order Pterioida; family Pteriidae; genus Pinctada; species Pinctada imbricata. The sequence goes on from VSWD01000005.1 coordinate 91,473,627, forward strand.
ATGTGAAGGGGCCTTAACATCTTACTTATGGACATGTTATGATTTGTTAAAAATTAAATCCCTCCTGGGCCTTTAGTCTCATGATGCCAATGCATGTACCTGTCCTGGATAGGATGTTGGTCTGTCAGATAACTCTCTAGCAATGCTTAAGTACCATTTTCACAGCTGGGTTGACTGGTTTTGCTCAAGGATCACAGCCATGACCCTTGATCAAACTCACGACCTTGTTATTACTAGTTGAGAACTATAGCACTGAGCCATGAACCATCGTTATGATTTGTACCGGGTATAATTTTGTAGCATGCTTTGTCATGCATACTACGTCCATCATCATGTTGAGATGACGCAATACATGTACAGTAGTAACATACAGATGGGATGTTCAAAAGACGTGAGAGCAGTATGACTATACAAAAGTATAGGGATACTCATGGTTATTGATAATATGCAAGATCGCAATTACAGCATGTGCAGCCAGCCATTTCTGATTTGCATTATAGTCACCTGCCTTAACCATTGTTCAAAACTTGGGCACCTTTTCTGCCCAAATAAATTGATGACATCAAGACATTGGAGAACAATCAGAAAGTGCGTGAAAATATCCGTTAAACTTTGGTTAGGTGTATTTGCGATTTTCTGTAAATTGTATGAAATAGTAATAAAATTTTGCATGAATATGAAAACAAGAACTTTGGATATACTCTTAGCAAAAATATTTGTAACAAGGAATTTTCTTGGTAAAATCATGACAGACAATAGAGGAAATAAAACAGAGGAAGTAAATACTGGTCTAGTGATCAAGTATCAATAACATTGTAATGACCTCTATTCAACTGATAAGACAAGATAGGAGGGGAGTTGACAACAATTGTCGTTGCGTTAGTGTATTACGTTATAGTAGAGTTCGGGTATTTTCCCAGTCCCATCAGTAAACACGAGGCTTCCGTACATTGTTACTTGATATGCTTGATTATCTGATATCGTTGCACGTGTATTGTCAAGTGAGAGATAATAAGCCCTTAACACATGTTTTATCAGGTGAAGATATCAGCCACCTATGCACGTGCTTTATAGAGGTAGTGGTTTTATAGACACTTGTTTGCCCTATTTTAAAACAGGGGTCACTTAGAGAAGCTGATGTTTGTTCATGATATTTATAAATTTAAAATGTGTTTTTTGTTTTATAAGATTGAATCTCCATGATAAAGTCCATATATCTCAAATTAAAAATCATTTTGAATATACTGTAAATAATCAGGATGGAAGAGTTTCTCTCCCTTGTGTTATCAGACAGCTGACCATTGACACATAATAGGGGAAATGCCCTCCCTGAAGGTGATGAACTTTTTGAACTGAATGTGATATCATAATAAAGTTTACCTATAGCTTGCAACAGTGTTCTGTATAAACTTGGTGCATTTGATGCAGGATTTTTTTGGTTAATTTTCTTATAAGTCAAACTAACAGAATATTTGAGAAAGCTTTTGATATTAACTTCCATTTTAAAAAATATCTAAAGATTGATGATTCCATTTAAGAATCCTATCTTATTAGTTTATCATTTGATCAAACTTTTGGCAGTGTCTTTTATTTATATATAAATTTCATAAATATTATATGCTTGAATAGTTTTTTGAATAATGATCATGTAAAGCAAAAGGAAATGTGTCAGATTTGAATCCTAAGGTAATCTATTGTCATACCTTTCATAATGACATTGAATTGATTTGCAGTTTCCACTTAAGAAGGACCAATAGTCTGATGACGTCATCTATTTTCCATGACTATTATATGGATTGGGTGATTGGATAAAATTGATTGATTTTCAAGGTCAAATGCTGAAGCTCAAGCTCAGAGGTTAAAATAAAGAAAACTTGTGGAAAAAATTCTAAAACATCTCAGAATGAGACACTATGAAAAGTCCAAGGTTTTTATTATTAGGCGTATCTCAGAATGTGTTTGAGTTTTTTTATATACACGTAAAAGAGTTATCAAGCTCAATGATCAAGGTCATTACAGTGAAATTACCTGACAGTGTATGCATGAATTAAAATTATTCATATTTGTTATTGATATTAAGGTAGCAAACATATATCAGTGAAAAGCTATAGGTTGCAATATATCTTTTTTTCGAGAAAAAAATGGGGGGGGGGGGGGAGTTGAATATCATTGTACCTTTACTATTTATGTGGATACATATAAAATAATTTTTACAAATCAATAGATCTTATAGATTAGAATTTATTAACAACCATTTTTTCATGGTTTGACCTTGATTTTATTGTTTTATGTGTGATTTATATGGTACTGTTGAGGATTTTGACGTTTTTATTCATGGGGTACATGAAGGCAAAATGGCGAAAATTTTCTGAAACTTGTCTATACTGATGAAGTTTTTGCTCTCAGTGAATTAAGTTATTCAGTATAAAGTGAAAACTCAAATGTCATTTGTGTAAATATCAAGGAAATATTGAAAAGCTTCGAATTTTGATTTTTTTTATGGCTTATACTGTTAGAAATGTAACGTCCACTTATTGCTGTTTTGGATCATTATGCTTTTTCTAATCAGTTGTGATAAAAATTATTGAAAATGACTTGAAACTGCTTCAATTATTGAGAAAGAAGACAGCAAGGTACACAACCATCACCTAGGTGCTCAGAGAAAGACATCCATTTTGATGAAATTCAGGTGCAAAAAAACTTAGCTTTTATAGGGTTGATTCATCTGAAATTTCATATACAGTTTGATAAACATAAAAAGTATTAGTGCTGAATGAATCAAGTCTCTGTCGTTTGTATAACCAAAGATATGGACAAACGGTGATAACTGCTGCTCAGCGATAACTACTTCCCGACCAGTATGGAATATAGAAATGCTGCATGTAACAAATTCAAAATGAATTAGACATCCAAAATTCTGTCGACAGTACTTTCTTCTATGTAAATGGTCACAGTTCCAAAGCTTTCAGTGACAGTTGTAGTATTATGATTAACTTTGTATGTTACAGGTACTCTTGCAAGATGTTTGGACAGTTTGGAGAGAATAGACAAAACAGACCAGGGAGGCAATGGATCTACTAGTGAAGCCCTCAAACAGGTCAATAAAGGAATTATGTGCAAATTGTGATAATTTAATATGCTTTTTAAGTTTTTTTATCCCCTCACGCAACTTTGTTGCTGGAGGGATATAGTACCGCCACCTTATGTTAGTTGGTGTGTTAGGATGTGTGTGTGGGGGGGTCCACAAAAGCTTGTAAACACTCTAAAGGTCACAGATTACTTCCAATCTTTATCAAACTTTGCTTGTAAGTTGCCCATGAAAAGACGATGACATCTATTGATTTTTTCATGGTCAAAGGTCAAGGTCACAATGTGGGTGACAATAGAAAAACCTTGTGGACACTCTAGAGGTCACAGTTTAATTCCAATCTTCATCAAATTGTGCATGTAAGTTGTCAAAGGTGAGAAGAGGACATGTATTGATTGATTTTCAAGGTCAGAAGTTAAGGTCACAATGGGCAATAATAGAAAAACCTTGTGGACACTGAAGAGGTCACAGTTTACTTCCAATCTTCATTAAACTTTGCTTGTAAGTTGTCAGTGGTGAGAGTAGAACACCTATAGATTTTCAAGGTTAAAGGTCGATGTCACAGTAGGTGGTAGTAGGAAAACTTTTTCAAATTAAGCTTATCTGATAATATAAATGTTAGAATTTTTTCTTGCCACATGAGGGAATGCTATGCTTTGCATGGCTTGTGTTTTTATTTTATTCTCTAATGCCTGCAATTACACCACTGGAAAGTTGATAAATGTTGATTAAATCTAAAAATACCACATAAAGAACAGATTCCCTGAACCATCTGAAGTCTTACACATTCCTTATGCAGGTTTATCATTTTGAGCCTGAACCCGGCGATTTGTCACCAATTGCTTTGAGAAAAATGCAGCCTACTTGCTATCATAAATTCATTAGAAAAATAACAAAATCTTGAATTTACACATTCTACTTCTTTCAGAATCACTCCCTACTTTAAAAACTATTGTTGAGAAGCCTGCTTATCTCTTCTCATATTACAGTATAATTTGGTTTATGACAGATTCTGAATGCAGCGTACCAGGTAGAGATTAGTCTTCAGTCAAGTTCTTCTTTCATCAGGATCATCTTGGAGAGAATGAAGCAGGTAAGAAAATATGTGGACATATCACTCACCATTCATAATTTACTTTTACCTGTACCAGATTACATTTATTGTTGTTTTTGTGTCAGAGATAACAATTGTAAGAATCTTGTCTTTATAAGTGACATTTCAATAAACACCTTCAAAAAAGATAGGCACAATACTCAGAGGGCTATTTTCATTTTATACTGAAATATGTTCTCTGCTTTGGGTAAAATAAAAAATAAGTAAGTTGTAAAAATTAAAACAAGGTTTGAAAATACCATATGAAAGTTTTTTCTTCACAGCTTGTACAGTCTATGCCATGGAGCACTCAGCCAAAAATAGACATAGAATGGAAAAGAAAAGCTGCTTCAGATATGATGAACAGTCTCAGTGAAGCAAGGTTAGCCAAAAATCTAAGAAATTGTCTCTTTGTAATGTCTGCTTTATACGGTAGATTTTCTCTTTATCTAGCCAGTTTTACAAACAAAGTGATGCATTTCAATATAAAATGCATCAGGAGAGTGACACAAAAATCCCTTTTTCATAGACCACTTATCAATCTTGTTATTTAGCAAAAATCTCTCGGTCAACATGTTTGGCATTGTTTTTATAATGACGTCACCGTTAAAGGCACAAAAAAATTTGGCAATGATCTATTGAATTTACATGGTCTTGTCATATACTCATAGTTCCATAATCATTATTAGGCTGGCAAAGAGCATCTCCTCTCAGATTAGGGAAAGACTGAACAAGTCCCACGAGGCTTTTGCTTCGTCATTAAAACATCTAGAGCAGCGACACAGTGGTAGACTGGACAGGATTGAGGAGGGACGCCTAAAGCTGAGGAAAGTACACGCTCCCAGGGTGGCTAAGGTGGCATTAGAGAGCACCTCACTCAAGGATGTCATTCTACATGGTAAGAGAAAGAAATACATGTACATTGTATGTAATGTCTAAAGCTGAGGAAATTACATGCACCCAGGGTGGCTAAGGTGGCACTAGAAAGCACCTTACTCAAATATGTAAGAGAAAGGAATATGTGTACTCAAGAGACATGTTTACTTGCAGTCTCCATTAAGCATAGTCTGAGACAAAAAGGAAAGGGGAGTTTGGATTTCAAGGAATTAGATCTTGACAGAGAGGAAACTTCATTATTTATTTGTCACTGAAACCTGTCCAATGGTTGTCTTGCATATTCATATGTTTTGAAGTTATTTTGAAGCTTAAGAAGCATGCTTATTTTAGTGTAGCCAGATTTTCATTGAAGGAGCCAAAGGATGAACGAATGATTCAATAACTTAATCATGAAGAAATACTGCCTTGCACCAAAATTATTTAGTTTTCTAGATATTTGGACAGTCTTGATTTTGCTCACAGTACCAACTCCACTAAAAATAAGTACATTCATATGTTTAAAAATTTTGAGTTTCACAATGAGTACTTCAGCTCTATGTTAGTCTATATATTTGACCAGGAATGCCCCAGATGGGGAGGGAGATAGGCAGAGGACAGTATGGTGTGGTTTACTCCTGTGATTCATGGGCAGGCTACTCTCCATGTGCTATCAAGTCAGTTGTTCCCCCTGATGACAAACACTGGAATGATCTAGCTCTAGAGTTCTATTATACAAGGTATTGAGTTATAAATTTATTACGCCTAAATAAATTCTGTGCAATTTCTTCGTCGACGGCGTTTTAAATACCTGTCGTTACAGATAGATTATTGTGTCTGTAGCGGTTTGTGAATGTTGTTCACCTAACGTGTCGTTAGACTTGTTAAAGGTAGATTATTGTAAATAAATTCTGTGCAATTTCTTGATTGCAGCGGTGCTAAAAGTACATGTACCATTACTTTGCAGAGTATCGTATGTTACACATGACATGTATTGTGGTCAGCGACTAAAGAAAGAAAGAATAAAAGAAACTTGTATAAAATGACCAAAAAAAAAAAAAAAAAAAAAAAAACCCCAATTCATGAACCCATGTACACACGCACATTTTATAAATAATATAATGTTCTATTTAAGTAGTGGATTTTCTTTATATTAAGTATTTCATTACAAGGTACATAATGTTTTTTGGGAGGGGGGGCCGCTTTTATAATTTTAGGCTAAGTAAAAAAATTGTCAGCTTTCTTTGTAAGAGATTACTTGGACCCAAATGATTTACTTCAACGTTGTGTTTGATGGTCTTTCACAATAAATAATTGGCTTTCATCAATTATCTAATGTAATTAATAGAAAAGAAACAAAATTTACGGGCTCCTTGAATTTTGGTACGGTCTCCTTGAATTTCAGAGCTAGGAGCTCGTATGGCTCCTTTGGAATTTCTATGAATTTCAAGCCTGGACCGTCATCGCATTTTCATGGGAAGAAAGACTGCCACACATACGTAAATGTTGTGGGATTTCGAAATCCTTAGATGACAATTCCCGTATAACGGAACCGTTTTGTTTTCAGTAACATTTAGACAATAAAGGTCCTCCAATGAATTTACTTTTGCACATAGTTCATTATATTTCATTTCCTCTTTTTTAATGTCAAGTTCTAAAGGATTTAGATGTGATTTCGAAAACTTGAATTTTTTCGCGCCAGTTTGAGACTGTCATCAGGATCTTCTTTCTCTCGTTTCACCACTATGTTAAAAAAATATCTATTTGGCAATGAATGGCGACCTCCCAAAGACTTTCACATGCATGAATTTGGTCCAAATTTTGAATCATGTCTTGCAGCCGATAAAATTTTTGAGAAGGACTTTTCATTTGCATCTACCCAGTCGCCTTCATCGTCACGATTCATTGTCTTAGCGGACATGTTATTTAATGCAGATATTTCACTTCTTAATTTTTCACAAAATAAATGGTAACCATAATTCCGTTAGTCACATAATTTTATGTTGCATTCCGCAGAAACGCGAGTTTCACGTGAAGGAAAAGTACAATGGACTACTGACGTCCGACGTGTTGGACATAATGGTTAAAAGTGACTGTTTAGTATGTATCTTGGTATAAATGTTCTATAAAATTGATAAGAACCAATATAAATATTGTCATCACGGATGGGGTCTGTCACAAGCTATAATTATAGGATTAGGAGTACAATGGCGACTTACACGATACAGATCCTTATTATTATTAAACGTGGTCAATGTAAAAAAATCTGTACAGATGTTAGTAGACCTAGCATGATATGAATCAGGAGCGGATCTAGAAAATTGTACACCTTTAACGAGGAAAGAATAACTTAATTCTTTAATTTTTGCGAGAGAGAGCATATCATATTATAATTTCTGTCAAAATGATCTTGAACTGCTTGTGCCTCAATTTGAAGCATTTAAACATTGTAAATGAATTTACTTATATATATACGTGATTTCTAAAATTGCAGTTTACTTTCTTTCATCTGTTAAATTATGAATTTTTATTATATATCTGAACTGCAAGTCTCTATAAATGAGGACCGTTATGTTTTGCTTCACCGCACACACTGTCCAGGTAAATGGAATCCCTGCCATCTACGAAGAAATCGCACAGAATTTATTAGTCCCCTACTGGCAACGCCGAAGGGGACTCTTAGTTTCCTCTCGGTCTGTCTGTCCGTCCGTCTGTCCGTCCGTCTGTCCGTCTGTCCGAATATCAGTTTTCCGGACTTTTTTCTGCAACGGATGGAGATATTCAGAGGAAATTTGATACACAGCTTGGTCTTGGATAGTTACAGAGCAAGATCGACTTTCGTCACGATTGACCTATTTTTCGAGGAGTTATGCCCCTTGGTGACTTGGAAAATTCAGTTTTTGTCAGTTTTCCGGACCTTTTTCTGCAACGGATAGAGATATTCAGATGAAATTTGATACACAGCTTGGTCTTGGATAGCTACAGAGCAAGTTTGACTTTTGTCATGCTTGACCTATTTTTCGAGGAGTTATGAACCCTTGATGACTTGGAAATTTCAGTTTTTGTCAGTTTTCTGGACTTTCTTCTGCAACAAATAGAGATATTCAGATGAAATTTGATACACAGCTTGGTCTTAAATTGTTACAGAGCAAGTTTGACTTTTGTCATGCTTGACCTATTTTTCCAGGAGTGATGACCCTTGATGACTTGGAAAATTCAGTTTTTGTCAGTTTTCCGGACTTTCTTCTGCAACAAATAGAGATATTCAGATGAAATTTGATACACAGCTTGGTCTTGAATTGTTACAGAGCAAGTTCAACTGTTGTCACGCTTGACCTATTTTTCGAGGAGTTATGCCCCTTGATGACTTGCACAATTTAGTTTTTGTCATTTTCCAGACTTTTTTCTGCAACAAATAGAGATATTCAGGTAAAATTTGATACTCAGCTTAGTCTTGGATAGTTACAGATCAAGTTCAACTTTCGTCATGCTTGACCTCTTTTTCGAATCGATAAAGCTGATAAAACCTCAGAACTGAGCTGCACTGACAGTAAGTTTAATTAAAACTCATATATGTTGAATTGAAGAGTAATTCATAGGTAGAGTTGCAGGACATAAATATATGCCGCCGGTAGGGGACTTATATCGCTCAGCGATCATAACATTTTTTACAATAATCTACCTGTAACGAGTCTAACGACACATTAGATGAACAACATTCACAAACCGCTACAGACACAATAATCTATCTGTAACGACAGGTATTTGAAACGCCGTCGACGAAGAAATTGCACAGAATTTATTTAGGCGTAATATGTAAAATATTTTTCTTGATTTTTCCTTATATCGCAGCTTATATCTTATATGTAGTTTATGTATTTTACACAAAATTAATCACTTCTTTAAATGTTGCAGGTATTAAACTATTTTCATAAAAATAAATTACTAAAACTGAAAGAATGAGTTTAAGTACACTACTTCAACAGGAATGAAAAAAAATATCAAAAGACAAAGAATGATTTGGTTAATCTTTGTCAGGTCCTTATCTCACATTGCTTACTCTACAAAATGTATTTCAGGAACATTCCGGAGCATGATAGAATTGTTGTGCTGCGTGGCTCAGTCATTGATTACATGTATGGAGGGGGGACAACTCCAGCTGTACTCCTTATCATGGATCGTCTACAAAAAGACCTCTATGCTGCCATCAAAACAGGTCTGGAATGGAACGCAAGGTAATATGATGAAAATTTTTAAGAAATTATTTTTGTTAGCAAAATTATATTATTGCAGATTAATTCTTGTTTTATAGACCAAGATGAATCTGAAATAGATGTATTTGAAGCATTTATCTTCCTTCTGTTCTGTATGTAATTCTGAGCTTTGTAGACATGGATTTTCCCCATATAACATTTATTGACAATGTCTTCTTTGATAGATTTTTTATAATAATTAATTTGTCGCTTGATTAGTAGATAGCCAATTGTGCCTCACATGAAATTTATATGAAATGAGCATCATGTAAATTTCAGTTCATGTGAAATTCATATACATGTAAAATTCACATCAGATTTATGTGAAAATTATCTATGTGAAACCTCACACCTGAATTTCATGTAAAAAAAACTTTCATGTAAATTTCATGTTCATGCTCGTTTCACATAAATATCATATGAACTTTCATGTAAAGTTCATGTAAAGGACTAGGTGCGCTAACCCCTTATATCGGCCCTATAATTTTGACAAAAAATGCTTTTGATAAACGAACTATTAATAATCACTTTTTGCAATGTTGAATGTTTGAGAAAATACAATGTCATAACTCTGAGCCCTTGTAACGTCACGCGCGTGATGTATGACGTCATGTTTTGACGTCATTTGCCCTGAATGACGCAAAACAAAGGAAAATCATCACATTTTACATAAAAATCTTTAAAATTCATCTATGATCCAGGCCTCGCCCACTATATTTTTTATGCAAATTTAAAGGCCGATCAGAAATCCAACAATTTGCACAAAAATTATCATGGGCAAGGCCTGGATCGATACTTAATTTCATCAATTTCTATCGAAATTTCACTCATTTATTGATATTTTCAATAATATCAACATTTTTAGACCTTATGGCGACATATTATTCAGTATAGGATTGTGAAATCAAAATAAGCTTTCCTGATATGGATTCAACATACATTTGACATTTTATAAACTAGAATATTATGGATATATGAACAACTTTGAAAATAGGGCCGATATGGCAGGTTACCACACCTACCTCTTTCACATGAATTTCATATGAGGCATAGTTGGCTGTGTACACATGTATTCTCAAGTGGCTTACTTCACCTGATAAGTTAACCATAATCAAGACATTGACCTGATAAATTCGGATATTGATACAACTTCATATATTTTGTATTTTGTAGAATCCGAGTAGCCATAGATGTTGTTGAGGGTATCAGATTCTTACATAGTCAGGGTTTGGTCCATAGAGATATCAAGTTAAAGAATGTACTGGTAAGGTCATATCTGAATTGTACTGTGTTTGTACTGCAAACAATCATGAAAAATATTGTTCCTTCCTAGTATTATGTATATCTTTACTATGTATGTACAATGTAAGATTATGTTGAAATCAAGAGAATTTCGTTCATGTAAAAGAAATTTGAAAAGATGTTATACATGTAGATATGGAAAATAATAAACTTACTAAGAACAAATAAAAGTATGAAATAATCTGCAACATAATTATCTTCCTACATACTGTAGTTTTTGGTAAGTTTTCCTGTATGATTATTATCTCGACAATAATTTACAGCTTGATAAACAGAACCGTGGCAAGTTGACAGATCTTGGTTTCTGTAAGCCAGAGGCCATGATGAGTGGGAGCATCGTAGGCACCCCTATACACATGGCACCAGAGTTGTTTACAGGTCGCTATGACAATAGTGTCGATGTATACGCCTTTGGCATCCTATTTTGGTACGTGTGTGCAGGACATGTGAAGCTGCCTAATGCATTTGAACAGTGTGCTAACAAGGACCAGCTATGGCAAAATGTCAAAAAAGGTAAAAAGATTCATTTATGTTTCTGGTAAGCTTGATAATGATGAAAAATAGCAACTGACATTGCTTTAAGATGAAAATTAGCAACTGACATTGCTTAAAAAGGTGAAAAATAGCAACTAACATTGCTTAAAGATCCTTTGAGGGTTGAATATTTTTCATATCCTCATAATGATTTAATGTATAGCTCTGCTATTTAATTTTGAAAAATTTTTAAATTCAAAGAGAAGAAAAACCAAATCAAGCAATTGATAAAAAGTACATTTATATACATAATCTAAATTGACTGATTGTATTATTTACTCATCTTTTGATAATTCTATCATATATGATACATGATTTTAATGACAGGTCTGAGACCCGAGAAACTTGGAGTTTTTGATGAAGAATGCTGGACACTGATGCAGGAATGCTGGGCTGGAGAGACAATGAAGCGCCCTCTACTGGGAGATGTTGAAAAGAGGCTGCTGGATCTGTTTGAACATTACAAGAAGCAGGCCCAGAAACCAACTTCAAAGAAAATCACTCCCAACAGGTCTAGCTTCAAGATTAATGGCAATAAACAGATTTCCTGAATCATGGTAGTGTGACAAGTATATTAACATGTATGGCTTAGCTTGCTATAATAACATAATAACATTTTCTATATTTGAGCATTAAATATGTAATTTTAAATAATCTCCAAACTGTACAGCTATTCCCTCAGAGCAAAATTCTGTGATGCTTTAGTACACTAGTTCAATTTGAATCTACACGTATATGCATGTATACATGCATGTACATGTATAAACAGCACAAAAATGGTGAGAGTGACCACAACACTGGAAAAATTTTAAAGCTCAAATTTTCAAAGCATGTATGTTCATGTATATACATCCTATACTTGGTATGCATGAATACATCCTCTGCTTAAACTTTGCACAGTTTGACTGGAAGAATAATTTCACTTGTACTCCAGATTTATTTATGAGAAAGTCATTTGATGATGTAAATTTTAATCTGTTCAAAGTATACTCTTGAGAAATGTGTGGACAGAAATTAGTACAAAAACTCTTAATTTAGTTGAATTTAAAAAAAAACCTTACAAGTTTTTAACCTTAATTTGCTTTTTTATTAGGATACTTCCTTTCAGGAAGTCTCCTTATGTTATCGTAACAGTTGAGACATTCCCGATTTGCAACATATCCATACACCTCAAAATATAGTGCTTTTTCTAATTTAGGAATTTGCTGTCTGACATAGCGAGATCAAGATTATCCTCCCTCTTGAAAAAAGTTTCAATTGCATATAAAGTAAATGCATCACAAAAAAATCAACTATTCATTTCTTGCTTTCACTGCTCGCCAGTGGCGTAGTAATATAGTTCTTCTTTTAATTTATACAATGTAAGAGTTGTCTTCCCTATGTACATGATGTATATACCGATGAGAAACGAAAGTAGAAACGAAGCATGATCTTGTTGAAAGAAATAGGAAATTCTGGTAAATAAAATGAGAATTTTTGAAAATTACCAGTGATAATAAACTTAAAGTTACGCTGGAACTACATGTAACCGCTCTTTTATCAGATATATTGTAGATTGTAAATAATTTTAAACATGCATGCATGGTCTTAATGTCTTTCTAGTTTCTATTTTAAACATGCATGCATGGTCTTAACGTCTTTCTAGTTTCCAAATGGGTTAATTTTAAGACACTGCTCCGGGTTTAAGTCGTCAGAATAAAATGTAATTTAAAGTATACCACTTATAGTAAATATAAACAGTTGATAAATTATGCTGTTTATAGAACACGATGAGCTCATAGAAATGAAAATTATTAGCTTCACATGCATATGCATCCTATGTATAAAAAAAATCATCATCAATTCATCATTACATAAACAATAAAATTATTCAATATTCATCTGCTGACTATAAATTTTGAATAGAAGTATTGTTCAGGACCTTCAGTCCTTTGATATGAAAATGAATTTGCATGCTGTAATTGAATTGAAAATAATATTCTGGATTGGCCTCTATAAAAAGGATTTGATTATTTCCTAGGATGCCCTTAATTAGAGCTGAAACGAATACCTGAAAATGCTATTTGAATATTCGTGACACGTATTCGAATATTCGTTATTAATTTACTTGTAAGGACTTTAAGAGCGTCTTCAGAATTATGTTTCTGAACAATGGATTTACTTGAAAAAAAACCTTGAACAATAAAGATTCCGGTAAAGAGTTAAGTTTGGGGTGAACAATTGTTACCCTGAAACACTAACACATCTCTATGTAAAAATGTCGTAATCCGGTAATCATCATCAAGCCATGACCCCAAAATGTCAATTCACTGGACTTGGCAGTATTCACAGGAGCTCGATGCCAACAACCTTCAATGACACCCGCCCTTTCCCATCTCTCTCTAGTCAAATATAAGGAAAGTAGAGGCGGATATTTTTGCTGATCGTTAGCATCGAGCTCCTGTGGTAGTATTGTACATGGTATCTTCATGAACGTGACAACGTGGAAATCATACGGGGACAGTACATTGTAAGCACGTTAAAAGCTTGCATTATGCACTAAGCGTTTATGACCCCATCCTGGTCTAAACGGACTATGAATTTACAGTTGACCAAAAAAAGAAGATGTCGGAAAGTAATTGAAATGTACATCAGTTTTTGGCCGGATTGCAAAGCAATTCCGGTCTATAGATTGACGATGTCCGTCTGTCCGTCTGTCCGTCTGCCGTCAACATTTTGGTTAAAGTTTCTGGTTGAGGCAAAATCTAAGGAACTATATGCAGTAGAAACTTTATATTATACATGAAGGTTGCCCATGACAAGACCTTTCAATTTATGCCGTAACATTTGACCTAGTGACCTTGACCTTGGACTTTGACCTAGTTAAAGATTTTGGTTAAAGTTCCTGGTTTAAGCAAAATCTATGGAACTGTATGCAGTAGAAACTTTATATTATACATGTTTGTTGCCTATGACAAGATCTTTCAATTTATGCCGTAACATTGGACCTAGTGACCTTGACCTTGGACTTTGACCTAGTTAAAGATTTTGGTTAAAGTTTCTGGTTTAAGCAAAATCAAAGGAACTGTATGCAATAGAAACCTTATATTATACATTTAGGTTGCCCATGATGAGACCTTTCAATTTATGCCATAACATTGGACCTAGTGACCTTGACCTTGGACTTTGACCTAGTTAAAGATTTTGGTTAAAGTTTCTGGTTTAAGCAAAATCAAAGGAACTGTATGCAGTAGAAACCTTATATTATACATTTAGGTTGCCCATGATGAGACCTTTCAATTTATGCCATAACATTGGACCTAGTGACCTTGACCTTGGACTTTGACCTAGTTAAAGATTTTGGTTAAAGTTTCTGGTTTAAGCAAAATCTAAGGAACTGTATGCAGTAGAAACCTTATATTATACATTTAGGTTGCCCATGATGAGACCTTTCAATTTATGCCGTAACATTTGAACCAATGACCTTGACCTTGAACTTTGACCTAGTTAAAGATTTTGGTTAAAGTTCTTGGTTTAAGCAAAATCTAAGGAACTGTATGCAGTAGAAATCTTATATTATACATGAAGGTTGCCCATGACGAGACCTTTCAATTTATGCCGTAACATTGGACCTAGTGACCTTGACCTTGGACTTTGACCTAGTTAAAGACTTTGGTTAAAGTTCCTGGTTTAAGCAAAATCTAAGGAACTGTATACAGTAGAAACTTAATATTATACATGTAGGTTGCCTCTGACAAGACCTCTCAATGTATGCTGTAATATTTGACTTAGTGACCTTGACCAAGTTGGTGACAAAAACTTACTTTGCAATCCGGCCATACCGTCTTTAGCGGTGTTTTATTCTTTTATAAATTCCTTTATAATAAGACAAGAGGAAAGGAGGGGGCACGGGGTACATGCATGCAACCTTAGATATTCAGGTGCCGCTCTCGCTTGAAAATCTTATCAGATGAAATCTATGTTATAGCAAGACATTGAAGCGTCTTTATCATTTGTTGATTTAATGCAAATGACACACGACAGCCCCATGCATGTTTAAAATAATATGTAACGTAGTGACCAGTTGTGTGAACGTAGTGGGTCATTCTTTTTTGGCCGGATTGCAAAGCAATTCCGGCCTATGGATTGACGATGTCCGTCCGTCTGTCCGTCCGTCCGTCGGTCCGTCTGCCGTCAACATTTTGGTTAAAGTTTCTGGTTGAGGCAAAATCTAAGGAACTATATGCAGTAGAAACTTTATATTATACATGAAGCTTGCCCATGACAAGACCTTTCAATTTATGCCGTAACATTTGACCTAGTGACCTTGACCTTGGACTTTGACCTAGTTAAAGATTTTGGTTAAAGTTTCTGGTTGAGGCAAAATCTGAGTAACTATATGCAGTAGAAACTTTATATTATACATGAAGCTTGCCCATCACACAACCTTTCAATTTATGCCGTAACATTTGACCTAGTGACCTTGACCTTGGACTTTGACCTAGTTAAAGATTTTGGTTAAAGTTTCTGGTTGAGGCAAAATCTAAGTAACTATATGCAGTAGAAACTTTATATTATACATGAAGCTTGCCCATCACACGACCTTTCAATTTATGCGGTAACATTTGACCTAGTTACCTTGACCTTGGACTTTGACCTAATTAAAGATTTTGGTTAAAGTTTCTGGTTGAGGCAAAATCTAAGTAACTATATGCAGTAGAAACTTTATATTATACATGAAGCTTGCCCTTGATAAGACCTTTCAATTTATGCAGTAACCCTTGACCTTGGACTTTGACCTAGTTAAGGATTTTGGTTAAAGTTCCTGGTTTAAGCAAAATCTATGGAACTTTGTGCAGTAGAAACTTTATTTTATACATGTAGGTATGCTGTATTATTTGACCTACCGGTATTGACCTTGACCCAGTTAGTGACAAAAACTTACTTTGCAATCCGGCCATACCGTCTTTAGCGGTGTTTTATCTCAAGATTGATATCGGTTTCTGTGTCTGTACGTCTTGTAAACTTAAGTTATACAAGGATTTGTATTTCCTTTTTTTCTGTATAATAACGGGACTACATGTAAACTAACGAATATTCGATTTTCGAATACCAATTTTCCATTCGAATATTTGTTGAAAACTATTCATTCGTGAATATTCGTTTCAGCTCTACCCTTAATACCACATATTCTTAGATTTGTTTTAAATGCAAAGTCATTTTGAAAACTATAAATATGAACTTCTACTGTTGTTTACCCAAAATATCTTTTTATGCGTTTCAAGAATTTGAATTTTCCTTTAATCTCAGGAAATAAATTCATTGAATGATCAAAATGGAATTTCTCTTTGAAAATCCATGTTATTGTCATAAAAGTTAAGTTTGCATTTAAATTTATCAGTCCATCTTTTAGAATAAAAGCCTTATAATCTGTCTGTCTTGTATGCCTACTTGATGTCGAAATGTTTAGGAGATACTGTAACAGAATGATAATGCTATTTTAATCATGCCTGAAATGGAATAGTGTTTGAAGACTTTAATCATCTGCATAAAAATCTGTTTATAATGCTGTATATACTTATGCCTGTGATTGCTCTTACATGCTTTTATAACATCCTACTGATGCACCATAGACCAGATTCTTATCATATAATTTGGAAAAAAAAATCAGTTTGTAGACGTGCCTCTTGAAAGTAGGTTAGTGTATGATTAGTCTTGCATCCTTAAATCAGATACTGACCTACATTTTCTGCTTGGTTGACCTTGTTAAGAAGCTTTGACAAAAGTTTAAAGAGAAACCATTGAAATATTATGCCTAGATTTATCCATTGATTCCATCTGCTAAATTAATGCAGTGTATGTATGAATCTTTTTTACCATAAGAAAGAAATACTATCAATTCTTATACACAAGTACCAAAGGATAGCTTCAGCTCTTTTCAGTTATCATTAAATTTCTTGTTCCTTTACCTTTCTAGGTCAGGTTGTCATGACAACCATTTCCTTGACTACCCTGATGCTGAACCAGGACTTTTGGCAGATTACAGTCATTTTGGTTGACATTTTTCATTGAGACTTTAGAGTTTGAAAAATTTTGTAGTGATTTGATTTGAGAAAAACAAAGTACTATATCTGCTTTTCATAAGCTTTCAGAAACTTGTTGTCAAAAGTTTTAGTAAAACTTAAAGTGTATTACATTTGCAATTTGTTGTCTACACTTATTTACATTGTTTATAATTTGTTTATACTCTGAAGTGCATGACAGTATGATTGGTTATCATTTGTGTATACTCTGAAGTGCATGACAGTATGATTGGTTATCATTTGTGTATACTCTGAAGTGCATGACAGTATGATTGGTTATCATTTGTGTATACTCTGAAGTGCATGACAGTATGATTGGTTATCATTTGTGTATACTCTGAAGTGCATGACAGTATGATTGGTTATCATTTATGTATACTCTGAAGTGCATGACAGTATGATTGGTTATCATTTGTGTATACTCTGAAGTGCATGACAGTATGATTGGTTATCATTTTTGTATACTCTGAAGTGCATGACAGTATGATTGGTTATCATTTGTGTATACTCTGAAGTGCATGACAGTATGATTGGTTATCATTTGTTTATACTCTGAAGTGCATGACAGTATGATTGGTTATCATTTGTTTATACTCTGAAGTGCATGACAGTATGATTGTTTATAATTTGTTTATACTCTGAAGTGCATGACAGTATGATTGGTTATCATTTGTGTATACTCTGAAGTGCATGACAGTATGATTGGTTATCATTTATGTATACTCTGACGTGCATGACAGTATGATTGGTTATCATTTATGTATACTCTGACGTGCATGACAGTATGATTGGTTATCATTTATGTATACTCTGAAGTGCATGACAGTATGATTGGTTATCATTTGTGTATACTCTGAAGTGCATGACAGTATGATTGGTTATCATTTGTGTATACTCTGAAGTGCATGACAGTATGATTGGTTATCATTTTTGATTTGTTTTTGACATAATGGTTGCCTGTTTTATTGATACTTTTGTTTGACATGAGTGATGTTTTGTTATTTTGTCATACATTGTTGCTTCTAGTGATAATATTTTTCATTCGATGAGAGGTAAAACTGTAAGAGATGCTCAATGTTGTACAAAAAATTATCTACCTGAGGAATGTTGACCAAGCTCTTGAAATAAATTTACATTTTCATCGATGATCATTAAAGAACAACTAACATAAGTGTTAAACATAGACAAATAAAATGAACTTATTTACAACATGTTTTCCTACATATTTCTTAAATAAAATTTAATTTATGATAAAAAATACTTTTTAAACAAACCACAATATGTTGTGATATTTCGGCAACATACATACACAAATTACCATTTAACCAAAATAACCTTTTTACACGTAAAGGTATTTTTCAGTCATTTTGTTAAATATATTTTGCACTGTTCTTGGCTTATTTTGACCAGAGGACTGCTTTCTGGCGTGTAGAGTTCGGATGCTTAGTTTTTCTTTTATACGTAGAAGCAACCTGAAAGATTGCCAAATTTACTTTGGCCCTGTCTTCTTAATGTAAACAATGCTTTGACAGGTGATTTGATTAAATGACATTTCAGTGACCATGCAATCATCATTCAATGAACCATGCATGTAGGAATAATAAAATTGGGAAAAGATTTTTAAAACATATCTCTAGTTGTGCAATAGATATTATGTATTTAAAATACATACGTCCATTATTTACATATGTAGTCCGACATTTATTTCATTTCCATTTTTTTAATATTTCAAATAATTAAAAATGTTAAGCTTTTTCTTGTTGTGTATATATCATTATTGATAAGTTAAATTAATATTTTCTCAAGAATACTCCAGTATAAATTTGACAGTATACAGACTATATTCAAGTTTCCATCAAGACATCATGGCAAGAAGTCAAGGTAGTCAAGGTCAATGACATGTATAATAACCAATGCTGAACTCTAGTGTTTTAAATGTCTGAGGATTTATTTTCTTAAGTTAGAAAAATTTGTGTGAAGTTTTTGAATGTGGAAAAGATGGTTTTTACATTTTTAGGGGATTTGAATGTTTCAGTAACGAGGTTCTCTGGTGAGATAGATCCATGTATGATTGTGTATAAATTGCATGTCAGCTAGGACAAAATAACTATACTGGCTACATACATGTATGTAATTAGGGGTCAAATCATTATAGGATATTCAAAGGAAACATATACATGTATTCTTTCATCAATTCTCACAGTTAATCACACTTTTTATATGCTATACAATTATTGAGCATCATCATATATTTATTATAAGTAGAAAATTATACATAAACAGCTAGTCATGTTGAATATTCATGTAAACATTTTTGTGAGAACATTTTACTGAGAGATGCAACATGTTGAATTAAGGGGGATCAATCATACGATGTGATATTTATCTTATTTGTTATATTAAAGTTTGTGTATTTGTCATTATATCTTGATACATGTAGAACTCTGTGCTTTACGATTTGGCAATCCTTAGCACGAAGATTTGTTGCTCAGCTTTTTTCAAACAAAAATGAAACACAGTAATTAATTTTAAGAAATTAAAAGTTATTAGAGATATCAAGTTGTATTGAACCTTGCTGTACTTATGTTATTCTTGCATATGAAACAGTATTATATATCTTAGAGTTTTGAGAAAAAAAAATTGTGTGTCATGAAAGTGCATGTATTCTTGAAGGAAAATTTTACAAATTTAGATTTGAATGTTGCTCTTTTTCAAAATTTTTGTTAAAATGACGTTCCTTTTCTGAATGCAAGTTGCAACTTTTGTGAATTCAAGTTGAAGTGAAGCTCCTTCTTTAAGTCTTGTTGAAATGAAACTCATTTCACAAACTCAAGCTTCTATTCTTTATTCAAGTTTGATTGAAGCTCCTTTTCTGAATTCAAGTCAAAGTGAAGCTCCTTAAGTCTGGTTGAAATGAAACTCATTTCATAAACTCAAGTTGAAATGAAGCTCCTTTAAATTTCTATTTCAAGAATGGGTTATTTTGTAATCTACATAATACTATTACATGCAGTACTTGTTTTGATTGATTTATTTTATAAGTCATTGTTGCATTATGGTATGTACAGTTTTATAATCTTTTGATATTGACTACAAAAAAGTGCCCTCTGGAACACTTTGTAAGCTCCTCTTTTAGAAAATCCACCTTTTGCTACTTTTATAGTTAAAAGAACCTCTGTGGTTCCCGTTTTGCCTTTAACTGAAGTTTCCCGCTTCCCCTTGATACTTTTTGACATAAAATTTACCTGAAATTTTCAATTAAGGTGAAATGAGAACAAAGCGTTCACGAAGGGTCAGGTTATCTCCGCACATCTCCACTTTTCATGATGTTCCTAATGACATTGTGGAAACTTTGTACCATTTCCCTTGTGACAGTATGGGAGAATTTCTCAATAATAACAAATACCTGTATAACATATGCAAATAGACTATTTCCAAATGACAAAATTACAATTACATGTACAAAATAACAAAAAATAAAAGGAAAAAATTAGTTCTGCCTCTGTTTTAGATATTTGTCCCTCCCATGACAGATTACTGACACAATGTTTGTACATGTATTTTAAATGCCTAAATTCCTACGAACTTTGATCAATTTTGAATAAATTCTTATTAGCTGAACTTTGAATACTCTGATACATGTATTTTCTTTGATGCCTCTTGATATCAATGATCGTCTTAGGCATTCTATTTTTTCCCAATGTTTATCCCACAGTGTAGTATGGCTTTACTTCTTGTGTCAAAAACTGATACAGTGAAACAATGTGTTTAGCTCACCTCGACGAAGTTGAGTGAGCTTATGCTATACCCCCGTGCGTCCGCGTCCACGTCCATGTCCTGTTAAGAAGTTTGGGGTAGCTCAGTATTTGGCAAAGTACTGATGCTACAGTAACCAAACTTGCACAAGTGATTCATCTTTGGATGCTGAGGTGAACCCATGCATCAGATGCTGCATCTGACCTACATTTTCCGCTTGAGTGACTTGGTTAAGAAGTTTGGGGTAGCTCGGTATCTGACAAAGTACTAATGCTACAGTAACCAAACTTGCACAAGTGATTTATGTTTGGATGCCGAGATGGACCCATGCATCAGATGCAGCATCTGACCTACATTTTCCACTTGAGTGACTTGGTTAAGAAGTTTTGGGTAGCTCAGTATCTGACAAAGTACTAATGCTACAGTAACCAAACTTGCACAAGTGATTCACCTTTGGATGCCGAGATGGACCCATGCATCAGATGCAGCATCTGACCTACTTTTTCCAGTTGGGTGATTTTGCTTTTAAAAGCCAATATTGAGCAAAGTATAAGTGCTACATGTACCAAACTTGCATATTGGATGTATCTTTGATCAAACTTTCATAAAATGACCTTGACCTACTTTTTCCGCTTGAGTGATTTTGCCTTTAAAAGCCAATATTGAGCAAAGTATAAGTGCTACATGTACCAAACTTGCATATTGGATGTATCTTTGATCAAACTTTCATAAAATGACCTTGACCTACTTTTTCCGCTTGAGTAATTTTGCCTTTCAAAGCCAATATTGAGCAAAGAATAAGTGCTACATGTTCCAAACTTGCATATTAGATGTATCTTTGATCAAGCTTTCATAAAATGACCTTGACCTACTTTTTCCACTTGAGTGATTTTGCCTTTAAAAGCCAATATTGAGCAAAGTATAAGTGCTACATGTACCAAACTTGCATATTGGATGTATCTTTGATCAAACTTTCATAAAACGACTTTTTCCACTTGAATGATTTTGCCTTTAAAAGCCAATATACACGTACTAAGAAATATGATTGAATTGAATTTGGCTGCCACGAGGTGAGCTTCGTAATCTGTGATTACCTATGTTTAATCAGTGTTTGCTGTTGAGGACATCATTGCCTCACAAACACATTGTTTTTGGACATTATATCATTAGTATTCTATTTTTAAATGTAAATGTAGTACAACATGTTCTATTCTACGCAGAACAAATATTCAATCACATCAAAACTGTGGATTGGAATCTGTACATATATTAAGAGATTAGAGCTTCATTCTGAAACTGTCTCATTTGTACCAGAAATCTTGCATTGTAAGGGCTGAATGACTTACTACATGTATTTACCTATAAAGCACATGTAAATGTCCTTTATCCATACCCTTACATGATATAATGTTCACTTTTATATTTTTTCAACGATTCTCTCATTATTCCATGTCATAAGACTCTCAGGGGCTTAAACTTGCATTTACAAATGGTAAAATGAACTTGTATTAAATTTTGATGACAGGAATTACTTGATTTATTGAATGATAATTTCATTACACAAAACTTAATCAAACAATTTTATTGGAGAATATTTTATGTAAATACATACATCTTATTCTTAATCCCTGCAATGTATGAGTATTACAAGTTACTTTTCGTTATCATACTTATATATATGGAATATTGAATGAAATTTTGAGATTGCCACCATCAGGTTGATGATCTAGATCAAACTAATCATTTCTTTGTAATCTGTCAAGCATGTGAAAAGAATTTCAGTACAACTGACTTAATTTTTGTTTTCCTCTATTTTCATTTAATGAAAACTTCTGTTTGGGTTTGTCAAGCATCTAACTGTTGCTATGGTAACTCTGTAGTAAATAGTCAAACTATCATAATGAATGTATTCTTGTCACTCTTTAAACTGCTTAAAACTTTCGAGCTTCATTACACACATGTATTTATGACTGAATCAAGTTTGCAAATAAAACATTTTCATAATTTTCTTCTTTTCTTATTTTCTTCTTCATAAATTAAAAAAAACAGTCAACTTGCTTTTCAACATAATCGACAACAGTTATTTTGACTCATACCTCAGTTTACATGTAACAAGATGAAAGTGAATTTCATTGCCTTTTACCTTGACAAGGAAAAATACGATAGATATGTTAAAAACATAGCTTTAGAGGTTCAGGAACATAAGTTCCTATCTGCCAGGAGAGCATGGACTGTATGCTGTATAAATAAATGCTTTGATGTCATTAAAGAACACTTTTTTGCAACACATTTCCTTATGTTTCCAAGTAACAGTCAATATCTTTCTGATATCCTACATCTTAATTTAACTGTGATCATGCTTTCTTTATTAACCTTAAAATTGTTTGTTCAGAAGAAAATTATAACAAAAGGGTTTTAGGACATACATTCCCTCACTTATTGCTCATAGTTGGAGAAAGAGCCCTATTGATTTTCAAGGTCATAGGTCACTGCCATAGATTGGAAATAGTAAAACTCCTTGTATACAGCCTCATTGAGTACATTGATTTACATGCCATGGGATACTACGTTTTGCGTTGCTTAAGATTTATTTTTCAAGAGGCGAAAAAGTTTTGATTTGGACGTTGATTTGTTGAAGATCAAGGTCACTAAGGGGAATAACACTTCAAATATGGATTTTTTTATCACTCAGAATCCGTTGCACTTATTTGATATATGAATACTGAACAGGAGGGGAAGGCACGTATCGATTTTACGGTTAAAAGTCAGGGTCAAGGTGACTATTCCTTTCATTGTTGCCGCAAGAGTCAAACTATATTCTAACGGGGGAAATGTTTTAGAAACATTTCGTCTTCATAAACCGATTGCTTATGACGTGGAAGATACATATTGATTTTCAAGGTAATAAGTCAAAGGTCAAAGTCAGATTGGAAATTGTCAAGATCATTGTATACAACCTAGAGGGTGTAGTTTTGATTGGATTTTAATCAAACTTCATACACTAATTGCTTATGAGAAGAGGAAGGACCCTATTGATTTTCAAGATTATAGGTCGTCAAAGGTCAAGGTCACAGATTGGAAAAGGTCAAAATCCTTGTATATAACCTAGAGGGTGCAGATGTGACTTGATCTTAATCAAACCAATTGTTTATGACAAGAGGAAGAACAATATTGAGTTTTAGGGTCATAGGCCAAGGTCACAGATTGGAAATGGTCAAAATCCTTGAATACAGTATAGATGGTACAATTTTGGTTGGATCTAAACCAAACTCCATGCACTTATTGCTTATGACTAGTGGATGAACTTTATTGATTTTGCTTGTCTACAGCCTAGACGACACATCGATTTTCCTGCAGTGCGAGGGGATTCTACGCTTTTTTACGCCTAGGTGTTATTTGAACTTTTTACAATTACCAATATATATCTTTATATGGTGCATTTATTTCCATGTTTTGTTATTTTGTTGCACTTGATGTTATAAATCTAATGAATAATACTGATAAGCTTCATAGATCAATCAGAGTCATTAATATCAAGACTGTTTTCCTCTACATTAATTTCAGATCTATAGGCATAGTATATTACAACATTAGAAAAATGTACTAGAATAAGAAATAGACGAAATGTTTGTAAAACATATGCCCCATTATAATATAGTTTGACTCTTGTGACAACAATTAAAGGAATATTCACCTTTACCCTGACTTTGATGATGCTATTCAATTTGAAGACGTTACATTTATACCACTTGGTGAGTGTCACTGCCGGTGGACCAGGAGTCCCCGAGGGCACATGTAGCCAAGTTCGATCAATTTCGGTTGATCGTTTCTTCAACGCATTCTAAAATTTCTGTTATCAAAATTTCTTGAAATTCCTAAAACGTGGGTCCTGTAGCATCATATCCCACCCATCCTGCTACGTCTTTCGGTACGCTTTTTCGACATAGTAACTTTCCTACTTTTTTGGCATATTACATTGTTTAGATTTGAGGATCACTGACCAGGGATAAGTACCCGAAACGTGCATGTCTGGTCCATATTGCCAATTTATCTGTTCTTAAATGATGCTATTCAATTTGAAGACGTTTACATTTTAACCGTAAAATCGATACATGCCTTCCCCTCCTGTTCAGTATTCACATATCAAATAAGTACAACCGAACGGATTCTGAGTGATAATCCAGTGTATTTGGTAAAGATTCAATCAAAAGTGCGTCCTGTAGATTGGAACTTTTTTCCAATTTTTTACCTTGACCTACGACCCTCAAAATCAGTAGTGCTCTTCCTCAAGTCATAAGAAAGAAATGTATAAAATATGGAAAAGATCCAATAAACCTGGAGACTGTTGAATAATGTCGATGTGATACAACAGTTTCTGTCTATCAGTAACATAAAGTTTGATTTTCAAAGAAATTGACACATTGCAAAACTGTTTTATCGGTAAAATATTTTGCATTGTCTTTTCAATGCAGAATATTTTTACCAATAAAACAGTTTTTGGACTCCTTCTTTTTTATCTATTGCCTCAATGTTGCCATGGTGTTTATCTGTTGTTCTACGTGCTGCCCCTCCCCCTGTTTCTCGTATCGTGTATGTGTGTTCCACTGTGAATTTTACAATATTCTTTTCAAATTTATCCTCCGGAGTTAAAATTGAACAAAGCAAACACAAATGATATAGCCACACCATTGTTGGATCTCAATATCAAAATCAACAACGGAAAAACTAAAAAATATACGACAAAAGAGAAGACTTTGGTTTCTACATAGTATATAATTTTCCTTGGCTTGATGGCGATGTTCCAAGATTGCCATCGTACGGGATTTACATCTCTCAGCTCACCAAGTACGCTAGAGCTTGCTCCCATGTTTCGGACTTCCATGACAAAAATATACAAATTACAAGGATCAAAGGCAGATCAAACTTCAACGACAAATGTAAGAAAATAGACGATCGCCTGCTTTACCGAAGATATGACCCTAAAGTCATAACAAAAACACTGGGCATGGTACTGGACCAATCTACAGTTTTGTACCAGTATCTTTCCCAACGTTGCACACTGGTCAACCGTGACGACGGGACTCCATGATGGGCCTTGTTGAAATCTCGTCAGAGAAGACTGGGTCTTGATTCTCTGTCCTATCTGAAAGTTGGTCAAACTTTTGAACTACTTGGTGAGTGTCATTGCTGGTGGACCAGGAGTCCCCGAGGGCACATGTAGCCAAGTTCGATCAACTTCGGTTGATCGTCTGTCTTTTCAACGCATTCGAAAATTTCCGTTACCAAAATCATTTGAATTTCTAAAACGTGGGTCCTGTAGCATCATATCCCACCTATCCTACTACGTCTTTCGGTACATGTTTGGACATAGTTTTCACAGTCTTTGGCCACATTACATTGTTTAGATTGAGGATCACTGACGAGGGTTAAGTACCCGAAACGTGCATGTCTGGTCCATGCTGAAAATTCATCTGTTCTTAAAATGATGCTATAAAATTGAAGACGTTTATCATTCTGGGATGATTGATCTTGCTTTAGGCCAGCAGAGCACAGACTGTTAAACGCATGCCATAGAATTTTTTACTTGCAGACGTTCTTTACATAGAATCTGTGTTACAAGAGGCCTCTGCGTTTACTTATACTGTTTGTAATGTCACCTTACAGTGAGAAGTTTTATATTTATACAACAATTGTGTGTCTATGGAGACCTCTGTGTATCCGGATAAGTGGGAGGGTTGTGCGCAAGTAATCCGGATAACCACACCATTTGCTTATAGCAGATGGCCGTCCAAAGTCGGCGCCGCATGCACATTGGTCTCCTTCCTTTTATGTGTTGCATCAATGGTTGATGTTTCTGTACGTCTGTTCCGATTGTTTTGTATGATGTTCTAGTGAATATTGTTGTCTTTTTGTGATTTGTAGTTTTGTTGGATGTCATTCATATGTCACTGTCTTGTGGGTTTGTTTCGCTTGATGAGTGCAGGGTGGTCATACTGGAGATCATTCCCTTTCATTTCCTTGGGATCTTCTCCATTTAAATTCTTTTTACAGTCACAGTAGGCAATGTGCACTTTTAACTTTCAATTCTGTGTCCCTTTTTACTATATGGGACTAAAATACTGTTTGAAATGTACATGGAATCACGGCGCCGCTTTTAAAGCGCAACCTACAACGCATGTTGCACCTGTATTAAACTCTTGAGATTATTCATTAGACAGAATAATACGGAAGTGTTCCAACTCTTTTACCTTCTTTTGAATGTACCAGACACGTGTTTCGGATAGTAAATCCTCATCAGTTGTATTTATTAAATGCAGAAGTGATTTTCTGACACAGCCAAATGTATACCAGTAGCGCCATTGGTTAATTTTTAAAATTTAGATTTGTGCATTTAATTTGCAGAGAGTGCTCGGCATCAACTTTGTGTAGGGTCAATTCAGTAGCATACAGTTAAATGAAATTTATGACCCAAAAAGGCATTGGAGGGATGGTGCTAAGATGTTAAACTCTTTCAATTTTTTGATGATATTTTTGGATGAAATGACAAGTTTCCGAAACAGTAAAATAATATGTATGATGTCAAATTGATAAAGGTCAGAAAAAAAGTTGTCCTTCGTGTGCCTATGGAGATGTGCTATTGCCTCCGTCTGCTTGTCCTATTTTTCTTTTCTAGTGAGGAAGAAAGGAGGGGATCTCCAACAATACTCGGTTGCAGCACCCACAACAACACTTCAAAATACCCAATGCAAAAAAACCCCAATAGATCAGACATCCACAGAAAGAGACACAAAAGGAACAAGGAACACCGACACACACCAAAGAAACATGAAACACACAAAAAAAAAAACCAACGAGACAAATCGGCAACCGGTGCCGACATAGGACGGCGATCTGCCGCGTAAGTAGCAGACGGTATGGTTATCCTGGATTACGTGCGAACAACCCTCCCACTTTTCCGATTATTCAGAGGTCTCGAAAACGTACAACTATGGTGTAAAACAACCTCCACACTGTTAGATGACCACACACAAACAAGACCGTAAAACACAGAGGCCCAAGCAACACAGATGAATAATGATTATGTTAATAGATATAAAAAGAGGACGTGCGTTATACAGTCTGTGCTCTGCCGGCTGTAGCGATCTCATATATGTTATCACCCTAGGGGTCAGACTGACATTCAGAGAGGAAAGGTGGTCGGGGCCCTACTTCTCTAAAGAGATTTGGACAGAGCTTGTCATTGAGTACTGTCGTCACTGTCAGTCAGAGTGCAAGTCTTAAGAATGCGCTCGTATTTGACTGTAAATTGGTCAAATATCAAGCCTAGTGTCCGCCTTGTGACATTAGGATCATATCCACGGTATAAAAGGCGTTTGATGATTCTGACGCATTTCGATGGTTATGCTGTCTACCTTTGATCCTTCTTATTTTGTTAATTATATCACCATAAAGTGCACGTTGTGAAATACCCAAAGTAATAAACTCTGTTTCTTGTGTGGGTCCGTATTTCAAAAGAAGTTAACCATAATTTTTGTAAAATTTCCAGAAAGTCTTTACTAGTTTGTGAAAGCGAAAACCTGGACCTAAAAGTTTCTTCGTAGTTTGTATATTTCTGCTATGAAAATCCAAAACATCAAAACATGCTCTAGCACACCAGATGAGCTGTGAAATGTAGATACCGTATAACGGTAATCTAGGAACATCACCGTCAAGCCAGGGAAAATTTACTATGTTGAATCCAAAATCATCTCGTTTGTCATACATATTTGTATGAATCTCCATTAACAATTTTGATAATTAGGTCCAAAAAGGATGTTTCTGTGTTTGTAACGTTTGCCTTGTTTAGAGACAAGTCTTGTGGATAAATAACATCTTAATACTTTTCAAAACAGGATTGTCGATAGTAAGAATATCATCCAGGTACCTAGAAGTACCAGGTACCTAGCAAGTTCTGTTTTAATATTTTTCAAGAATTTGTAAGCCTTTTAATTGTTATTTTCTAATCTGATTTCGGGTTTTGAGTTTGACTGTCATTCACATCTTCATAAATCGCGGCTCTTCATTTTAATATATTTACCCCCTCGTATTTGAAATTGGAGTGCTGCCGTCTTAACCTTGGTCGCTATGGAAACCTTCGAAAAGATCTGCCACAAATTCAAGATCCAAGGTTCATGAAAAGGCAAGAATTAAGACGTTATTCACTTTATATGTGATAAATTATAAATAATATATATTTGGGACAAGAGCGGGAGGTGGGTTGACCAAACATGAATGCCCACATGAAAATCAGTACAATATGTGTGTTAGAAACGGTCGGGAAAACGTGAAAGTTACATGAAAATTGTTAAGGGGACATAACGTTTGTAAAAAGAGGTCAATTAAAAGCAAACTTAAACTTAATCTGTATTATTAAAACACGAACTTGATCTATTTAACACTAAGATGTATTCAAATACCAAAAAATATTTCAATATCTGAAAAAAAAATGGAAGAAGTGTGGAAAACTGAAAGTTTCATGAAATGCCAAGTCCAAGGGTCATAGCTCTTGTAAAAATAGGTCAATCGAAACCAAACTCGATCTTGATCTGTATCACATTAAGATATATTCACAAACCAAAAATGAGTTCAATATATGCAACAACAGCGAAAAAAGTATGGAAACCAAAAGTGTGACAGACAGTCGGACAGACGGACGGGATGGAAAGTATAAGTCCCCTCCGGTGAGCCAGTAGGGGACTAAAAATGACTTGTCTAAAGTATTACACATGTTTTCTGGATCATTCCTAGGCTTTTATTTGGTAATTTCAAAGATTCAGGGATTGCAATTGTCATGGCTTACTATATTGCTGTACATTGGCTGCGACGACCGTTTCTTATAATTTGTCGAGAACAATGGAAATTCTACATTCATCTGACATGATTAAGCAAACACTAAGGAATAACTCAAAAGTATGAAGGGTTTATTTGATATAATTCTAAGCTTAGTGTAAGGATCATTTGAAAACGAAAGATCAAAATTGAATTCTGGATATTAAATACCTATATGGTATAAAGCAACAAATAATATTTTACTCCAAAAATGTATTTGTTGCATCCGAATGCCAATAAAGGTACGTGTGACAGACGGGAGAGATGGTCAAGTTACAAAGTCTGTACAGCGTGCCAAAGGTTTATATTTTCTAGGAAAATAGTGGAAAAATATTCACGAAGGATACTGTTTTTAATATGGCTATTCATGGATGTTATCTTACTGTATAATTGTTTTTAGCAAAGTGTTACGTAACCACATTGTTGTGTCTTCCCTAAAGTCAATAATGGTGGACATCAGCTTCACTTCAGCTTATTTCAAAGCTTCTTTGGCATCGCTATTAAAGCATACTTGTAATAAAATGAGAACACAGACTGAACGAAAATCATTTAACGTGTTCAACTGATGTCAAGGGGACCCTATTCTATGGCTAAATTGAAAAGGCAGTCCGTACTCAAGTTTTAAAAAAGATATAACTCCGGAAAGACGTTGGGAATATCAGAAAATCAAACAGCAACACAATGTCCAACTCTGTGGTACTAAAATCCATGTTTGTGAAGTGTTGTTTTTCCATCCTTTTTTTTCTTTGCATTCTGTAAAAGACAGGAAGACGTCTTTTAATTTAACATCGACATGAAAATTTCAAAGCGATTGCTCCTCCGGAACCGTTGTATCTGCCTTTACCTATTTTCATATTTTATATTCACATAAGTTATGAAGTTGCATTATTGACATAACTAATGTATTATTTACTTACAACAATTAGGTACACCACAATTATCATATTTTACGTAAGGATTTGTTGTGATGCACCATGTATATATACTACCAAATGTCCGGCAGTAATTCTCGGAATCTTTCCCCATTTCTCCGTAGCTGTGTGAGTGAGGTATCTGTGAATCCCATCGCTGACATGTGTACCCGGACAATGTTTCATTGATGTAGCCTTTGTATGGCTCATTACCCATTCTACAATCTGAAAAGTAGAATTTCATCTTCGAAGATGGCTTACGTATTTCATCCCTTGGATCTGTGTAAAATATACATTTAATAACAGTAACTTTCGTTTTTGAACTTGACTTCGGAGATTGTTCATAAATAGTATTGTCTTTCGTATGTCTATGGTGTTATTGTCTCGGTCTGTTCGTCCGTATTTTTTTTTCACTCGTGAGAAAACTTTTGTTGTTTTGTGAAAAAGGAAAAGGAAATGCTGTATCACGGGGAAAACACTGCCGTAGAAAACTATAGAATATGGAGAAAAACAATACATTTTGACCTCGTTTTCCATAAGAACAATAAAATTCGTTAAAAAATACAATCCTTATAAGAGTTTGAATTGTCAATATTGAAATATATGTTCTATAGTACCAATTTTGTTGTACTAGACACGTGTTTCAGATATTTTAATCCTCGTCAGTAGTACTTCATGCCAAACAGTTTAAATAAAGTCAAAGTGAATTTTCCTGGCGCCATCTACAATACAGAACTTTAATTGAAGCAATATTTCAATTAAATGGAATAAATTTGCATTATGTTAGAATTCTTTTTTTTCAGATTTTAGGTGGGCATTTCTATTCATGAAATCCAACGAGTTCCTCCGGTGATTGTTTCGATGTACATATTGATGTACTTGTTTGTCGATGTTAACATCATCTAGAATGTCACTGGACATTCTGGAAAGAGGGATCTCAGATGCTTTTATAAGATCCTCGTAGGAACTGAAGAACTAGTATATAGAAAATCCTCATCAATTATGCTTCCAGCTAAATTAATCTCAGACCAAGCCAAATCTATTTTAGGTAATTATAAGGTAGGTTTTGAATTTAGCAAAAAGTGCACGGCTCCAATTTCCTGTAGGCTCTATTCAGAAACTTAGTCAAATAAAATTTATGACCAAAATAGCATTGAAGGGATGTCCTCTTTTAACTTCGATGGTATTTTTGGATGAAATGACAAGTTTCCGAAATAGCAAATAAAATGAATTATGATTTGACATTGAAAACTAGCCAAAAGAACGCTTCTTTCATGCGTCAAAGCTTGTAAGACGCAATTGTTACACTATGAACATTCAATCACGGGGAACGAGGTGTGTATGTTTTCAATCACGGGGAACGAGGTGTGTATGTTTCAACAAAGTCCTATTGGAGATCCCCTCTCTTTCACTCTAAACAGTGATAGATCCCTTCATGACAATGTATTCTTGAGAATGACATATTTTGACATATTTGTGATGACAAAACGTCATGGCTATACCATTTCAAACCTCGTCTCAATAGCTAGGGATATCACCATATATTTATCCTTCCGGGCACCTCGCACTACAATACAAGACTATAGCGCTTGACATTATTTAGATTGAAAAGAAAGGAAATTTCCATGAGGACTTTATCAAAGAGCACACATTTTACCCTTTATGTATTTTATAGTTACCAATTTCTTTAATTTTGTCCAAAAGTCGGAATATCTTTCTTTCGGTAAGAATGTTTAAAGAAAATTAGGGAATAAATAGCTTCTGACGTTATGTTTGCGGACGGTAAATGCTGATTTTACGGTCGCAAACTGAGTTTTGCTGGTGACGCTTTAGCTCCCCCCAAAAAAACGGATGTTTGCACCGTGAAATCAGCATTTACCGTCCGCAAACATAACGTCAGTATCTAGTTATTCCCATTCTAATGCAGTTAGCAACATCAAAGCCTAGTATGTTCTCGTTTTACGGCCGTAACTAAGGATCAAACAACCAATGAAATTCGACGTTATAGCGACATTGCATTAGAATGAACATTTTCACAAGCAGTCTCATATCTCCGGTTTTCCTGACAATCGAAAAATTAGTACATTCCATATAAACATTCGAAATGGGGAAACATGAAAGAAAGAGAAAGGATAGGAAACAGTGCATCATAAATACCTTTACAGGTAGTTCTGTCGTTTTCATCTTGGTTAAGCCCGGGCAAACATGGAGTGCACGTTCTTGAATTCCACTGATTTGTGTAGGTTTTCGGACTACATGGTACGCATGTAGTGGCATTGGGCTTATATGTACCCGGGGGACAGTCTGGTAATAAAAATATGTCGGTTAAATAATAGCATTCCACTAAATACGATTTCCGAACAGGTGTGGTAGGTACGAGAAAATGAACTTTTATGCATGAAAATCCATTGAATTTGGCGGACCAACAAAAGAAGTAGATATGTTAACTTTTGGTTTTAGATTGAGGTGTGAAAAGAGAAATGAATGCCAAGACCAAAAAAAAAAAAAAAAAAAAAAGAAAGAAATACTCATTGTATGAAGAAGTTATGTTATGTTTTTCTAAGATCTAATCATAGTATTTTCCTTTATCATATATACAGTCAGCGTATATAATCATTTAATTGTGTATACATTCTCTGACGAAAATACCAAAAAGCTTATTCAGAAGTCCAGGAGTTCGATTATAATACTTGCTTCTTTGTTATATAACCTTGGGTTTGTTTATATAAATTCTTTATCCAATTGTATTGATACAAACCTCTATTTACTAAACATACATACGCCCAGTTCTTAAATGGCTCATTACATGAGCTAGTGCAACTATCCATTCCAATGCACTGAGAAAGTGCAGCATTAAAAGAGAAAGAAATGCAAGCACTGTCTAGTTCACAATACGATGCACAATGGGCGATACTGTTGGAAACTATGTTCCACAATTGACCATTTGTCACAAGACAGTCTTTGAACTTTGTTCTAAACTCCATGCTCTTCTTTGCTGAAAACGCTTTGTATTTCAATAAAACATACAGAATGATAAAAGAATACACCAGTGCTCCTTTCATCGTTTCAACCCGGAGAAATTTGAATTGAAAGCGTCTGGTTTCTGATCTTCTTATATAATGAGGCTATGATAAGTACGGATTACGGATGACATGATTGAAATACTTCACTCATAATAAATTGACAAATCGGAATCCAAAGAGATCAAATGATAAGTTCAAAATGTTACATAATCAAGTCTATGATGTTGTCCTGGATCTATGAGTTAAAGAAGATCCCGATGATTATCTCAACAGCACACACAATAAAGCACGAAATTAAGCATCGACGGACCCCTAGCAAGCTAGAGGTGGGACCAGGTGCCCAGGAGGAGTTAGCATCCCCTGTTTGCTGGCCGCATCCGCCGTCGATGTTTAAGCACGAAAATGAAAACAATAAATAAAAATTCATGCACTGTCTGATGTTATGTCTATATAGAAAGTGCTGTGGCGACAATGTCAGGGAAATATATTCAAAACACTTACTATCAAACCCCTCGCGGGGAACTTTTTTACGAGCTTCACACGGCATAACTGTGACACAAATGAGTTTAAAGAAGATCCGGACGATAATCCCAACAGCACTCACAATAGAGCACAAAATTAAGCATCGATGGACCCCTAGCAAGCAAGAGGTGGGACCAGGTGCCCGGGAGGAGAATAACATATGAATAACATGTTACTTGAGAGCTGCATGCATTACATATCATGGAACCATGGTTTTGAATATTTCCTTTCGGGGAAATATAACACGTCACATGCAATACATCGTCACGTTTTTTAATTTTTGTATTGTTTGATATTTTAAAAAAATGTATGCCTTTTGATCGTAGTTTTAAGATTCTGATGTTGTGTTTTGCGATATAAACTTTAACTTTCATTCACCTATTGAATCATTCAGCAGTTTTAGCTTTTCCAACACAGCTTAAGGAGGCTCAATAATCGTTTGACGTCATCAGATATCGAGTGCAGTACTTTTATATGTGGTCTTTTTTAGTTTTCGGCCTTCAAACTCCTCCGTAATTCGCTTGTTTCTTGACGGATTTCGACATGTTTGGTATCGATGGAAACAGAAAATAATCATCTACAATTTGAGTGTAATAAATATTTAGTCAAATATATCGTTTAATTTATATTTACAAAAATATCCCGTAAGAGAGGCACCCTGGCTAACGCCGTAAACGTATCGTTTTTAGAACGTCATCGGCGGAAATTCAACCGCCTGTTGCCTTTGAACAAATTAAAGAAGGTGAACTTAAGTTCATGATAAAACAAGATATTTCTTGGAGATTTTAGCGATATCATAGATAAGATATTTCAAGTTTGGTTTCTCTAATAATCTTTGGTACAAAGATTTTTTCTTCAATTTTGTGAACTTTCGTACTTTGCAACAAGATGTTATCGAATAAAGTTTTCCTATTTGAAAGATTAAAGCGAATGAATTTTAGTTTTAAGTCTGCTTTGTTCAAAGATATATCCATTTCACAGATAACTGCACGCATTATCGAGAACGAGGGAGGGGATTGACGTCCACTTACTGACCTTGAACGTCAAAATGTTTAAAAACGCTTCCGTTTACTTTAGTTCTATTTCTTTTATATATATTTCCGTATCTATAAATAGATTGATGGAATCAGGTATGAA
The DNA here is from genome assembly GCA_033119305.1 of Pinctada imbricata. NCBI lineage: Eukaryota > Metazoa > Mollusca > Bivalvia > Pterioida > Pteriidae > Pinctada > Pinctada imbricata. The sequence goes on from VSWD01000005.1 coordinate 91,509,049, forward strand.
ATTTTGAACAAAACATTTTTTTAAGCTTTGGCTTTTTTTACCTTTATTTGACAAAACTCATTTAACTGACACTAACAAAACATGAAAGGCGAGTTTATAAAAGACAAGGTCGAACAACGTTTTGCCAAGGATATTTAGAAGTACACATCTTACTTTCCTTTTCTTGTTTATTTTTTTCGACAAATCATTTATACACTTGTTTATTCTTCTTTGATTTCGATGATAAATGATAATTGTGTAAGCATTCTTCCTTGTATCAGAATTTGAAACTTTCACTGAATGTTGGGAAAGAATAATCTCGACTCGGAGTGTCTGATTTTTAGCTCACCTGAGCTATTGTTATAGCGCACCGTCCGTCCGTCGTCTGTCGTCCGTCCGGCATAAACTAAGTATATTTTTACAATATGGAAACGAGGTAAAACGGAATGTCTTGTACTTTTGTTAAAAGATTAGAGTCTGATCTTGAAAAATATGTCAATTATAACAGTTTTTAAAAAATATTTTCATCGTTATAACGTCAACTAAGGGAACAGGGCATTTTAATTTGACTTGTTGCAAATTGTTATAAAATCGTTACTATGACAACCAAATATTTTAAATCAGAATGAACGATAACATGTACTTTTTTATATTTCTTTTCGAAGAAAAGAGTTTGTCGTTGAGAAAGATGTAAAAGAAAATAACTTCTGACAAAGACTTCTTATCACTTTGATGTCAAATAAAGAACTCACTTTTTTAGATTCTCATTTTGGGGTGGGGGGGGGATACCCAAAATGTAATTTTCTGGAACAGTTTTAGCTATTTCACTCTTTGAAAGCATTATCTATAAAGAAATATACATATTTGATGATATTATGGTGAAAATGATCACAAGAATTGTTTCAATCTGGAATCAATATCAATATATCATGTTTTTATCTATCAAAATTCATTGTTTTGCGACATATCTCGGGGTTGATTTACATATGTATATTCAGAGGACCACTGGTCAGTCAAATGGTCAATGATATGTAATCTTAATCACAAATATAAATCATCAGATATCAATGTTAAATAATCAGAATATTTTTTTCTCCTCTGACAAAGAATTCTTGGATTATTGAGCCACCTTAAGATACGGGTGTTGATGCTTACCCTCCCAAAGCACCTGCACACATCTTTATTGCGGATTCCCTTTTGCTCCATTGCAGGATACTTAAGTTGTTTTGTTTTATATTCTTTATGATTCTGTATGCACATTGATTCTGATTTTAGATTTTGTATTTGACTATCGTTCACTTATTGCAATTTTCCTATCAGGGCATTATCGTAAACGTACATGATTATTTTCGCTGTGGAAAAATTCGCGATTCTAAAATCTAGACATTACTCTTGGGGGCAATATCCGCGATATAACGTCTCTGCCTTTGTAAGAATACATGTGCATTCACAATCCATTTTGTGCAACCCTTTTAGAATTATCTCGAAAGACCATAAAGCAGTTTATATTATCTGGAATCTTGAAAAGAGCCATCTATTTTTATGCCAACATAAGTCAAAATGTTTTACATAAATCCATTATCAGTTGTTCAAAATCAACACAAGTCATTGTTATTTGAAAGCCTCTTTGATATTCATGGTTCTTTGTTGTTTATAAAGTTCACGAATACGATCATTAGGTTCATGAGCTTTCATCTAATATGTCTTAAATGTTTTATTCAAATGAAGCTTTTATTCCATCTAACCTATTTTATAAATTGGAAATGGACATACTATTTGATTTTTCTATATCATTTTAAAATTCATGCGAATAATGTAGATTTTAGATATTTATATTAAAAGAGCACGAACAAAAGTCATCTAAATCCTTAATAATCACTCATAATAATGTAGATAAACTGAAAGGCAGGTTTTATTTTCATTGTCATGATTAATATTTTGCCTATACAGTATGTACATGAATCGTCTATAATCAATGCTCTTTTCAATTACAAACAGCTCGAACAACGTAAGACATTTTCATCTGTTCAAAGTGTTATCCTTCATGTGTTATTTCTGTTTTGCATTGTTTGTCGATAGTTTCCGTGTGATTGTTCATGTTGTCTACGACACTTGTTTGTAGTAAAAGCCTTGACCCTTGTCACATGCCTATGTGTTCTGCTATGATCAGATCTCTTTAATTTATGACTTTTTAATATTAGATTGACATAAGTGTTCGTTGTATCTTTTGCGTCGTTTTCTGTGTGTGTCTGCTCTGTGTTTTGCAGTTAAACTCGTACAGTGTGGAGCAGTTAAATTCGTTCCCCGTTACATTGGATGTTTTAAGTGTATCATGATCAATTACTTCTTTCCACCTCTGTCGCCTAAATCAAGCCTTGTTTCGGCACTTTATCAATTTGACATCATACTACTTTTATTTGGGTTTTTCGGGAACTTGTCATTTCATCCAATAATAACAAAGAGTATCGCTCACCTAGTTTTAGTGTTAACGTACTGCATTGAAATATAGACCTAAAACTAAGGGGTATCTCACTCATTGCATAGCTCTGTCCTTAGCTAGGGTTTCGGCATTTTTTTCGGTCATGTTTAGCAATAAACTCCTTTCGCCTACCCTCCAACGATTTTTGGCCTTATTTTTCACTTACATACGCTTCTGAATCGACCCTACAAAAAATTTGGAGCCGCTCATTTCAGCAAGAGGAAATTAAAACTCTGTTTTGTAGATGGCGCCATGGAAATTCACTTCTGCTGTATTTAAACTTTTTTGCATGAAGTACTATTGACGAGGATTCAAATATTCGAAACAGGTGTCTAGTACAATAAAATTGGTACTATAGAACATATATTTCAATATTGACAATCGAAATGAAATAAGGTAAACATCGTAGCATCATCCTTTCAATACTATTTTGAACATAGATTTTATTTGGATACTCTACCGAATCGGCCTACAGGAAATATGGAACCGCGTACTCTCTGTAAAGTAAATACACAAACTTAAATTTTAAAAATAAAACCAGAGGGCGCTAGTGAAATGAATTAGGGCGACATATGAAAAGAGCCTTGGCTAGAAGCATCACTGATGAGAATTAGATATTCAAAACACGTGTCCGGTGCACAATAAATTGGTTTGAAATTTTCTTCAAGGAGTTATAGAGTTGGAATCCTTCTGCATTATTTATTATAACATTTTATATTTCCTGTTGCAATATGGAGCAGTTAAACTCGTTCCCCGTGAGTCGGGCCGTGACATTGGATTTTTAAGTGTATTTTTTAAGTGTATCAATTACTTCTTTCCAGCTCTGTCTCATGAAAGAAGCTTTGTTTTGGCACTTTATCAATTTGACATCATACATTTTATTTGGCCATTTAGGAAACTTGTCATTTCATCCAAAAATATTATCGAAATTAAAGGAGGTTTACATCTTAGCACCATCCCTTCAATGCTATTTGTTGTGTAGGAGATCAAACCCTTTCTTGTTATCCCTTGACATGAGATCCAGATAATGATATCTAACCAATTTCCACCGAAACGAAAATAGCAAAACATCCCGACATAACAAAGTGATATATTAGTTGATAGTAAGGTATCTATACTTGTCCCTGTTCTATTCAGGTGAGATAGACAAAGTGAGTTTGATTTCTAATATTATTAGACACATTTGATCTATGGCCTGTTTACTGCGGAAATATTGTCACCAAAAGGACACTATGTATTTTACTTGACCCATATACATCCTTGTTTCAGCGTAATGTTAGGAGCTGCTCACTGACTGACTATGACGACATGACTCCATAAATGAACTGTCCAAATTAGTGAATGAAAGTCAAATACAAAATCCGAGGTCAGATTCCAAGAATCACAATCAAAAGGCTTTACAGATTTTTGAAAAAAAAATATAAACAGTACTTCACCACAAAAAAAAAAAAAAAAACGAAGAAAAGAACACAGATCAATATTTGTCAGAGACAGGGCCTAGTCCTTTTGTTACTTTCTCCTCTGTGTTTAGATGTCTTGTTTGTGATGTCATATGACAGAAATTGTGCTATTAAACACAACAATTGTGTTTTAGTCGAGACCACTTGGCTAATTAACCCTTCCACATTATTAATACAAACACATTTCCTCTTTGAGTGTGAAACAGTTAAACTCGTTCCCTGTGACATTAGATGTTTTAAGTGTATAATCAGTGCTTTCAACCTCTGTCGCCTGAATGAAGCTTTGTTTTGCCATTTTATCAATTTGACATCATACATTTTATTTGGCTATTTCTGAAACTTGTCATTACATCCAAAAGTAATATCGAAATTAAAGGTGGTTAACATCTTAACACATTCCCACCAATGCTATTTTGAATAAGATTTTATTTGGATATGCTACTGAATCGACCCTAAGGAAATGTGAACTGCGTATTCACTGTAAAGTAAATACACAAATTTAAATTTAAAAATAAAACCAGAGGACGCGATTGAAATGAATTTGGGCGGCTTATGAACAGCCTTTTGGCTGGAAGCATCACTAATGAGAATTTTCAAATATTCGAAACACGTGTCTGGCTCATAATAAATTGATTTGAACTTTTATCAAGAAGGTATAAAGTTTGGACCCTTCCGCCTTATTGACAAGAAGGAGGGTTGTACATACGTAATTCGGATCTGTATAGGATCTCTTTTATCGCTTCGACATTATTTATGTTGGTCTACTCTATGTTCCTATTGGGGTTTTTCGTTCCTTTTTTGTGCGTGCTGCAATCGTGTTTTGTTAGATATATCCTCCGTCCGTTAAATACAAAAAATAGTCAAAAATCGACACAATCTGAAAAGGTGGAAGATAAGACCATTATGTAAGAAAGCAAAATCCAATAGAAGTCACACATGTAAAATATGATGATGTGTATGTTACCGCTGATGTCTCTGTCACATCGTCTTGTCGAAGATCCAGTCTTTATGATCTGTAAATTATTCTACATAAACGACATAAAAAAGAAAGACGCAAAGCTTTCTGTTCAAAGAATTTATAAGCTCGTTAAGATAAATCTTAAGTTAAAGATCAACAATAAAGAATTCAACATTAGTACGATATAAGATATTAGAAAATAAGATTTTTTTTAATGTCACTTCCAAAGTATAATTGGAATTCATTGTGTCATTTTTTTCTGTCGGATGATTCAACCACAGAAAAGGCCAAATTACGATAGAAAAAAAATCCTTAGAGGGGAAAACCAACATGCACTTTCAGTAAAAATTTTGAAGTACTTTTTTTCAAAGAAGCAAATGTTAAACGTTTTCAGATTAAAAAGCATCATTTAAGAACGGATAAATTTGTAGCATTGACCAAATATGCACGTTTCGGGTACTTTACCCTCGTCAGTGATCCTCAATTTGCCAAAGAATGTGAAAGTTATCATGTCCACAAATGTAACGGAATACGTAGCAGGATGGGTAGGATATGCTGCTACAGGACCCATATAGACTATTTCGAATTTTGTTTTATGGATATTCACTTAGTTCTACATCCAATTTTTGTAATGATAATTAAAGGGGGGATGAAAATGATTTTTTTTTGTTCATGGGGATGAAAAGCTGTAAATAATCTCTCCCTCGTTTACAAAGACTGTTTTGCAATATACACATCCTTCTATTCAATCTGAAATATGGAACAAAATATCACATTACTTATATTACATACAATTTAACGTCTTCAAATTCATTAGCATCGTTTTAGAGCAGATAAATTTACAGCATGGACCAGTCATGCACGTTTCGGGTAATAATCCCTCGTCAGTGATCCTAAATCTAAACAATGTAATATGACCAAAATCTGTGAAAATTATGTCCTAAATATACCGAAAGACATAGCAAAATGGCTGGGATATGATACAGGATCCTAGTTTGGAAAATTAGAGAAAAATTTTTGAACAAATTTTCAAATGCGTTTCAAACAAAGGAGGGGATCTCCAACAACACCAGGCTGCAGCACCCACAGCAAAACCCCAAAACACCCAATGCAAAAACATAAAGCAGACAAGCACGGAAAGAGACGCATAAGGGACAAGGAACGTCAACGCACAACACAGAAACATCAAACACAAAGGACTACACATAAACCAATGAGACAAATGGGCAACCGGTGCCGACTTAGGACGGCCATCTGCCACGGAAATAGCAGAAGGTGTGGTTATCCTGGATTACGTGCGCACAACCCTCCCACTTTTCCGATTACCCAGAAGAAACGACCAACCGAAATTGATCGAACTTGGCTACATGTGCTCTCTACCGAATTCAAGGCAAATTTTCCGAGCTAACACTTTTTTCAAGAAAACCATAAAATGGCACTATTCTTAAGCGTTTTTACTCTCTTATTTCAACAAGGACATATACTTTTTCTTCAATATATTGAAAAGTCTTTCTCAGGAGCACAATTTACTAAGTGTTTGAAAAATCGGTGATATTCAGTATCTCTGATGTTTTGACCTCAACTTAGATTATTTTTCGTAATTTTGTGTATAGTCGAGAAAATCTTAAATGATCATTGAATTATTCCAGCAATTTTTCTTCAACCTGTAATATGATATGGTTTTCATACAATCATCTCAATTTCTAAGTTCAGAAATAACATACCTTAAGGCATTGGATCTATTGCATGTATCATCGTCAAAACATCTTTGCATTTTTGGAATTTCTACTGAAGTATAACAAGAATTTGTGGTACCTGGTGGGTGTTTCTAATAGGAAATCTGTTCTAAGTGGTCTAACTGGGACACAACCTAAAACATTTCACATTTAGAAAAAAGGTTCTCAATAAACCCGTTTACTTTTTTCTTTTTTATACACGTATACTTACAACATTTAGGAATGTTGCAAGAGTCCCATCTCGTTGAATGATCTGTTGTGTAGCACCATTCAGAATCCCAATCGTAATCGCGGCAGTAATTTTCTGAGTCCTTACCATCTTCCCCATAATTGTGTGAGTGGGGTGTCTGCGAGTCCCATCTCTGACATTCATATCCTTGCACTGTTACATTAATATGGCCCTCGTAATGTTGTCCAGGAACTTTGCAATCTGAAAATTGAGGTTTAGTTCAAAATGTTTACATTACCCTTCCTGGTACGTCTTTCGGTACATTTCAGGACATAATGTCCCCGAGGGCACATGTAGCCAATGTAAACGTCTTCAAATTGAATAGCATCATTTAAGAACAGATAAATTGGCAAGATGGACCAGACATGCACGTTTCGGATACTTAACCCTCGTCAGTGATCCTCAAATCTAAACAATGTAATATGCCAAAAAAGTATGAAAGTTACAATGTCGAAAAAGCGCATCGAAAGACGTAGCAGGATTTGAAATGATGCTACAGGACCAACGTTTTAGAAATTTCAAGAAATTTTGATAACAGAAATTTTAGAATGCGTTGAAGAAACGATCAACCGAAATTGATCGAACTTGGCTACATGTGCCCTCGGGGACTCCTGGTCCACCAGCAGTGACACTCACCAAGTGGTTTAAATGTAAACGTCTTCAAATTGAATAGCATCATTTAAGAACAGATAAATTGGCAACATGGACCAGACATGCACGTTTCGGATACTTAACCCTCGTCAGTGATCCTCAGATCTAAACAATGTAATATGCCAAAAAAGTATGAAAGTTACTATGTCGAAAAAGCGCACCGAAAGACGTAGCGGGATGGGTGGGATATGATGCTACAGGACCCACGTTTTAGAAATTTCAAGAAATTTTGATAACAGAAATTTTAGAATGCGTTGAAGAAACGATCAACCGAAATTGATCGAACTTGGCTACATGTGCCCTCGGGGACTCCTGGTCCACCAGCAGTGACACTCACCAAGTGGTATAAATGTAAACGTCTTCAAATTGAATAGCATCATGTAAGAACAGATAAATTGGCAACATGGACCAGATATGCACGTTTCGGGTACTTAACCCTCGTCAGTGATCCTCAAATCTAAACAATGTAATATGCCAAAAAAGTATGAAAGTTACAATGTCGAAAAAGTGCACCGACAGACGTAGCAGGATGGGTGGGATATGATGCTACAGGACCAACGTTTTAGAAATTTCAAGAAATTTTGATTACAGAAAATTTAGAACGCGTTGAAGAAACGATCAAGTTCGATCTATTTCGGATTGTCGTTTCTTCAAACGCATTTGAAAATTTCTTTTTAAAAGTTTTCTCAAATTTCTAAAACCTGGGTCCTGTAGCATTGTATCCCAGCAATATCGCTATTTTTTTCTGTATATTTAGGACATAATTTTCACAGATTTTGGTCATATTACATTGTTTAAATTGAGGATCACTGAAGAGGGTTTATTACGCGAAACGTGCATGTCTGGTCCATGCTGTAAATTTATCTGCTCTAAAATGATGCTATTGAATTTGAAGACGTTTAACATCAGTAGATTCCCCATGTTAAAAGCCCATTAGGCAACTACAATTATATTCCAATAACTTGGGTTGCTATTGGACATCACTTTCAATTTTTGCATATAGGGAGACGTTGTTACAGACAAAATGTACATTAATTTGCATGCAAATAAAAATGACCGATAATTAGAATAAATGTAAATAAAAGTAATAACTATCTTACTTTTGGTGTACATGGATGTATAAGTTTTCCGGGAAATGCTTCGCAATTTATCGAATTTTGCATGTAACCAACCAGAATTATACTCCCATGAACATCAAAAGTAAGACAGTCATTTCTTTTAACGTCGCTCACTCCATGAAGTTTTATTACCACGTCTCCTCTCTTTCATTTATTGGCGATTTTTCATGTTTTAAAAGACGTTTGTTTTTTTTAAACCTGCAAAAAACTAGTTAACAGATCGATGTAGAAAATCTTTGAAATAGTGTTGTGATTACGGACCCCTTAAGCACTCTTCCTACCCTTCTATCATCTACGAATTTGGAAGATTTCTATGGTCTTCCCTTCTAGTAACGTCCATTAAAGTACAGTATTCTGTAAAAATTTTGCTCTGTATGTGTGTGAGAGTGTGTGAGGGTGTGTGTGTGAGGGTGAGGGTGTGTGTGTGTGGGAGAGGGTGTGTGTGAGGGTGTGGGTGAGAGGGTGTGTGTAAGGGTGTGTATACGTGTGTGTTGTGGGAGGGAGAGGGTGTGTTTGTGTGAGTGTGTCTCGATTCTGTGATCTTGATGTATACTTGTTGTACATATGCTTGAAGGAGAAGCCTTTCAATCGTGTTGGGGATCTTTTGCCGTGCCCATTTCCGCGAACAATTATTGAAGATTTTAGATTACAGAATTTAAAAATCAATTTGAAATTAATTCCTTTCTTTCGTAACCACCTACATAGTGTCCATATTGAGAAAGACTATTGATGGAAACACTCTGGCGAAAGGGTAAGTAAAAGAAGAAATACCTCTACAAGATGTCCTGTCGTTTTCCTCCTGGTACAGGCCTGGTAAACAAGTTATGCATGACCTTGAATTCCACTGATCTGTATAGGTTCTTGGATCACATCTCTCACAGGTTATGGTATTCACCTTATATGTACCCGGGGCACAGTCTGCATGGTGACAGAAAGATGTAAATGCTAATTTTAATTACATTATTGTAATTTTCGTACAATATCAACAAAAATATATTCTATCTAAACTGGTCGAAGTAAATCATTCAAATAAGAGAACGAATCCGATATTCCACTCTTTCAGTATACTAACTTCGATTTTCAGATAAGTCTTATTTCTGGGTACGCGACTCTAAAAAATGACTGCTTTCTCTTTCATTCTTGTTGTACAATATGTTCATATGTTAGAAAGTTTTAAGAAGGACAGGTCCAAGCTTTTCTTTAATTTTTTTTATCATAAATCATGCCACTACCCTGAGCTTTCTATAAACACGACAAACCATGAATATTTTACTAAAAATTTGCAAGACCGTTACTTGTATTTTATCTGAAAAGAAAGAAATTGATACCTATAGGCAAAGAGAGGATATAGGTTTAGAGTCGCATTCATCTTCTCAATATGTCTGACATGTTTTTTCTACGCAAAGCATGTATTTTTTATTGTTATATTTGAATTAAAATTTACGAACAGTGACAGTCCAATGCATAAACATTACAAAAGAGTGCTTATAATATATCTGTACTATGTAGGAAATAACGATTGACCTAGATGGTTTGACATGAAAAATGAATGCAAAGCTGGAATTCCAAGACCGGTCAGTGCACATATACTGAACAAAAAAGTTATGTCCCTAAAAATGAAAGGCCACAAGTTGTGCAGATGAAACGTTATAACCCTCGAAATAGTAAAACTAACTCAATAAAATCTCCAAAATTATCTTTTTATCACTCGGACATTGAACGCAATGAAGCACGACGAAACAAAGCATTTTCACCTTGCAAGGACAATTTCTCTGTTTCTTTGTTCTAACTGACTGCTTTCGAAAGAAAAGAGTATGTAAATAAGCTCAGTATATATATTGCAGTTGATAATTTCTTTGTAGCTAATAACTAAGAGACATACGTACCTCGGCTTACCAAACATATATACACCCAATTCTCAGATGGTTCATTACATGAGCTAGAACAGCTATCAATTCCAATACATTTAAAAAGTACAGCATTATAGGAGAAAGAAAAACAAACTTCATCCAATTCACAATATGATGCGCAATGAGCGATACTGCTAGAGGCGATGCTCCATAACTGACCATTTGTGACACGACAGTCTTTAAACATTGTCGAAAATTCCATGCTCTTCATCTCTGAAAAGGCTTTATTTCTCAAGGAAACATTCAGAATAATGAGCAGATTTACCATTGCAATTTTCATCTTTACCCGTTTACTTTTATTTATTTTTTCATTCAGCAATATGAAAGTCAAAGTCGCCAGAAAGCAAAGTGTAAAATGAATCACCTATTTTTAAGCCTCATTTATATAACACATGAAATAACATATTTGATGATGCTTGACTTACATGTTTCAATAACAAAAAAGAATAAATGCATGATGCAAAAAGATGTCAGAGATGACATTTCTAATAAAAAGGTTGAATATAGCGCATCAAGTAAGGTCGATCCTCTTCACATCCACAGAGGAAAAAAAATCGATGTGTACTTTGACATTGATTCGAAAAAACAAATGATTCACGTCAAATATGTTCTCCTGTCACCGATGTGACGAATTAAGATATGACAATGACAAATATGGATAATGACCATATCCCTGTCAACAGTACAAAATCGATAATTCAGAAAATCAGAAACCGAAGGCATACAAAATCAGGATAAAACAGGAATGAAAGCAAACAAAAACAAAAACCTCCACCATATGAAAAGAAGCGAACTCCCGATATGATAGTGAGACCAGGTGCCCAGGAAGAGTAAGCATCTCCTGCCTGCATGCAACACCCGTCGCTTCAACCCGGTAGAACTGTCACATCCGGCCACTTCCATTTTGGAAGACATAGAGTACAATCTTTGGTTGGATGGCCCAAATGGTCTATGACAGAATATCATCCACCATTCTGGATAGCGGGACATCATAGTGTATGACGAGTTCCCCACATCGACCGTAGAACTTCCTCAGTGACGATGTTAGTCGGTCACAAACATATCCCTGACTGAGAAGCTTATCTGAAGGACGCCTAGCTCTCAGAACAAAATCCGTATATTTGGTACTTGCTCTGGCATAGCGTATCAAATGAGATCCATCCGTCAGTCTTTCCGTCCGCTATGGTACACAATAATTTGAGTTATGTGAACCTTATGATCCAAAGAGTTTCCGGCATAGTTATAGGCCTATTTCAGTCCTGTACAAATGAGATAAAGACGATCCTGACGACAACCTCAACAGCACTCACATTAGAGCACCAAATTGAGCATCGACGGACCCATAGCAATGACAAATCTGGATAATGACCATATCCCTGTATGCAGCACAAAATCGATTATTCAGAAAATCAGAAACCGAAGGCATACAAAATCAGGATAAAACAGGAACCAAAACAGACAAACAAAAACCTCCACCATATGAAAAGAAGCGAACTCCCGATATGGGAATGAGACAAGGTGCCCAGGAAGAGTAAGCATCTCCTGCTTTCATGCAACACCCGCCGCTTCAATTCGGTAGAACTGTCACATCCGGTAACTTCCATTTCGGAAGACATAGAGTGCAATCTTTGGTTGGATGGTTCAAATGGTCTATGACAGAATATCATCCACCATTCTGGAGAGTGGGACATCATACTGTATGACGAGTTCCCCATATCGACCGTAGAACTAGAGGTGGGACCAGGTGCCCGGGAGGAGTAAGCATCGTTTCCAAATTGACCTACACAGACGAAAAAAAACTGTTCCTTAACTGTTTAGAAGTGTATTAATTACAGTACTTCTTTCCAGGTCTGTCGCCTGAAAGAAGCTTTGTTTGGCCCTTTTTCGATTTGACATCATAAATTTTATTTTGCTATTTCGTGTCATTCCATTCAAAACTATCACCGAAATTAAAGGAGGTTAACATCTTAGCTCCATCCCTCCAATGCTATTTTGAACATATATTTTATTTGGATATGCTACTGAATCGACCTGCAGAAAATTTGGAGCCGCACACTCTCTGCAAAGTAAATGTACAAATCTAAATTCAAAAAATAAAAGAGGGCGCTACAGAAATGAATTTTGTTGGCGCCACTGGAAGCATCACTGATGAGAATTTTTTTAAATATTCGAAACACGTATCTGGTGCAGAAAGTTGGTTTGGAATAAGTAAAACAATGAAGTGTTAAGGCCATTATATTTTGTATGATATCTGAAAATTGACAAATACTGTCATCAAAGAGAACTTGATGATGATTTGTCATTGAAGACATCATAAAAGGTTCAACCATGTAATTGAATTACATGTTGTTAGCATTTAAAGTAGTTTAAATGATCTTAAACTTAAGATTAGTAGTAAATCAATGTTAGACTTAAAGACTGAGTGATTTTCAATGAATAATAACGAATTTACAATTGTACTGATAGGGTTCAATTATGCCAGTTTCTGTACGTCAGTCTAAAGACGTGATGTATCATCGTATTGTACTGTCTGTGCGTCACCAAACCCTGTTGGTGAGATAAGGTCTTGGAAACTAAATTCGACCATGCAAATTACCCATACGAAGTCAAACTTATCGAATTTGGAGTTCAAAGTTCAAATAACAGTTTACTTTTCGGTTTAAAATAGCTTATTTGGTGAGAATACTTCTTCAAAATATTTGAAACTTTGATTGTGACTTAAAGAAAGAGCATGATCTTTATAGGATATATTAGGGGTTTTTATATCTTTTGCACGAAATTAAGAAATAATGCTAAAAGGGAAGGGGGTTACACCAACAAAAAAAATGTCAGTAGTATGCTGCATAGTATATATGTATGGGCTCATGATCAGCCTATACTTTACTCCCAACATTCTCATTAACTGTAACAATTAAGAGAAAACCCTGACAAAGGAACTTGTCTAAAATGCACAGAGCAAAATCCTTATGATGTGAACAATATAAAATTGATTTGGAATGTTCTTCATGAAGGTAAAGAGTAAGAACATTTCCGTATTATTGCTATTTGAGGGTGTATTGACAGAGAAATGAATGTTCTCCATGTTGGAAGATAGAACCATAAAAACATCGACTTAATAACTAATTCAACGAATATGACCTTTTCGGGTGTTGCTATCAATGCGGGCAATGCTTATTCTCCCTGAGCTCCTGATATCATCTCCAACTAGGATTTCACTTTTGCTTCTTTGCAGAGTGCTAGTTGATTTTATTCTTTGTTATGGAAACATTTACTGTTTTTAAGTTTTTTGTTCGGCGTGGTAGTCTTCAAAGTTCACTGTGATTCTGCTTTTTAATGGCAGATTCCGCAAGTAATTATTATGCATGGCATCCTTATTATGTCATTTTCAAGAAACGAAGATTCTGATTGGCTGAGAAATTTTGTTGATACATCGATCAACACAATTTTTCACGAAGTCTATTTAGAGCACTATTTTTAGAACCGAGGGTTCCCTCAAACACGAATGAACTCCTTGCTGAAAATATAATTTGTTTATGTTTGCTTATCATTTCAAGGGTACCATTTCTTTTCTACTTACTCAAAAATTCAGTGTATGTAGAATTTGCTCAAACTGGTCCTTATTCCAAAGATATAGAGAGACGATCGTTCGCTGTTTGAATCATGGCGGCTGCCATAACTTGTTTTGACAGACGTATCACTGCGAAACCCTCCGACTTACGAAATATAGTGCGGTGATTGATCGTTTTTAGATCCAAGAAAACAGTCTTTTTTTCTATAATAAGATGATAATAAAATGATAAGAAATGAATCTTATATTTTTTCTGTTGATGTAGGTATCACCCGAAAAATTTGACAGAATTTTTTTTTTTAATCAACGCGCATTGATGCAGTTTTTTGTCCAATTTTTCGGGTGATACCTTCATCAACAGAAAAAATATGAGATAAATTTCTTAATTTATGTATCATCAAGGTGTTCATGAAATGACCTTGCACCTGCACCTGAGAGCTAACTGTAAAGACCGCACACAAGAGAAGCCCTTACTTTTTCAAACATCTGAAAAGAGGACAGGGATTTTATAACATTGACAAATATGGATAATGACCATTTCCCTGCACACAGCACAAAATCGATAATTCAGAAAATCAGAAACCGAAAACATACAAAATCAGGATAAAACAGGAACCAAAGCAAAGAAAGAAAAACTCCCACCATATGAAAAGAAGCCCAGGAAGAGTGTCATTTATGTTAAGATTTCCGATTTATTTATTTAAACTAATTTAGACTTTTTTGGAAATATGTTTTTTAAAGTTACTCTTGGACCAATTCAAGCAACGGAGTACGTTTCTATGGAAATTTCACAACCTGCCTTTTAATATGGCATGATAAACAAAATAAGAAGGATAAAAGGTAGAAAGAATTTCCATCGAAAATGAATCAGAATAAATCGCCTTTATATCTTTGATATGATACTGTTGTCACCAGACGGACGCTTGGCATTGTACTTGAGCAATCTACAGCCTTGTTCCAGTGCATTGTAAAAAAAATTGTACTCTGACCGTGACGACGGAACTCCACGGGTGGCCTTGTCCAAACCTCGTGAAAGGTAGGTTCTTACAGCCTGTCCTCTAGGTCAGATATCGGATGATTGAATGCATGAGCTCGCTCCAGGTGGCAGAGTACGGAATGTACGCACTATGTTTTAGATCCATTTACATGTACTTCTGTGTGTTACTTGGGGCCCTTGCGTTTTGCTTGTGTGGTCATCTTACAGCGAAGAGTTATTTTATACAAAAATGGTGCGTTCTTCGAGACCTCGGGGAAATTTTTAAAAAGTGAGAGGATTGTGTGCACGTATTGCGGATAACCACACCATTTGCTTCTAGCTAGCGTGACAGATGACCGTCCTTAGTATGCACCGATTGCCCATTGGTGTTGTTGGTTTATGTGTAGTCATTTTTGTTTAATGTATTGATGTCATATCTGGTGTTCCTTGTAAGTCTTTTTGTACATTTTTAGATATAATAGATTTTCATACTCTTTGGTCATATTACATTGTTTAGATTAAGGATCACTGACGAGGGTTAAGTAACCCGAAACGTACATGTCTGGTCCATGCTGCAAATCTATCTGTTCTTAAATGATGCTCATCTTGAATTTGAAGACGTTTAACATTTGTACTACTTGGTGAGTGTCACATTGAAAAATCGCCGAAAATAGGAAAAATTTGTCATTTTCGCATGAGTTCTGCTACCAAAGATTCAAACATCAGAGTATTTACTATCCATTATACTCTTTAAAGGTGAGATGATTAGAAATTCGAACTTCAAGTTAAACTCTATGTTTTTTGGTCAAAATGTTGATTTTTTTGCAGAAATTATTGTGCTTTTTATAGAAACAGTCATTTTTCTCAAAAACTAATTCGGGTACATATTGATTTGACTGCTTTAGGATAAAGCACTACCATAAATATATATGTGGAAAAAATATTGTGTAGCTGGCGACCTTGTAGCTATTAATAAAAATAATGAGTTGTTGCCATGGTAACCAGCAACATAGTTTTCATTAGAAAATACTCTCCTTAGAACTGATTATTTTATCAGAATTTCTCAAAATAGCCTTTGATTTATCAACAGGTTATAAGAATCTTGAAAAATAAGGATATATATGAATTTTTGAAATTTCATGCATTTCAGAGGTAATATAATGTGGTATTCTCTAAAATGACAAAAAGTTAAAATTGGTCAAAAATGGACGTTTATAGCCAAGAATTGAGACGGGCAAATTTTGATTTTTTGGTCTGAATAGTTCGAGGAGATGTTCCTCTACATATGAACCTATCCATCTTTCTTCTACCTCATGTCTATTAAAAGTCGCCACCCTGACCTTAAGAACAGATCAATTGGCAACGTGGACCAGACATGCCTTTCTTGACGACAAACATCTATAATATTTTGTAATCCTTAAATGCAATTTATTTGCTATTTTGACCTATAATATTTTGTTTATATAATGTATATTATATGCACAAGCTTCTTTTTCAATCAGTGAACGAAATTCAAACACAAAACCCGAAATCAGAGTCCAACAACCACAATCGAAATGCTTACAAATTCTTATTTCTTTTCTAAATATAAAACAGAACTTTCTCACGAGAGAAAAAAAATCGGACAAATAGATGGAGACAATAACACAGCACATAGAAACACGAAGGACAACTTTATCTAAAGAACAAATTCCAGAGTCCAGTTCAAGTACGGAATGCTGTAGGTGGCACTGTTAAATAACGCTTTGCTTGAAATAGCAAAGTTTAAACATACTTAAATACTGCTTGAATCATGTTACATATATAATAAAAATTATAGTGTCTGAGTAAGTAGGACCGAAAAGGATGTTTTAATTTAGATTAGACTACCGCACCGACAAAAAGTAAGAAACATAGAAAATATTTCCAAAATAAAGAATACAATAAACTTAAACGTTATGCAGAAGCTCAAGACAAGCTTGAAATCTGAGTAAGGGAATTATTCAAATATATTTCTAACTTTTTTTCAAGTAATGAAATTATGAGTAGACCAGGAAGTCATGGAAATAGTCGATGTAAATTAATGCTTGAATTCCCTGCAATACTCTGTGTATGATTAAAACCGTTTGCTTTCTACTTTGCCAGATTGTCACAATTCTGTAGTCTCTCTTTTTCGATAGATTTTCTTGTCTGATTTTAGATACCTGCTTCTATAAATATATCATTCTATGTGTGTGTTAGTGTGTTAGAGGAAATCTCATCTCAGTCGTTTTTCGATACAAAAATAAGATAGAAAATGATTGATGAACGTTTTCAGAAAGTTTATTTATCGGGTTTTGGTTCACATTGCAGGGATCCGTCGGTACAAAGGTTACAATTCATGTCACAGATAGCATGTGTCGTTGGCTTTTTGTCTAAAACGAACAGATAATATCAATTTCAACATATACAACAAACGTAATCAGGTAGATGAATACAAAAGAACTTGCACTGCAACTATATGAGTCAATCATACTGTTCATTCAACTATTATTTATATATTACTTTAAGGACCAGTGGAAAGTATAACAGAACTCCGTCATTTCTGTTTCATACAAATGATAATGTTTTCATTACTTACTGCAATGTAGTTCATCCCCTCCGTCTAAGCAATCTACCGTCTTATCACATACCCAGGATGTAAGACCTAGGTCTATCATAGCCTTCGTACAGTTATGGGAGTCACCTGTAATCAGCATACACATAAAAATTTCAAAAGTATGGTGGCATACTTCTGTCCCCTACATGCGAGATATTTTTCTTCAGATTATGTCAACATGCAAGTTAAATATGTCAACATGCAACTTAATTTATGTTAACATGCGACTTTTTTATGTCGACATGTAACTTATATGTCAATATGCATCTTAATTATCTTGCATGTGAACATAATTATCTTGCATGTCGACATAATTATCTTGCATGTCAATATAGTTATCTTGCATGTTAACATAATCTGTACTAAAATATCTTGCATGTAGGGGGCAGAAGTATGCCACCCTACAAAAGCTTATTGCCACTACCAAACTAAAGGTAGATCGTACCTCTACTCCAAAAATCGGGGGAAATTATGCATTGATATCCCATATCTTCTTTTCATATTATTGCACACTGGGTAAAGCTAATACATGTTTCAAATTTATTTTTGGTTAAAACGTATTTCTACAATGTGTGTAAGTGGTTTTTTTTGTTTTTGTTTTTTTTTTTATTTTTCCATAGGGTATAATGTTAAAGTTGGGGTCATTCGAATTTATAATTTATAATTCCCTGACATTGTCGCCTTAGCACTTTCTATGAGACATAACCTCAGACAGTGGATGTATAATATATTGTTTCATTTTCGTGCTTGAACATCGACGGTGGGTGCGGCTAGCCAACAGGGGATGCTTACTCTTCCCGGGCACCTGGTCCCACCTCTAGCTTGCTAGGGGTCCGTCGATGCTCAATTTTGTGCTCTATTGTGAGTGCTATTGAGATTATCGTCAGGATCTTCTTTAACTCATTATAAATGATAAAGTAATCTTCTTTAACTCATTATAGATTATAAAGTTATCCCTACAATCTAGGGTCTACTGTATTTGAAAAGTTTTTTATAAAAGGTTCAAAGATGATAAGCACGAAAATTCCAAAAAAAGGTGATAATGCTTTTACTTTTTTTCTGTTTTAGTGGTGGTGTTTGTGTTTCAGAATATATTCTAAACGTCGACACCCATCGTCATCTTCTTTGTCCTGTAGTAATAGTTGAGTTGAGGAAAAGCATTACACCTGGCTTATTTGCATTACAAAGACAGACCTCTGGGCGCAGAGATAGATCTTCTTTTTTTCAGTATTTCTTTTCTGATTTAATTTACCACTCTCGTCTTTAATTTGGTTGATTGGATAAAGTTCTAGCCTTTCGCTTTAGTTAAAGCATCAAAGGCTTCTCAGCATTGAAGCGAATAATTATTCACTTAGTGAATAGTTTTTGTTCATACACAGGCAATATTTATAACAAATCCATTTGTGCTCGATATAGAAGATACGTAGCCTTTATTTTCATTATTGTTGAAAATTCCTTGATGTTCTTGATTTGATACTGGTGATTAATTAAGATAGTCAGTTAGAAGGTCTAGCAATCCTTGTCAGTAAAGTGCAACTTTATGCCTCGTTCACAAGGTTGCGCAAAAAAAAATTTTCGAATAACTTTATTGAACAACAAAGTTTCGTAATAACCTTTTTTCGCGTTCACACGACCGACTCTAACAAAAATCGAAATTCATTGCGCAACAACTTGTGTACAGTGAATTCAAAATAAATTTATTGCGCAACAAACTCTCCGTGTGAACGAGGCATTTTATTTGTGTGTGTAACGAAAGATAAATTATTTGACAAACACCATGTCTCTACGAAGCTGATTTAAAAACAAACAAAATAAATGAGAGGACAGAAATACATGTACGTAAGAAAAGAAAAAATAGATTGAATCTGTTACGATATAAACAAAAATAATCATCCTTATCCTTAATAACCATAATATTATTCAGCTTATAATTTCGCCTGGCTGATCCCCTCGGATATGGATACAGGATGAGGTAAATAGACGATACCTTTCTCTGAAAAGAGTCTCTTTTTTCATACGTAGAATAAACATAAGCTTACAGGTATGGACGGCTGGACAATGGACGAATCACACAAAAATGAAGCTAAAAAAAGGTTATGTAGAAAAGTATTGAAATGCATTTGTTTACATGTTTGTTTACATGCGAGATACAGCGGCCGATCTCTTTCATACGTTGTTTGTACATAATTATTTGTTTACCTATGTTTGTATTTATTATTTTTAATATCTTAACTTTAATATTTAATCGTAATAATTGCCGTATTTGTACTTTAATAGCTATATTTATCAGTTTAATTACATCGCTATTTCATAACCTAATTAGTATTCATAGAAAGGTCGATCCCTAATTAATTATGTATGTATTGGCCGATCATTCCAACTGACCAATCAGAGGCCGCGACCTTTGTTTACATCGGGTCGATCCTTGACTGAGGGTATAAATAGAGCCCCGATTTTTGAATATCAGATTAGTTTAATTGCGATGCTAGGATGACATGCTACATGTGCTTCTTTTAGATAAGATAAAAGTTTTGTGATGCCAAGGGACATGTTGTGATGTGATTTCTTTTCTTAAACTGGATTTTGTACATAGTGTAAATAAAATGTCAACTTTATTACTTTGTCTCACTTCAACAACACTTGGATAATTCTCGTCTGGGACGAGTGTGGATTAATACTTTGTCGTCTGGGATGGCTGGAATTCTCGTCTGGGACGAGTGCTATCGATACTTTACACAGTGACTTTGTCGTCTGGGACGACAAGATTGCAGATTTGTCTAAGAAAGACACGCTACCAAAGATTTGTCTAAGATAGACACGCTACCAAAAATTACTACGCATTTTAGGCTACGCTACAAGTGGTGGCAGCGGTGGGATAGAATTTACTGGATTTTATTGTGCATTTATTTTTCTGTGTGTGAAAATTTCATTTGTGGATTTTTAAGGTAAAGTATTGAATTCTCAAACGGTAAAGTATAGTGCTTACATAATTTTATTATTTGCTAACGCTGAATTTTTTTTGCAGTATTTTCAAATTTCAGGTTTTTACCTTGGGATTTACAGTGTGTATTAGTGTGCGATTCATTTTGGAATTTATACCGTGTGTAGTGCGCGTTTTGTGTATATTCCGTGTGTTAATTTTGTGACTTACGTGTGAAGCGAAAATTTTATGAAAGAAGTGCGCGATTATTTTTCTGTTTTAATTTGCGAATATTCAGTGTTGATTGTGCGCGACTTATTTTGTGTTGTGATCAGTGTCGTGTATGTTATATATTTTCCGAGTGTTGTGTTCAATTTATAGTGCGTGATTTACGTGATCTATTTCTGTGTTACCCGACGATTTGTGAAAAAAAAAAATGGAGAGTGAAAAAGTTCTAGTGCGAGTGTATGAAATTACTGACAAAGGGTTCTGGCATTTTGTGAGAACAGTGCGTGCAAATACCAGAGTAGAGTGTGAAAATTGTTTTGCAGTTTTCCCGAAGTGCTTGTACAGTGACCGTACAAAGAAATGTGAAGTGTGTGGCGGAAATGTCCGTGAATTTTAAAGTTCGGTGTGACGTGCAAATTCGAGCAATTTTCAGTGTGTAAATATTTTCTGTGGAAAAACGTGTTTAAATGTTATTTCATATGATTTTCTGTGAGAATTTTCGTTATCTTAGTGTATATAATTTTTAGTGCCCGTCGTGAAAAAAAAAACAACAACCAATTGTGGAGTTGTTTGTAGTGTTTGTGTTAATTGTTCACTCTTTTGTAATTATCGATATCATGTTTACTGGGGATAAAACCTCCTATACCCCTCGCGACATGGACACGACAGAGAGAGTGTCAGATCAAATAATTGGTGACACGCCCAGGACGCCGGAACGTCCAATCAGAGAAACGCCGTCAACAGTGCGACGGAATTTACTAAAAGAGTTTGAAAACGCCGATGAAGACTTAACATGTGTAAAAGGTGTAGGGAATGAGCCCAATTATACGAGCACACCTTTACCTGGTCATTCTAGTGATCAATTAACGGACGAATACACAACAGAATCTGGTTGGTGTAAATTTATCGCGATGTGGATTGTGACAATTTTCCTAGGAAGTGGGTTACTGTTTGCGTTATATCAGTATTTTCCCGGATATATGCTACTGTGTCTGACAAAGGAAATTTTGATTTCTGGTTGTTTGTGTATTTTGTGCATTATTCTCGTGAGCATAATTGTGAAACTAGTGTCCAGAAACACTAAACGGACTCCGAACAATCCAAATACTAGGAGATCGACTCCTAAACGTGAACCGAGAAGAAATGTGACGTTTCGCTCACCTGATACTTTTACAAGCGATCAGTATCAACCAAGGGATGCTACTCGTGATGACAAACGTACAGTCACTCAAATTGGTGTAAAACGAACGTTTAAGGGCGACGGTGACGATATTTGGAGCGAATTTATTCGTTATTTTGAGAATATAGCAGAATTGAATATGTGGAGTGACGAGAGAAAACGAAAAGTGTTATTTACTGTGTTACGTGGTCAGGCCGAAACATATGCGTACGGATTGTCGGATTTTCAACGTAGTGATTATGATAGTTTGAAAAGTGCTTTAGACGAACGATTTGGACATCGTGCAATGAAAGAAAGTTATGTTGCCGAAGCCAAACTGCGTAGAAAACGAGATTCTGAGTCATTCCGTGATTTTGGTCAGGCTATAGAGGATTTATACCGTCGAGCGTACCCTAATAATAGAGAATATGTGCAAGAAAAAAGTATGAAAACTTTCATGGATAATTGTAGTGTAGACCAGGATTTTAGACTCGCATTGAAACGTACGAGGCCGAAAACTTTACAGGATGCAATAACGGCGTCTATGCAGGAAGAGTGTATTCGTTTGACTGAAAATAGGACGTCAAAACGTGAATATAAACCACCTGTTTTTGGAGTGAACAAACCTCGCGAAACGACTAATATTAACGGAGAAGTGAAATCTGAAAGGCGAGAGTACAACGGATCGAAGAGATACTGTTATAAGTGCAAAACGCCCGACCATTCATACCAAAATTGCCCTACAAAAAGTGGAAATGGACGTAACACGTACAGACAGAGACCTTTAAACATGAACGGACCGAGGCATTAGGCCGTGCGTCGGTCAGTGCACCAAAAAGGCCTAGTACAGATGTGAAATCAAGTGTTTTATGTAAGGAGACACAATCGGACAGCCATTTACACAGTGATTTTCAACGTAAAACGGAATTTATGCATTCAAAAGTGAGTGAAATTAAAGTGAAAGGAAAACGTGGAATGAGAGTAAATGGATTTGTAGAAGGAACACCATTAGAATGGAAAATAGATACCGGTGCAGTAAATACATTTATTACCGAGGATGTTTATTATAGTATCATCCCAGAGCACAGACCTGTACTAGAGAGGGCAATACGAAAATTCGAAACAGCGGACGGAAGTGAATTAAAGCTGTTAGGAACAGCAAGGATGCTACTAACATTTGGTGATGTGAACAATTATTTTCGAGTGTATGTAGGAGGCGTGAAGAGTAATCTACTAGGACAAGATTTTATGACGAAGTATAAGTGCCAGTGGGAATATCGCAGTGATTCTTTAGTATTTTGTGAAATGCCATTTGCCGAGGAAGGGCGTGGTTGTAATATTGTGACTATTGAAGATAGTGTGGTACCGCCGAAACATGAATGTGTATTGAGTTCGAACCTAAATCGTGAATCTGATATCAGTGAAGGAATATTAGTGCCTTTGAAAAGGTTTATCCATACATATGGATTAGTGTTAGCACATGTGCTTGTGAACGCGAAAAACAATGTGTTGTATGTGCGCGTTTTTAACCCTGGTGACCGAGAAGTATGCATCAAGGGGAATACACAAATAGCGATATTGGCACCAGTTAATTTTATCAGTGATCCATTGGAAAAGGAGTCAGTTTATCGTATTCAGGAGAGTGAGAATTCGGAAGAATTGCCAGAGTTTTTATGCGGTATGTATTATGGATGTAGAAATCTTTCAACCGATGAAGCTGAAAAGTTTCGAAAGTGTAAAATTCTACGCGAGCGAAAACGCGTGTTCGCTCATCCAGATCAACCGCAAGAGCGAGCGAATTTTAAGGAACAAGTCCGGAGAGTTCCTATTTTCAAGACTGAAGGATTGGACACTGAGATGAAGCAGAGGGTGAACGAGAAATCGTTAAGCCCGTGGTCAGCGCCACTCGTGTTGGTGCAAATGATAGATAAACGATGGAAATTATGTGTAGATTACAGACGTTTTAATTCGAAAAATGTTACGGATGATTTTCCGAATCCCAAAGTAGCAGTAGATTCAAGTGATTCAAATGGATCGAAGTTTTGTGGTTCAAAAGTGACGTATCAAACCGATTCTAAGTCGCGATCCAATAAAAACGCGAAACGAAGAAGACAAGCGAAAGCGAAGCGAACAAAACCACTATCGGAAGTGTTGTCATTTGAGAATATACGTAAACATCAACAAAGTGACAAAGATTTGTGTGATTTTCTACGTATCATTGAGAAAGGAAGTGATAAACAGCCGTGTGAATCATTATACGCAAAGGGATTTGAATATAAGTTTTATTATTCAAGGTGGAATGCATTGTGCGTATCAAATGGCGTATTGTGTATCAAATGGATTGACGGAAACGGTGAGAGGCTGAGAATTTGTGTTCCTCAGACCTTACGTGACGTAGTTTTGTGGCATATGCATAATTCATCTACGACAGATCATGTAGGAGTCAGACGAACGTACACCAAAGTGAATGCTAGCCAGTATTATTGGCCACATGTAAGAAGACATGTGCATAAATACGTATGCGCGTGTGAAAAGTGTGAAGAAAGGAGAAATATTCCAACGAGAAGTTGTATAAATCCAGCTTTTGGAATTAATAGACGCGAGGAAATAAAGCCGTCAAGTTTTGTGCGAAAACGTGATACAACTTTAAGGAAGCCGTGTGATTCTGTGAAATTCGAAACGGAATTTATTTGTGAGCGGAAATCGAAAAATTGTGATAAGAGTGATCGAGTATTACCGATTCAACCAACAACAAAGTTAGCAGGGACCTTAGAGGACAACATGACTTACAAAACAGAACCGCCGGATTTACATACCAAGACGAACAACGGATGAAGGATGTTATCACGGACGTATCCAGGAATCCCCGTGATAAAGAAGATACCGATGTCTGGATGTAGGATAGTGTCACGGACGTATCCAGGAATCCCCGTGACACAGAAGAAATTGATGTGTTATATAAAAAAAGGAGGATATTATCACGGACGTATCCAGGAGTCCCCGTGATAAAGAAGATTCGATAAAAACGTGAAATTTGGAGATATCCACGGATGCTTTCATACATATTCCCGTAGTTTGGAAGTGTTAAGATGTTTTTGGCAAAGGATTTTATCACGGACGTATCGAGGAATCCCCGTGATAAAGAAGATAGACGAACGTAAGGACAGTATCACGGACGTGTCGAGGAATCCCCGTGATACAGAAGAAACTGATGAGTTGACGAGAAGGATATTATCACGGACGTAACGAGGAATCCCCGTGATAAAGAAGATGGACGTACAAACCAAAAGATGCCTAAAGATGACGAATGATGATATTTAATAGACTATGAACATTTTACGAACTTTGAACTTTTCAAATATATGATTTGATGCACTATTGACATTTATCATATTTTGACATTGCTTTTGTATTTTGATTATATTTTTCATACTTTTCTAATGAGATTTTGTACTTTTGTTTGCCAGGGGTCAAACTTAAGCGGGGGGCAGTTGTAGAAAAGTATTGAAATGCATCGATGAAAATGGCTGTGTAAATACTGATCGAAAAGTTGTGTTAGAAAAATGGAAGGAAGATTTCCGGAAGCTTTACGACTCAAATTGCGATCTTCGCCCTAGCGACGTAAGCGATAACTCACCGCTTCCTGATAACTCATTACTAAACGAATCGATTAGCAGGATTGAAGTTAGTAAAGCTATCGATGCCGCTAAAACAGGGAAAGCTGCTGGGATAGATGAAATTCCTTCAGAAGTTTTGAAAAATGATAGTTGTATAGAAATGTTGACGAAAATATGTAACGGATGTTTTGAGCTCGGTAAAGTGCCCGCAGAATGGACACAAGGGATCGTTAATCCGATATACAAGTCAGGATCAGATGACGAGCGTAACCCGTTGAATTACCGAGGAATAACACTTATTTCAGTGCCGTGTAAGATATACTGCTCGGTTCTTAACGCCAGATTAACCTCATGGTTGGAGGATCATAATCTTTTATGCGACGAACAAAACGGCTTTCGAAAACGCCGCAGCTGCGAAGACCATATATACACTTTGCACACAGTAATCAACGACCGCAAAATAGCTCGTAAATCAACGTACGTCAGCTTTATTGATTTGCGCAAGGCGTTTGATACGGTGAATAGAAACTTGTTGTGGTTCAAGCTATTCTCTATGGGCGTGCGTGGTAAATTCTTTACTGCCCTACAGTCGTTATACCAGGGCGTCAAGTGTACAGTGAAGGTCAACAACGAAATGACACCTTGGTTTCCGGTTCCGGCTGGCGTGAAACAGGGCTGTGTGCTCTCCCCCACCATGTTTTCCGCCTTCATCAACGATTTAGCGATCAGCATTAAAGGCGCTAATGCAGGAATCGACATAGATGACATAAACCTAAGTATTTTGTTGTACGCAGATGATATTGCGTTAATAGCGCCCGATCCCGTTAAGTTACAAAAGATGTTGGATATCGTTGCCGAATGGAGCTCGAGATGGGGATTGATGATAAACCCGAATAAAACCAAGGTCGTTCATTTCCGGATACCATCGGTTCAACAAACGAGCTGTACGTTTCGTTGTGGCGAATATGATATCGACATCACAGAATCCTACAAATATCTTGGTGTATGGTTCGATCAGCATTTAAGGATGGACAAGGCAGTACGAGAGCTCGCTAAGAGCGCATCGAGAGCTTTAGGAGCGCTTTTTGGAAAGTTTATGAATTCAGGAGGTATGACATACAGCGTCTACTCAAAACTATATTCATCGATTGTCGAACCAGTTTTGTTTTACGGAAGTGCTATTTGGGGCACAAAACAACATGCGGTCATGAATGCCGTGCAACAAAAAGCGATGCGGTTCTTCCTCGCAGTTCCGAAAAATACTGCCGGAAACGCAGTTCGCGGGGATATGGGATGGACATCATGCAAATCCAAGCAGGATGTTGCACGTATCCGCTTAATGTGTAGGATAGTCCGCACAGATTCGAACAGAATTTTACATCGAGTGATGGCGTGGTCCTCAAGGCGCAGAAAAGGTTGGGCTGCGACAACAAATCGCATGATCTCTGAAATCGACACGGATAACCTGGTTTTGAACTGCGACATATCTACAAAATCCGTAGTCAAACGATTGACAGATAAAATCAAAATCCGGGATGAAAATGAATGGTTAGTCGCACTACACGATGACCGAAACCAATCTAACGGTAATAAACTAAGGACATTCCGACAATACAAACATGGTCTAGTTACTGAACACTATGTTGATTGCGATATTCCGCGGAACCATAGGCGAATTTTCTCGTTATTCCGTTCTGGATCCCTCCCACTAGAAATAGAGACTGGTAGATATTCCAGGCCGCCAGTACCCTTACAGGACCGAAAATGTAAATTTTGTACAAATGATACCGTAGAAAATGAATTTCACTTTTTGATGCATTGTGAATTATATGACGACCTTAGAGATAATTTGTTTTATAAAGCCTCTCTGTATATACCTGAATTTTTAAATTTAAGAAATGAAGATAAATTTTTAACTGTGATGAAATGCCAAAATTTTCAACCTGTATTGGCAGCGTTTGTGTTCAAATTTTTCTCCAGAAGGAAAATCTTTGCTTAAAGCCCTGAATTTTATTCTATTCTTATAAGATGAAATTGCAATGAATACTGGTATACCTATTTGAATTTTTAGACAAAAGAATAAATTTTTATTTTGCCTGCATGGGCATGTGCTCGTGTAAGGATTCTATCTTTTAGGCTAAAGAATATATGCTTATTTTACTATTTTTTGTCTTTTGTCTATGTATTTTGAAACGATTTTTACCTTAAAGTGTCTCGTAAGTCTTATATAGGCTGGATGTTTGGTATGTTTTAAATAACGGAATGTTTTATATATATTTGTGTATATTTGTGTAATCAAACATGTGACACTATAATAAACTAATGAATTATTTATTTTTATTTGTTTACATGTTTGTTTACATGCGAGATACAGCGGCCGATCTCTTTCATACGTTGTTTGTACATAATTATTTGTTTACCTATGTTTGTATTTATTATTTTTAAGAGGCCCTGCCAATAAGCATCAAGCTTTGGTTGGAAAGTCAAAATTTTAAATATGGCTGAAATGACTTGATAATGCAGCAACATAACAAGTTAAACATTATAAATGTCAATATTGAACATTTAATCTTGAAGAAGATGTTTTAGAAGCGTTGTCATGGTAACAAGCACATAAATCAGTGAAAATGACTGAAAATCAGTCTTTTGTGTCTTCAACAGCAGAAATATGTAAAATTCTACATACATTTTCTGAAGCAATAATTACAGTAGAAGTTTGGTTCTGATGAAATTTCATATCATAATTCATTTTCAATAACATTCACGGTTGCTATGGTAACCAAAAGTACGAGTATTTTAAGGTTTTCTATAATATGCAAAATTTAGTTAGTTTAAATCAGGTGTATCTATAGTGCGCAACCACTGCCAATAGTGTTACTTATTTTTCAGTAAATATTAATGCCTAAATGTTAAAAAACTGCAATAAAATTGGGTATACAGGTAAAAGTGTTCAAACAGTTACATCTGCATTTCAGCAAATTTTAAGCAAATTTGGCCCCTCTACTTTATTTGAATATTCAAATATGAAACAAAAAACACGTCTCAGATATGATTATATTTTGTCATTTAAAACTGGCAAATAAACACTGCATGCTCATATGAATATTCACTTTACAAACCTCCTTAGCAACCATTTATTTCCATAGCAACCGGAAAATAACCAGCCATCAGGCACTTATTTGACACATAAAAGGACGACTTCCAGCCTTCCTTTAGCAGTGAAGGTTAAAAATAAAAACACAGTTGTTAATGTTGATTACAGCCAAAAGAAAAAAAAAATTCAAGAATTATTTAGCATGAGCCATGAATAGAGTGACATAAGCTATTTCATTGGGGGGGGGATATGCTGTTGAACTCTTACGTCTTACTGTCATTTCATGTTTCAGATATTTGCATCAGGGCATTTCTTCTGCAAAGAATTGATGAATCTTAATGATTGCCGGATGTAAATCTGTTATAGGAAGTGACAGGTCACTTGTACATGGGTGTCATCTAAATATTTTTATGCAGAGTTATTGTACTTGGAGGAGGGGGGGGGCATATGCTGTCGAACTCTTACGTCTTACTGTCATTTCATGTTTCAGATATTAGCGTCAGGGCATTTCCTCTGCAAAGAATTGATGAATCTTAATGGTTGCCGGATGTAAATCTGTCATAGGAAGTGACAGGTCACTTGTATATTTGTGTCATCTAAATATTTTTATGCATAGTTATTGCACTTGGATTGTAAAAATCTCATGAAAATAAAAGTAGTGTTTGAGCTTTTTCTTTTCAAGGGTTTGATAGATTCTAATGATATATCATACATTTTTAAACATGTAATGAAAAGAACTTACAAGTGAAAACCTTATCACATTCCTTTTTTATGTTTACTAATTTGCTTATGGTTGCTATGGCAACAGAAAACGTTTTGAATTTTAGAATACATGTATATGCAAAAATATGCTATTTTATGACATGAAAGTTGCGAAAGCTCAACAATCCTTGATGTTGTCTAAACTATCATGTTTCATAATTTATGAAAAAAATTTGGTAGCAAAGGCTTCAATTCGATTTAATTCATTCGGGGGGTTGAGGGGGGGGGGGGGTTCAAATCGAGAATTGCAATTATTTTGTTTTTTTTCCTCGTGCAATTTAGATGTTGACAACCTTTTTTTTCAACATGTTCAAGACAACAAATTTTATAAAAAAGTAAAGGAGTTTAAGAATTATAATATTTTGAGATAATTTCTGACAATATGTGAATTTTTATGAAAATACATATTGTGACAAAACACAAACTTCCTTAGCAACAAAATGTATACCTTAGCAACCAACGAAAACAAGGTGAACACTAAAGTAATAAATTTCTCAAGCATAAAATAAAGGTTTACCTGTATGAAAAATTAATTTCCCCTTAAATAGGGGGATTTATCTCGAAATCTGGTAACTTAAAGTTATATGTCCGTAGAACCAATACTACGCTCACAGTCAAGGAAAATAGTTTTAGAGGGGGATTTTTCTATATTAATTTCAGCGTAACATCGTTGACGTTCTCCTTAGATTCATGCCTCCTTTACACGGAGAGTTAATTGCGCAATAAACGTAAATTTGTTGTGCAATAAATTTGTTTGCGTTCACACGACAAAATTTATTGCGCAATAATTTTTTTTGCAATAACTTCATTGCGCATCAAACGCTATAGGCGAAACTGTTGCGCAATAAATCTGATGCATGCGCATCATCATGCCAAGACAAGGAGATCGTTATACTTACCAATATAACTATTCGACGTCTCTATTTTTAAAAGATTCTATTAAGAGATTCCGATTTTTCATATATCTATTAGTCTTGACCCCTTGTAGAGAATGACATCATAACTGAATGACGTCATGTTCTAGACTGAAGTGACAAATAAATGAATGTTTTGTTACATAGGCTTCATCTCAAAATAGCCTTTAATTCAGACTTTAGGAAAATTATTCAAACAATATTTCATTAAGTTATCCGTTCTGCATTTTAATTCATGATTTTTGTGCATGTTCATAAGCCTTTATTGCACAATAGTTTCGGTCTCGTGTGAACGGAAAAAACTTATTGCGAAACAAATTTGTTGCACAATATCGTTATCTCGAAATAAAATTGCGCAACCGTGTGAATGAGGCATCAATGTTAAACATTGGCGACGTCACACTAAACTTCCCATCTATTTTCTTTCACTTCGAGCGTAATTTGTCATACGGACATATAACTTACACCGTTCTATCCAACTATATAAATTTCAATTCGAAAATTTGCCGACAAAGTAGACAAAAATTCAATTTTCCGATTTCAGAAGTGAACCGCGCGATCTGTAGGTGTTTTATACAATGCTATTTTGTCA
Source organism: Pinctada imbricata (assembly GCA_033119305.1). NCBI lineage: Eukaryota > Metazoa > Mollusca > Bivalvia > Pterioida > Pteriidae > Pinctada > Pinctada imbricata. Next base: position 91,540,016 of record VSWD01000005.1, read on the forward strand.
AAAACAAAAACCACTGTCTTTGATTTCAATGCAATGATCTTCGAAATTCAACTAACGCTAAGTTATTCATTCCCCTAGTCCCTCATTTTTCTCCCTAGTAGACTTGAGCTTTTGGTTCTGTTTTCAGTTTGATAAGAGAATCAACATTATAATATCTGTCTTACACTTACTTCAAATGAACAAGTAGTCAAGTACATCATAAAAGAACAAGGATTACTCATAGCCCCCCCCCCCCCCTTTCCCTTTTTGTTTTACTATATATGACTTGGAGCTGATTTACGAAAGACGCACCAAAAACATTGCCATACAACCACAAACTATCCCGAGAAACCAACAAACAAGCAAACAATAACAAAAATAACCCCTCTCCGATTTTTTCGTTTTTTATTTGGGTTATCTCCCTGAGTTAGAAGCAATCACAGATTGAAAGATGTATACCCCTGTAAATGAGTCAATATAAATCAAAAGAATAAAATACTAGTAAAAGTATTGAAACAATCATTAAAAAAAAAAAGAAGTATAAAAAAATATAGATGTTGTCTTATTCATATTGAAAATGTACACGCAAGCAATTACAAACCTGACTTAAACACATTGTAAAATAATTATGAAATAGATGTAAATCTAAAAAATGACCCTTTGTTCTGTTCGTGTGTCGACACCAAGAAAAACTAGACTGTTAAGTACATTTGTGTAAGGGCGAACATACTGTGTAGGAAGGAATCGAAGAGAATATACGAAGGGTTCAATGAGAACTAAGTTCCGTATGATACAGTAATACATGTAGACATACAAATGTGCCAACTCCTGAATGCTTGATGAATATTTTGTATTGAAATTTCTGAATCTAAAAAATTGATAAATTTAACTGAATTCAACCTTTAAAAGAGTAAATTTTTTAGCCCTCTTTTAGCGCTCTATGTCTATTTTCACCATCTCTTCTTGTCCGCAACATGACATTTCGTATTCTCCACATTAGAGAGTTCCATGCCAAATTGCATGATTAGCGTATTTCATTAACTTATACAACGATTATGCATTAGTGTATACCCAATTTTACTTTTTAAACAAACAGTTTATTATATGGTCTTTCAGTTGATGTTGCCGAAATGCATCAGCACTGTTGTGCATTTGAAAAAATATGTTCCGAAAAGGCGTAAAATCTGTCGATTTTACGCAACATTCAGTTGCCATTGTACCTCTCAGTACAGTCCATATTCTACGAAATAACTTTCTGGTGTATCAAAATAGTCCCTTTCGATGTAAAGGAGTTGTCTTGGGATATAATTCTATTTATTATATAAATAAAGTTCTAATCTAGGGAATTATTTGAAAAAGTAGATAAAATCACATTTTTTATACTTTCATTGCCCGTTACCATGGTAACGAAATGGTGTTAAGACAAACTTTATCATTTTTTTTCAAGTGCAACCAAAGGGTAACAAAATTTAAAAGAATTAGGAAAATCTAATTTTTTGCACTTTCCATGTTTGTATAGCCCAAAGCTCAATGGTTACTGACACGGCCTCTTAATATCTTAACTTTAATATTTAATCGTAATAATTGCCGTATTTGTACTTTAATAGCTATATTTATCAGTTTAATTACATCGCTATTTCATAACCTAATTAGTATTCATAGAAAGGTCGATCCCTAATTAATTATGTATGTATTGGCCGATCATTCCAACTGACCAATCAGAGGCCGCGACCTTTGTTTACATCGGGTCGATCCTTGACTGAGGGTATAAATAGAGCCCCGATTTTTAGCTCTACTGGTCAAAGACCAGTCGAGCTTATGCGATCGCCCTTCGTCCGTCGTCCGTCTGTCTGTCTGTCCGTCCGTCTGTCCGTCTGTCCGTCTGTCCGGCGTCCGTAAACAATTCTTGTGGACACGACTCCTCTGAAACTATAAATCATAGAAATGTAATTCTTTTTGCATTGTGATTGGTATGTGGCCTAGTTGTTTTGATTATATTTTGATTGAGCCCTTAACCCCCAGGGTCTTAGAAAAAGGGTGTGGTCATTTCCTCCTTAAAGGGGTCTTTTGTATGCAACTCCTCTGAAACAGTAAATGATAGAAATGTAATTGTTTCCTACATAATGGTTGGTCTATAGTCTAGATATGCACCTTATATTTTGTTTGAGCCCTTGACCTCAAGGGACTCAGAAAAAGGGTGTGGTCTTTTTGTCGGGCAGTTTGAATTTCTGTACATTTTCAATTATCTTCAGAAAATTCAATAGATTGAAAGTTAAAACCATGGCTATTTTAGTACATTCCATTTTTATGAAGCTCATCTATCTTTATAGTATCACAATTGGGTGCCTTTATTTATTTTTACTTGTTTTTTTCCTTAATTCTTTCTTTTCTGTTATAATTCATGCACCGATACTAACCTTTACCAAGCTATATGGGCTCAAATACTTTTATCTGTATTTTGAAATGTAAAGACAGTAAGACTCCATGCTTTTCTTTCAATTTTACTCATATTTCAAGTTTTTTTGCATGAGATAACTGCTTTCTGATAGGTGTGACAAAGTTTTTTAAGAAATGATTTTGGTATGAATTAGTTTCGAGGTCGAATTGTCTTGTGCAGTATAAATAAAGAAGAACAACAATGGCAGCCACTGCTCTCTCAGTTCACCTCAATTTTCCCTCTGGTAAATAAAACAGAAGGCATTTCTCTTCAAATACTTCTTGTAAGTTATATTTATGCTGTTCATTACAATTTTAAAAGTGCTACAAGTTTAATTCTTCCTAATTTTTCAGAAATTACCTTGACAATTTTTTTTTATCTAAGTGACTAATGACAGCTCTGAGTTTTAAGTTCAGTGCAGCAGTGTGGTAATTGAATTATGTACATATAATTCTGTGCAATACATGATAATTTTTAATCTATGAAAGCAGCTAATAGTTTGTAAGAGCAGGAAAGGAAAGGGGAGGTTTATATTGTGTCAAAAGGGGGCTGATTTCTCTTGGGGCAGTCATGGGCCGAGTCCGGATACAAACATTCGACGTATCTTTAAATCTGTGGCTCAAGGTACAAACAAGTTTCTGATTGTTCTGTAACGGTCATGTGACTGGGGTCATGTGTTCATTATAGGGAAATAAGTTGTTTTTTGTAATCATAATAGTTTCTAATTACGCATGCATGAACTCAGTAATTCAGCAACTGGCTGACTGGGACTAAAAGCCTGTTATGATTTCAAATACAATGCAACAGGGATAAAAATGGGGATCACTCATGTCAGGTACCAGTACCGACAGCCCGTTGCTCGAGCAAAAGTTCAGCTACAGTTGTTGTCCACTTTACATTCAAACAGATTGATTAACACCTTTGCTTTTTTTACTTATTGAACACAGCTAACTTGAATGCTTGACAAAAGTTGGGGCAGTTAAATATCTGTGTTACTTCTGTCTGATTTTTCCTGAGGAGACTATATTTCAATATTTGTCATTAGTTTTAGTCACATTTTGCAAACATGTAATTGGACCAGTTAAAGTCTTTACTAATATGCTAGTTGAAAATGGATCTAATAGGCCTCGACGTCATTGCAAACAGAGAAAAAGATGAAAATTTAACTCTTTCGTGTTGCGAAGACATTGGTTTTAACAGCGTTTGATTTGAAAAATGCATAGAAATGCAATTATATGATTACCAAATCACTGAAAAAAATGCATACATGTATGTTCTGTTACATGTACTGTTGCTACTATGGAATCTGACAACAAGACAATAATCTTATTTAACTTTCCACCTCAATGACACATACATATATTATCCAAAAGGTTATTTACAGCATGTGCATCCACATAATTTCAAGGTCTTGGGGTTTTTTTTTTTTACATGGTTTTGATCACTTTGAAAAGTAAGATTTTTATCTCTACTCATATGCATATTGGTAAAGATAACAAAAACAAACAGTAGAGCTTCAGTCTCGTCAGAGACTTCTGGTTGAATATCAGATTAGTTTAATTGCGATGCTAGGATGACATGCTACATGTGCTTCTTTTAGATAAGATAAAAGTTTTGTGATGCCAAGGGACATGTTGTGATGTGATTTCTTTTCTTAAACTGGATTTTGTACATAGTGTAAATAAAATGTCAACTTTATTACTTTGTCTCACTTCAACAACACTTGGATAATTCTCGTCTGGGACGAGTGTGGATTAATACTTTGTCGTCTGGGATGGCTGGAATTCTCGTCTGGGACGAGTGCTATCGATACTTTACACAGTGACTTTGTCGTCTGGGACGACAAGATTGCAGATTTGTCTAAGAAAGACACGCTACCAAAGATTTGTCTAAGATAGACACGCTACCAAAAATTACTACGCATTTTAGGCTACGCTACAGTTAAAAGAGAGAAAAATTTGTTCTTACAATTGACTTCGTCTTCGCCATTGGCACATTCATTTTCTCCGTCGCATACTAATATTTTGGCAACACACCTACTGGTCCCAGGACAGTTGAAATAGGCAGACGGACATGAGTGGAATGGATCTGGAGGGATAAGGTACGCTGTTTTCTATATCTTACGTTTCAATTCAGTCATATTTTGTCTTTTGAAAAGCATTTCGGATCCGAATTGTTATTCTGTATGATATTATCTCGAATGCTTCAAATAAGATATACTTTTTTGATTACAAAAAGATGTTATGCATCAATTCACGACTCTAATGATATATAAGTATACAATGTCAATGATAAACATAATTAAACATGTACCTTTAATGAATCCGGACTTTTGAATGCATCCACTGTGAAGATATGAAGTGCAAGTTTTCTCTGTCATTGTATCTAAATAAATCAAGACCATCCAATTACTTCTTTTCATGTATTGTTTCAGAAAAAATTATATTGATATCAGTGGTGGATTCATAAAATTCGCAAAAAAAAAATCATAGGTAAAATTATCATTTTCCATATAAAAAAGAGTAAATTTCAGTAAATATCAAGAACATTATAGTTGATATAATGGGCAAGTGCATCAATTTCAACTCTTTAATCAAATACAGTCACGATAAATGGGTCCTCAAAGGCTAAAATGTATGAGCTCCAGGTAGTCTCTCTACCCCAGACCCCTTGCCAATTTTTACGCCCTCGGTAACCCAAATTTTTCTCTTCGAAACAGAGTTGTTTTTCTTCAAATATCGCTTTCTTATAGTTTCTTTTAATTTCCGTTCATTTATCATATTTACGAAACTTACCTTCTTCACAAAAATGGTTCCAATTGAGAAGAGATGAAGGGCAGGTGTGCGTACATTCGTCCATTCCAAGGCATTCCGATTTACGACCATTAAATGTGTAGGACGAACACTTTGTGTCCAATCTACAGAGAGATGCACAATGTACCACACTCGGAGAAACAACTTTCCACTTATAATTTGCACTAGCGACAAGGCAATCTCTCAGAGCTACTGTATATTTGCCAGTTTTAGCGTCTGAATGATTCTTATCATTTGGCAAAACGAATAAGAGAATTTTTAAAAAGTAAAAAGATCTACTTTTAGTTGATCGCATGATAGGTGGAAAGAAATCGGCCGATGGGAACCAGAATGAAAATAACATGATCTCCCTCGAGGTTACAGCAATTGATTATTGGAAAAGAAGTTTTGTTACTGACAAGGAAATATTATGAAGATTTCTTAATAAGCCAGTGAATGAAAATCAAATACCAAACCCCAAATCCCACTTAATAGACATAAAAATTCTTGCAAAATTATAAAACAGAACTTTCTTATGAGAAAAGAAAATGCGGACAAACAGATGGAGATTATAACATAACTCTGTCAAACGAAAAATCTGCGGAGTCCAGTGCTAGAATGGAATTTATTGTAGGTAGCGCTGTTATTAAAATGCACGTCTCTCGACAAATTTGAAGGTTTCGTTCTTTTGCTCAGGGAGTTCTTCTGGATATCCCTCCATTCTTGAATAATCAAATATCTTTTCAAAGGAAGAATTCCCACAAAAGCTATAACAACAAAATGAATTGTACGTTTCTAACTTCTTTTAAAGTTTGAAGTTACTATTAAGCACAAATTGTGCCTGTCCCCTTACCCCCTTTGATATTTTGTATTTGATTGTTTCTGTGTTTTACGATGGTTGCTGCAGTTGAATCCTATTGAAGAAGCATCCATTCTTGCATTACCTTTTTAAAGAATCAATTATCTTTTCATTTCCGCCATGAATTGAGGAAAATATATTGTACGTTTTGTATAAAAAATCTCCATTTTTGCTTCCGGTTTTATCTTCAGCATCAAAACACAAAAAAATACCCCATATCATAATAAGATTTTATAATGAATATAATTATAATCATACTTGTATTTGATAAACATCGAAGAAATACCGGCAATTATTTAGTCTCAACGTCGAGAATACAAGGCAAACTATTAAAATTCGTTAGAACAGTTGCGAATCCCGGAAAAAGCAGTATTCCGAAGTGAGACTAGGGGCCCGGGGAGAGTCAGCGTCTCCTGCTTGCATGCACATTGGCGGATCTAGCGAGGTGGATAGGGGGGTTGCAACCCCCCCCCCCTTTGGTCGGACCAAAAAAAAAACCAGAGAGAGAGAGAGAGAGAGAGAGGGAGAGAGGGAGAGAGAGAGAGAGAGATTATATTAAAAAAACTTAATCTCTGTCCTTCTCACTTGACAAGCTTTCAACACCAAGGTGTACAACATTTGTGACATGAAGTCTGAATATTATAATGTTGAAGATTTGAGGCTTATAAAATAATCTTTGCTCCGATGCGTGTTTAGTTATAAATAGGAAATTGTGTATACTTTACAAGGGCGTAGAAGAAGGGGGGCAGCGGGGGCACATCCCCCCCCCCCATTTTTCAATCACAAAATTTTATGATGCATGAACATTGTTTAAACTAGCAACATTTTGTACCATAAATCTACAATTTTTCGGTCAATTTTCAAAATTTTTCTTTAGCTCGCTACCGCTCGCCAGTTCTTTATAGACTTTCTGAATAATTTAGCTATTCTGATCCATCCTCAACGTACATGAAGACATTTAACACAAACTATATGTACTTGTTAATGATAGAGGATATAGAAAGTATTTTCTGATAAGTCAATATTTTACTAAAAAAAAATTCCTGGCTCGCTACCGCTCGCCAGACCTTTATTCATGTACTTAAGATTTAAAATTGCGTCAGAAATGTTAAAATCTGTGCATGAAACCCATATTTTTTTTAAAAGTCTCTTCCTCCTCCCCCCCCCCTTTTTTTTGCTTGTTAGAAATTTTGGGATGTTGTGCCCCTCCACTTTTTCAGGCAGAGCTACGCCGTTGCTTTAAAAGATAATAAAACAGATATAGATTATCTTTGTGTAGTCGACAATGCACCCTTTAAAGTATTATTGCGAAACAGAAGCTTTTGATAGTATGCATTCAACACCCCCCCTTTCAAAATCTTCAACCCCCCCCCCCCCCCCCCTTGAAAAATTCCTAGATCCGCCTATGATGCACCACCCGTCGCAAGAGTTCTTTGAAAACGTAACAAATTCGGTGATTGTGTTGAACTTAGAACATATGGCTAATGTGTTTAGACCATACAGCTTTTTCTGGTCACCTTGGTTTATACGATTCGTTCAAGGTGTCCAGAAACGTTGTCAAAAACTTAATTTTTCTTTGCTATGAATGGTTTTCATAGCATACCTTGTCAAGGGCTCTATTATGGAGTACTTATTCGGGCAATATTTCAGATTTTTTTGGGTTTATGCGTATATTGCTATGCTTTATGCAGAGGTTGTTATTACCGGCAGTCATGACTGCCGGTATACTGTAATCAATCGTGACATACTTGCAAGGATAAAATAACTCTTGGCAATATGATTGGTGGACAACTACAAAATATGCAAATATTCGTCAAGGTTATTCAGAACCTGTGCATAAGATACTTTCATCAGGTCGGCTGAAGAGTCTAGATGACTTGACAAATGAGAGTCATATCGTATCAGTGCATTTTCTTCCGAAAGATGCATCGAAAAGTCTTTGTACCGATACGTCTTACAACAATCACAGATTCTCGGAAATTTCCGTAGCTCGAATCGGAAATAAAAACTGAAAAGCCCGGAAATGTACGATTGGTCTAACAAGAATAAAAATCGTTTATTCCATTTTTTTCTTACTAGAATTTTACAACATTTAATGTCAGCTAAATGCCGGCAAGCTTTTTGTAAAAGCTAATACTTGTGGTGATACAGGGAACGATGAAATCTCTCTCTCTCTCCCTCATGAACATTTATTGTCAAAGCATAATAAAGGATGTACATTGTGTATTTAATTCTACTTGCAATGGAGGCTAAAATTAAATTCTGAATAACTGTGTTTATCGTTTTATAACAAAATTTGAAAATGCCAGGAATAAATTAAGTCTTTTCAAATTATTCATATACATAAATGCCTTTACTTTCTGTTTGATGGATCCATTTCCTTTCCTCTGAACTTCTATGAATATTCATATGAATGAGGGAAGGCAATCGTTTGATAGCCTCCGATGATTTCCATAATACATCGTCTCTGCTTTAAAACACCGTTATAAATAAAAGCTGAATATAAAGTGATACAAAGCAACAAAAGAAAGATGCAACAGGTTAAAATGAAGGAAACAAAATGAGTAAAAAGAAAAAAAAATCTAGATCTAGGTCAAGAACAGACAGGAACAATGAGGTAAATGGTCTAATTGGCATGTCAAATTAAAAAAAATACAACTAAAGGACAAGGTACAGTAAGGGCCTTATATGGCCCCTCTTAGAAATTAACGAATTTGATATTAAATTAATCTATATGAAGTCTACTAACCGAAAAATCTATATATGATACCATGATATACCGTTTCTGTATATTTTAAGGTCAGTTTTTAAGGTCAAGGTCATATGGTTTAACTATCAGTGAAAATAACTGAACCATTATAGTCTGGGATGGTTCACTGGGTTGGCTGCATCCCTCCCGCCTTGATCCTCCCAAACCGGACTATTCTTGCAGCTTTTTATGTGCCGTATCTGTTGTAAAAAGGTGCGTTCAAATTTCCATTGAAAAAGTTATGTTTTTTGGGAAAAAAACATGTTTTATAGGCAAAAATCACTGAAAATCGGAAAAAAATTATAATTTTTGTAAAGATGACGATTTTTTAAAAATGAAAATGTAAATATACAGTATTTTTTGAGTTCTTTCAGATGAAATGATATTAAAGTTTCATTTCCTATTTTTAGAGTGTGTTTTGGGGTAAAACCGTCCATTTTTTGCAAAATTTCCAAGAAAATCAAGCAAAATATAATTTTCTCCTATTCCTCACTTCTACAGTATTGCATATAATCGTTTTTGATGATTTAAACAATATCTTTAAAGTATCGCTCATGAATTACATATTAAAAGCAAGAACGGTATATTTTCTTCTTCATTCTGAGGCAAAAATGCCTGTTTTTGTTTTAAAAGTACAGATTTCTGATAAAATTCAATGAATACAATATCTTAGCTATAATACAAATGTAATAGATTGAAAGCTATCTTTTTAAAGAAAATCAAAGTTATTATCAAATGCAAGTAATTTGAAATGATACAGTTTATTGAAGTCTATATTTTGGGGTAAAATGCATATTTTTGTGCAAAAACCACATATTTTGAGAGAATAATCACATATTGATTTTCTATGCCAAAATTGACACATTGTAGCTTTTCTTATCATGAAAGGATAGGAATGCCATTTGATAATAAAGTTCAAATTACATGTATATCCTAAATATTTAGTGTCAGATACAAATATCTGCCTCAACAATTGACCAAGATATAGCTAATTAACACAACCAATTATTATAGTTTTTTCACTTAAGAAGGGGGTTGCGGTTTGGAAAACACACATACATATATCATCCAAAAAGAGTTAATCATATTTATTTTTGAGAATCGTGCCTTCGAAAACCCGACTTTGTTTACCCTTAAGGAAAACCTTTATACACTTTAAAATAGTATGGAAGGGGGTACAGATATGGCAAGCCAATGTGGACAAAAATAGGTATTTTCTAATATAGAAATTCATTTTCTAATATTAGAAATTAATTTTCTTACATTTGAAATTCATTTTCTTATATTTGGAATCCATTTTCTAATATTTGAAATTAATTTTCTAATATTAAAAATTCCTTCTATTTTCAAATATTAGAAAATGAATTTCAAATATTAGAAAATGAATTTCATATATGATAAAATGAATATCTAATATTAAAAATTAAAATTCTAATATTAGAAAATGAATTTCAAATATTAGAAAATGAATTTTTAGTATTAGAAAGTAATTTCTAATATTAGAAAATAATTTCTAATATCAAAAAATGAATTTCAAATATTAGAAAATGAATTTCTAATATTTTAAAGGAAATGTATTTCAAATCTTAGAAAATTAATTTTTGATATTAGAAAATACCTATTTTTGTCTTCATTGGCTTGCCATATGCAAAGGGACACACTTGTTCCCCACCTATTATGTATTCAAATTTCAATGATACAATCGAATATTCTAAGGCCAAGGTCTGCGATTGTGCGAATTTGCCACACCCTGCTGATTTTAAACTCTTGTTTTTAATTGTTATGCAGTGAATACCGTATACTTGAACCCCTCAATACCCTTACCCACCCCAGCATGCCCCCCCCCCCTCCTGGAAGAAGGTATGTATATCTGATCCATGGCTGAAACAAATACTTAATTTTTGTTAAAACATAATTATTGCACTGTACGTATGCATCACATATATGTAACGAGTACATGTATGTATACATTCATACTCCCTTGGTTGAAATAAATGAACATAGCAAACGGTGCAACAGCCACTTACAGCTTTGACCTTGGGCTGTGAAATAAGTTAAAATTCTGAAGTCTTTAGTATTCATGTTCAATTGACTGTAAGTTGACCTCTAATCATTAACCTCTCGCAAACGGCAGACTATTGGAAGAAGGGGGAGGGGAAGTAATCAAAGACGTGAATTTTCAAGAAGGGAGAGAGTTGTTAATGATTATAATTACATGTACAATTGTTATGATTTTTTTTTTTTTTTTTTTTTTTTTGGAAATTTGAAATTAACACTAACGTTAACCGCGCAAGCTGAATGGAGGAAATGAAAATATATACACGTATACTTTGTATAAACAAAGCCTTCTTGAAGTCCCATTTTACTGACTGGGGCCGATCATACCAAAAACGTTGGGCGTGGGGGGGGGGGGGATGTTACAACCTTTGAATCTGAATAGATCTGCTTATATATGGTATTTTGTGGCATTTGAAGCTCCCATGGCTTATTCGCTTAGGCCATACCAAATTAATTAAATGTTCTTTGGATTTTCTTGTGAAAAAAAGGGTGCGAGCGGGCGAAAATATAATTATTTTACTTTTTTAACTTAAAGTATTGCAGTTTCTAATGTGCGGGCGAGTAAAATAATTTCATTTTTGATATAGGTTACCCCAGTAATACATTTCTTATGTTTTTCGTACTCAAAAAGGAATCCCCATCGAAATGTGGTTACTAGGAAGCCTGGCACATAGCTCTACGGAAAAGATTTTCGAACATCCCCTCCCTCCTTGACTTTCGATGGGACAACAAATTTGCTCCCAACATAATTTTTCATACATAAGAAGTATCATTTTCTACGAAATTTGCACAATCTCAGACTTCTACCGGTAGAAGCTTTAAGATTTGCAGAAGTCAGAACCGACCCCATCTTCTCGAGACAAGTGTATGTAATACCGTACTCCCCCTTGTCGGATGTCATACACAAAACTGCGTCTCCTGTGAGTGTCGTAGTGGAGAGTATATACAACAAGATCAGAGTCCATTTTTAATTATACTTTCACATAGAAGCAATTTTGGGAGTAAAATCATTCAAACACATTAACAAGCACTTAAATTGCTAGTAATTTTTATGAACTTTTGGCCTGATAAGTCTCCACTGCGACACTCACCGGAGACGCAGTTTTGTGTATGACATCCGACAAGGGGGAGTAAGGTATTACGTACACTTGTCTCGAGAAGATGAACCGACCCTAAAAAAAATCTTGAGCCAGAAATTTCGTGGTGCGGGCGAGCATTTTATTTTTATAATATTATTTTTTGAATTTTGAAAAATATGGTGCGGGAAATCCAAAGAACATTTAATTAATTTGGTATGGCCTTAGTCACTTTTCTTTCAATCTTGTGTTTTCGAAAATTATAAGAGTTGATGCCCTTGCATGATCTTATTGCTTTTTTAGCATAACCTTCCAATAATTTTTTTTATTAGATTAGTTCTTTTAAATCTATATAATTTTACTAGTTTATGAAACATATAAATATAAAATTATCTTTGTCTTTATTTATTTCAAAATAGGCTTGCATAAAACAAAACTTACAATTTGATAGGTATTATGTATTTCTGCACCCAAGATTTTTTTCTAACAAAAATTAATCTATTTTCGAAGCAACTCGAGAAAGTTCTCTACAATCTTCGAGGTTTTAACAACGTTAAAAACTCTATTAAACGTCAACATTAAAATGCCGATCCCGCTCGAAAGACGTCAAAATTGCACGAGCAGACGTTAACGTTTTTCGATGTAACAAGTGAGCACAGCTGGGCCTATCTGAGAAAATTTGCATATCAACTCGTAAAGAGGTTAGCAACACCATATCAAAATATCACACATAGGCCAGCGTGTGCTCATATCAAAAAAAGAAGATGAACACATGAAAATTGTGAAAAATACAGGATTTGTGAGAAATCAAGCAACTTCATAGCTGTATATATATGCTGTAATAATTTTTCTTGCGAAAAATACTCTAGATCTTAAAAATACAGACCAAAGTTGATCTAAATTCATTTCTATCAATAATTTTTAGAGAGCTTGAATTTTTATAAAATGAGTGGGCCAAACTACAATGACAACTGTACCTTGTCCTTAAGGTACAAAAATGCCGGTAGTCGTTTTTCATAAATTACAGTGACTGTTCACATTTTCTTTTTACTTGCTTTTATATTCACTTTTATCTAATTTTGGTTTGTTTTTCCCCTCGGGGATTGCTTCACTTTTTGGGGGCAGGGAGAGGATTAAAGGGATTGATTTTTGTTTCTTGTGTGTGCTTTTTTGCCATGCCTTATTCTGCATATAAAATCAAAAACTGAATACCTAAAAAACGAAATGTGTAAACATGCAATTTTAAGTTTTAACTTTACTTGCATCTCATACGTAGTATTCAGTATTCGCTGTTTCCGTTTGGTATTAGCGGATTCCACGAGTAATTATTATGTTAGGTAGGCTTTGGGATCAACTGAATTAAATTTAAGAAATAAAAAATGACAAGCCGGGCTCTATTGTCTCATAATGCCCGAGCGTCCTCAGCAAATCACATTTATTACCGAGCTGTGTCAGCGGCGAGGTGATAAATGTAATTGGCTGAGGACGCGAGGGCATTATGAGACAATAGAGCCCGGCTTGTCATTTTTTTATTTCTATTCTAATGATGACCAAACTTAGATCAATGAAACACAGACGACAAAATCGATTCTTGGTAAAAACCAGTTCCTGTCGGTTTATCTGCTTTCAGAAAATGGGTAGGCGTGGCTTATCGCTATAGGGCCTATATTGGAGAATAGAGCCCGGCTCGCGTCTGTTGTCTTAATAGGGAAAAAGAATCAAGTCCTATTAGAATTTCGAATAATAGTGAACATCTTACTTTTTCATTGAATTTATGAACGGTTGTACCACTTACAATGATTTTTGGTAATCTGTCTCTAACTTCTGATACCGGGGCCAATGAGTGAAATCCCCCTTGTGTTTATAAATAATACAAATTTTCCTACTGGCTTAGATACTATAACTTGCATTCATGTGAGATATTTTTTTTAAAAATATGTTTAAACTTACTTATTGGCACATTAGATGAAGTTCTCCTTTGTGTTTCTATGGAGCTGTGTTAAATTGTTTACGTCTATTTGACTGATTTTTCTTTAGATCTGTTTTGTATTTTTTACAAGAATTTGTTGGTTGTGTCTTTTGGTTGTGTTTTTTTTATGAAAGGGGGGGGGGGTTGGAACCGAATTCGGATTTCGAGTTTTGCTGAAGCGTAGCGCAAGATGCATAATTTTTTCTTCAATTTATGGTGTTGTTACCTCGATCAACCAAAGACATATATTACATTGATTACTTATTTCATTTCGTCGCTTTTCAAGGTTTATTTGCACATTAGAAATTATGTTGCTAACGACGTTGCTTATGGCGTTGCTAAGCGCATACTTCCGGTTTCTGTTCATACAGGTATCAACAATATTTCAGTATCTTTTGTAGAAATAGCAAAGGAAACTTAATGAAAATTATTTGGCGGACAGAAAGCAATGTGTAGCTATAAACAATTCCTTCTCATCTTTCCAATTCATAAACGCAGGAGTACCTCAAGGATCTGTACTAGGACCCCTCCTATTTCTTATCTATGTTAATGATATAGCAGATAATCTTTTAAGTACTTCTCGCCTTTTTGCCGATGATACGTCTATGTCTTCGTCTTCCAAAAACAATTTTGAAATTAAATGTATCATGGAACATGATCTCTGTAATATAATAGATTGGGCTGATAAATGGAAAGTTACATTCAATCCATCAAAAACGGAACTTCTTTTTATAGGTAACTATTCAGATGATTTTGAAATAGAGTTTGATAATATTAAGCTAAAACCATCGGAATACCATAAACATTTAGGTATAACCTTTTCCTCAAATGTTAAGTGGACAAATCACATAAATAATATCTGTAAATCTGCCCTTAAACAAGTAAATGTCCTTAAAAAACTGAAATTCACACTGTCACGAACGGCGCTCCATAAAATTTACATAACATACATACTACCGACGCTAGAATATGCTTGTGAGGTCTGGGATGGTTGTGGTAAACTCGACGAGGAAAAACTTGAGAAGGTACAGCTTGAAGCGGCACGTTTGGTCACTGGTCTACCCATTTTTGCTTCTAGGGAATCATTGTACAAAGAAACGGGGTGGGAGACATTAAAGGACAGACGCACACGACGTAAACTGACTCTTTTTCATAAAATCTATAACAGCAATGCACTAGACTGGTTCCCGGCCTTGGTTTCCTCTTTTACTTCGTGTTTTCGAATAGTGTTAACGATAAAGGAGAAAACCAAGGCCGGGAACCAGTCTAGCAATGCACCTGAATTTTTGACGGACATATTAGATTCATACAAACGAACAAATCCATATAATTTACGTAATCCAAATGACTTAAGTATTCCAAACTATAGATTACAGACAACAAGAAATTCTTTTTTCCCCTCTACGATTTTAGAGTGGAACGTGTTAGACCAAAATCTAAAATATGAACAATTACCTCATTTTAAAACAATTTTGAAAGAAAAAAGTGTAAAATATCAAGTACCCAGTCATTTCCTATTAGGTGAAAGAAAACTCAATATATTACATACGAAATTACGGAACAGATGTTGTTTGAATGCTGATCTTTTTCGTGTTAATATCATAGATTCTCCAAATTGTCAATGTGGATACATAAATGAAGATGTGAAACATTATTTTCTAGACTGCTCTCTTTACATTCAAGCACGAACGAAATTGTTCCAAAGTCTTTCTTTTCTTCAGTACATTTCAGATGAAATTTTACTTTTTGGGTCTAACGAATTGTTGTTCGACGAGAATGAAAAGATAATGCTATCAGTTCAGAGTTACATAAAAGACTCTAGAAGATTTTGATTTCGTATGCTGATTATCATATCAAACATATTTTGATCTCGTATCTAACCATTATTATTGCTGCTAATCTTTATATCAAATATTTATTTCCATTACATATATTATTATCGTTAGTGTTATTCCCATGCCACACATGCACATTGCCATTGCGTAGTTCCATTGTGTATTTCCATTGCATGTATCTATTTGCATTATTGCTTATTTCTATGCCTAACTCATATCCATTACATTATTGCTTATCTCTCATTGCATTATTGTTTATTTCTATGTCACACACATTTCCATTTGAATTATCAATTTGCATTATTGCTTATTTATTCGTCACACACATTTTCATTGTAAGTACTAGTATTTATTTGCATCATTGCTTATTTCTATGCCACATACCCATTGCATATAATTATTTTCATTAATGCTTACTTCCATGCTTACTCATGTCATACATATTACCATTGCATCATTATCAATATTGCTTATTTTCAAGTCATTGCATATTCATTATCACTTTTCCTCTATACCATATGAAATATCATGTGTTAGATTTTTACTACTGGGCTCTCTCTCTCTCTCTCTCTCTCTCTCTCTCTCTCTCATACTTTATTTGAAATCTTACGTTCACGAAACTCACAAGTTATGTATTTTCACACCAGCCATCATGACTTTATAATTTTCACAATATACATTGTAGGGAGAAGGCATCTTGTAATGTTGTGAAACTTTTGCCTAATCCCATTTCTACTATTATATATAATGAAATAAAATATGTTTAAGCTAAAAAAAAAAAACTTAATGATGAATAAAACTCATCGTAAGTGAGGCCCTGGATCCTTTCGCGAGAATTCATCAACCTTTTTTTCCAATTTGAGAAATGGGAACAGAATCGATTGTCACGTTAATACATATATACAATGTGGAAGATCTGCAATATTCCGATTTCAATATAATAACGTAATTGCGATGTAATGCATTTTTCTTCTTCACTTTTGCTCGTGCCCTTTGAGACAGCCTATGTGAGACACATAAGTTGTCTCAAAGGCAACAACATCCAATCATTAAACGTCATATACCAATCAGCTGTTCCAAAAGACCAATCAGAGATGCCGTACTAAAGACTCGGTACTTCCGGTAAATGGCAATGAAATGTTGACGAAGCTTGAGTTTGACGTCAGAGGGCTATCATGTGATTTCGCAACCGTGGGACAAATTATTGTGAAATTCCATTTATCAGTAAGAAACGCACGATCGTTATCTAGTCCACCACTGTTCTCTACCGGTTAGCATTTTGTCTCGACAATGTGTAGTAACAAGGAGTAACGACAAGACCGTAGCTACTTAGAAATGAAGAAGAAATAGATTCTTTCACTTTCAACTGAGTGAGACATAAAAATTTACACTCGTGACGGAAATTTTTCATCTTTTCTCTCGTTTCGCTACGCTCCACTTGGTAAAAGACGAATTTCCGTCACTCGTGTAAATTTTTATGTCTCACTCAGTAGATAATGATGGAACCTATTAATCTTGCTATCCACTGCAAGTATGACGTCATCATCGGACTGAAAGTGGGTGCCAGAAATAGATGCTTTCAGTTTTGGGAATAGATGAAAGTCTGATGGAGCAAGATAAGGTGAATGAGGCGAATGCTCAATCAAATTAAAGCCACAATCATGAATTGCGGCAATGGCAGACGTTTCCTGATGGAACAACACAACTTTAGTGAGCTTTCCGCGTCTCTTAAGTTTAATATTTTCCCTTAACTGTGTCAGAAGTGAAGCATAGTATATGCCATTGATTGTTTGTCCTTTTTTGGAGATAATCTATCAGCAGAATACCTTCTGCAACCCAGAAAACCGAGGCTCACAACAAAGCAATCAGCACTGGTAGCCTGTAATCAATTTGTCGAAATTCATTTCTTTTATTGAAAAAAAGTTTTACATCATGCGCTCGTTAGGTAAATAAGGATATAGCTCAATGTGCTATCTTTACTGATGTTTATTTACAGATAGGGAAATGAGAATATATATCTAAAGATACACTGCAAATGACAATCGTTCATTTCTGAATCACACACGCTTCCTGTATTCCATATTCGGCTTCGTTCAGGCATTCGCCCTTATAAACAATACAAATGGATTCCTTGTTTGACAAAGTTCGCTTAGGTCACGTGACCCTCAATGGGATCAACTGTGGTAAACAAACAAAGCATTGTTTAACTTTATGGGCATATTTCAATATTGAATATACTGTAGGAGCAATCAATAATAAAGTCCTGTCAACCAGTCCACTACTACATATATCACTGTTGAGTATAATAATTTGTTGCATCAGTGATGAATGTCAAACAAAACATCCAAAAAAAGAATCCAAAAATCCTAACCAATAGGTATACACATTTTGGAAAATTACATAACAAAACAAAGACATGGACGAGATTCTCAACAGTGTAAACAGCGGAACTCAATCTCACGAAAAGAGAAAAAGCGGACAAACAGACGGAGACAATTACATCACACCATAGAAACACGAAGGACAAACAGACGGAGACAATTACATCACACCATAGAAACACGAAGGACAACACTATCTGATAGAAAAATCTCCAAACAGTCCAGTGTAGAAACGAAATTTATCATAATTTATATTGACTATCAAGGTGATTAAAGTAAATTCATTCAAGAAAAAAATAGATGATGTCGTAATATAGTTAATCGGAACTCGGATGAGAAAACTGCCAAGGTATATTCTGACTGCTTGGATTCTATTCAAAGGATTATAACGTTTGATCTCTTCATGCTGTGTGATTTTTAAAAAACATTAATTTATGCATGGCATACATGTACGAGTAGCATGCTCCCAAGAAATTCAATAAAATGGAAGTGTTCCAACTCTTTACCGTCTTGAAGATAATATCAAACCAATTTCAATACTAACACCAGACACGTGTTTCGCATAACATATTCTCATCAGTGGTACTTTTCTATGCCAAAGTGATTTTCAGACAAGGCCAAATTTATATTCCATTAGCGCCCTCTAGTTCAGTTTTTCGAATTTGATGTATCTACTAAGCATAGAATGGGCGACTCCAAATATCCTGTAGACTCAAGAAGTAGATCTCTCATGTGAAAAAGACATTCGTAGTAGATGGCACAACTAAAATGAATTTTCACGGGTGATGCATAAACTAAATATTTCACATTGAAACAGCGACCCCCCCCCCTCCGCTCCATCAAAGGTGTATTATTTTTATGCCCCCGGAATCACAGATTCGGGGGCATATAGTTTTTGGCCTGTCCGTCTGTTTGTCTGTTTGTCTGTTTGTCCGAACTAAAAACTTTAACAATGGGCATAACTTTTGAATGGTAAGTGATAGGGCTTTCATATTTCACATGTGTATTCCTTGTGACAAGACCTTTCCATTGATACCAACATTTTTGACCTCGTGACCTTGACCTTGACCTTTGACCTACTTTTCAAAAACTTTAACCTTTGGCATAACTTTTGAATGGTAAGTGATAGGGCTTTCATATTTCACATGTGTATTCCTTGTGACAAGACCTTTCCATTGATACCAACATTTTTGACCTCGTGACCTTGACCTTGACCTTTGACCTACTTTTCAAAAACTTTAACATTGGGCATAACTTTTGAATTGTTAGTGATAGGGCTTTCATATTTCACATGTGTATTCCTTGTGACAAGACCTTTCCATTGATACCAACAGTTTTGTCCTCGTGACCTTGACCTTTGACCTACTTTTCAAAAACTTTAACATTGGGCATAACTTTTGAATAGTAAGTGATAGAGCTTTCATATTTCACATGTGTATTCCTTGTGAGAAGACCATTTCATTGATAGCAAAAAACTTTGACTTTGACCTTTCACGTACTCAACAGAAAATGGCGTTTATACCAACAAAGATGCCACCGGGGGCATTCGTGTTTCACAAACACAGGCTTTATTTTAATAAAAATATATATAACAATGAAGACGTGTACAATGATTTGAAAATGCGATTCTAGTCATTTTAAAGCCTACCATACATGTACATAATGATTTCTTGCGGAGCCTGCTACTGCAAAATCTGAAGATGGACACAGTGAACACCGAGGACTCCTTAACAATGTGAAAAACAACGCAAATGCAAATACCACACCAACAAACAGTATGAAACAATGAAAATACTCTCATATTAAAGATATGATCAACTTAAATTTTTTGCAGAGAAGCAAAATGGATCCTCAAAGGCGATTTATCCAGATGCCCATGGAAGGTTACATGCAGCAAAATGTTTGCTAGCAACAACCGTCATTTTGGCCGCGTAGAAAAAGTTGAAGCTGGTAAACGTGTCAAACTAGGTGTTTTTGTATGATTCTAGCAGGTCTAAGATCTGGCAAATAGTACATTGTATTTGGAAAGCTTTGTCCTTTTTGGTTCTCTCTTGAAGCGGAATCAGACAACTTCGGGTTTCCTTGTTTTCTAATATTGATTGGTATCAATGATAATCATCATGAATTCATAAAGCACGCATTGTATGTACATTGTCATATTAGATAAAATATTTCATCACATCTATTTTTCATATTTAATCAGTAGAAAGGTGACTAAACATCTCAGTGATTCAAACATAAAATTATCGAAACAGGCAGGTACACACGAGAGATCGAGAGAAAAAATGTTAAATACACAAAAAATGAAACAAAAATGAAATAAACCCTTGATAAAGGCATACCAAGGTACATAAATAAAGATTTATCTTTAAATGATATATAAGAATTCTTATTAAATTTAAAACGTATGCTCCTTGGAATCAAGGCGGCAATCGGTGGAATTTTCCTTTGATGACTGTGTATGTTCGTCCATCTCTTTTTTTACGAAAAAGCTCATAAAATCTCTTCTGAATTGTCTACTCATTCCAAGATAAATGCTAAAATTTACAGACGCATTCGTGATTGGAAAAAGGTTATAAAAGTTTCCTAGCCAAGAATCGGTTAAGAAGTAGAAGAAATGAATGGAATCTGCAGACACTTCTAATCCGCCAATAAAAGCAGCTATTGCGATTGGTAAAGCTGTACACACGTACACTAAGACGATTGTAATGAGCATGATCGTGGTCCGACTGTACCACTTGGAACCACTTGATGAAAAGGATGCAGATCTTGACCTCTTTGTCCGCCATAGGGTCCTTATCATAAGCCCACTCAAAATCACCAGCGCAAAACAGGGTACAAGTTTCATAGTGACCCCGTACAACCATAATATCACCACCTGGTAGCTTTCAAAATGATCCAGGGCGAAATTTGTTTGATACAGCCAATATCCATCCACATTGCTACTGTTTTCTATTTGTACTTTATCCACCCTGTAGTAGAAATAGAACGGTATTGCCGACAGTTGTACAAGAAAGAATACAAAAACCATCGTTGACATCACGCGTCTTTTAGTGCAATAAGTCTTCGCTTTAGGTGGCTTGCAAACTGAAATGTACCGAAAAATAGCGAGCGATATGGTACACCAAGACGACCACGTTGTAGACACAATGTACAAGTGGAAACACACAAGCACAAGCTCTATTCCTGATTTTGTATGTTGTCCGCATGGTAGCGGTGTTGACGCAAGGTGTAAATATACAACATATAGGAAATAAAAGAAAACGGTCAGAAAGTCTGCGACAGATAAACACAGAAGAACCACATTGATTGGTGACTTCTCACGCCTCTTGAGCCATATTAAAATGCTGAATTTATTTCCAATAAGCCCGGCGATGCAGATTAAAACGGCTAAATATCCATGATATTTTTTGTATCCCGTGACTTCACACATTTTCTTCTCTCTTTATCAACATGTGTGGTGAAATAAACTTTTCCTGAAATTTTTAATAAAAAATGTTACATAACAGGCACAAAAATATATATCCTATTTGATATGCAATATTCAATCTTGAACTGGTACTATGTACATACATGAAGTGTCGTACGTGAGAAACTGGGCAGCAACTAAATTTAACTTCCGGCTTTATCTTAATATTTAAATCCATCTACACTTCCTATTTTAATAATGTCATTGTAATGCATTTATTTCACCGATAACGAATTTTAGGAAGAATAAGCAATTAAATTGATTATAAAAGGGGTAGGGCCACGAAACCCATATAACGGCCCTGCAATTTTTCTTAAAATTAAACTTAATGAGAAATACTTGATATATCACGTAAAACATAATGAATGTTTCCTGCTTTTAATGAAAGGAGCATATCACCTACTGATGCACCGTAGGAGGAATTGTGGCGTCACCAAATAACGTCATTTTGACGTAATTGACCCTTCGGATTGCGGGAAAAAATGCAAAATTTCGTGACGTCACAATGCTTTTACCATGTGTTTACCTCGGACAAACAAGCTCCGAACCTCGGTCAAACATCGAAATTGCATTGTGACGTCATGGAATTTATCAAATTTTTCCCGCTTTCGGAAGGGTCAATTGACAAAACATGGTCAAAAATGCTCGAAAATGTGTCTTTAATTGAGAATTTTGATGTGGCCACATGCGTCGAGAAACATAAAACTTTTATGACAAGAAGATATGATGATTATCTTTCATTTGTAATTTTTTCATGCTTCTCAATACATGTGGTCAATGCTAATTTTAAATAGAGAATAAGTGTCTTAATTTGTGTTTTGTTACGGGTATGCAACACACAGCAAGTGCATTTATCGCACATGTAATGCGCGTTAGCGCATTTCATGCGATAAATGCACTTGCTGTGTGTTGCATACCCGTAACAAAACACAAATTATGACATTTATTCTATATATATGCACCATAGTTGTCTGTTTCATTCTTGTTTTCTGAAATTGCTTTTTCCATGTAAAAGGGCGACGTATAAATTCATCTTACCGCGGGTTCAGTTTGCAGGTTAGAACAGCCGTCGCGGCATGTTTCTTTAGATCTTATGCATTGTGACGTCACGAGTGTTAATACACGAATTGAAGCACGTTCCTTTCAAAAGTAACATCTCAGGGAATTACATTGGCTGTGCATATATAGAAACATGAAGGTTTTGCAGCAATTTCATGGAAAATTGCCGATTTCGGGGTTGTCATAGGGGTTAAAGCTACTGATAAATGCATTATTTACAAAATCTCAACACATAATTTAGTGAAGGACTTGACAAAGTATCAAATCACAAAAAATATTTAATCAATTCAAATGATAAGAAACAGGGCCGATTTAGGGGCTTCGTGACCCTACCCCTTTATTCCTAGAGAAACTCTGATGCTTTGTATTTTCATTTTTACGCTTTCTGTTTTGAATCAGTACCGATAAAGCCTGTAATTATTTTCTTTAAGTTGGGTCCCTCTTCATAGATTTAACATCTCATTTTTTATTAAATAGATTTTTCCAATACGCATTGTTCCATTGAACACACAGAACACAGACATAGATAGCTCATTTTGCTTTTATCAAATATACAGCACTCTTTTTTTTTAATTGAGGAATATCATAAGGGTATCTCTAAAATTCATAAGATGTTTGGTATTCAGTTACTACATAGACAGTCATAGAAATGTTACTGTATCAATATGTGTTCCCTTTTCGTTAGGCATAGAAGGATACTAATAATAATACAATTTACTGTAGAGGGAGGGGGTAAACTCACTAATTATATGTCTTACACGGAAAACACTTTTACAGATCGCGAAATTAACAAAATATCTTTAAAGATACAGACACTTGGGGATTTTTTAAAGTGAAATGTAATGATAAATTTAAGTCATCAAATTCTAAATCGACACCTGAACAATAACTTGTAAAACAAGTGTCACATGCATATTTCTCAAAAACATATCAAACGTAAAAGATAACTCTTGTCTGATACATATGTATCATAAGGTAATAAATAGTGTACAGTTAGAGATAACGATAACATGAGTAGGCCATACATGTATCTCTATATTTTGTTTTGTGTGCACGTTGAGATCTCCTGGCTTTTGTTCAAGTGGAAGTGTTATGCGCAGTAAACCCGGATAGCTACACCTTGCCAATAATTGTTCTCTTCAATTTCTATGTTACCTTGTATGTTCAATGCTGTAATATTTTGTGCGAGTTACTTCTTTTTTAGGGGGGGGGGTGCGCGCGTCTTGCTGTAGTCTCTGGATTAATCATATGACATTACTCAAATGTTAGTATTATTATCGGGATTCTACTTTACAGTGGTTTATAATTGGATAAGATAACAATGTACATGTAGGATGAAATTCCATATCATTCACCATGCATATAAGCATTATGTATCGATGTAATATCTGATTAGATAATGAAAACATACAATGATGAGCTTATATGATATTATTTCATATATCCAAAGTGAAATGTTATAATTTTAGTGAATATTTTAGAAGCATTTACAAATCTTAATCGGATTTACTAAGCCATTCTCTGAAGCATTTAAGTTATAATTACCTTAAAGAGGAAGTATTTCATAAGATAGAATGTGTATACATGCATGTTACAGTGGTAAGATACTTCTTCAGGAAGGGGATCGTTTCCTTCCTTGTCTTCACTTAAGATACTTAATGAGACTATACATGTGTTTATAGATAACACCAGTTAATATTTTAAAAGTCGTAGAAAGGAAACAAGTTTGGACCAAAAGGATTCTGCAATGTTTGAAATAAAAAGAAAACTGTTTCTAACCTTACGTTAAATTGTTTGACCTCTCTTGCAAGTAAAATTGAAGCACTTTTAGTTTTTATTCGGCAAAACCGAAATAGTGTAATTTGCCAAAAATGCCATCGTCACAATGAAATTCGCAAAGTAAATGTAGTATTCTTACCGTATTATCTCGTCGTTGTGCATCATCTGTGTAATTCACTATTGCTTTTATCCCTTATACTATGTGAACATATGATGCAATTTTTATGGTAAGGTACGTATTGCTCTTCCAATCTTGAAATGATATTACCGCTTTCGGCTTGAAATGTAGTGCAATTCTCTCAGAATGGTTTGATGTCCACTTTATGATTGATATTTAATGATTGCACTAGATTTGAGTTTGACTCTAAGGTACCGAAATATCCATTATACATAAGAATAGACTGTTGGGGAATAGGACAATTAAATTTGATTCCATATTTCATTACTTTAAGCATGATGCTAAACGTTCAAAGACTTTTTTCTACACTACCTCCTAGAAAAGAAAAAGGATTTAAAGCCAAGGGGCAAACTTAGCCATGAAAAAAGAGAGAAAAGAACGATAAACAAGTGGAACAAATTATCCCCCTGAAAATGAATGAGATCAGGGAAGGTAATACGTCAATAAGTTCTGAAGATATATATCAGTAATTGTAATAAATACAGATGGATTTGTCCAATAAGGCAAAGATGTTAAAAAGTGTCAATACGAAGAAAATGTCTGACATGCATTCTTTCGATCTGGGAAATGTTTGCATTACTTTTCATCGGTCGAAAAAAAGTACTGAAATATCTGAGAGGAGTTGAACAGATTTTGACATCTCTGTTAGGTTGTTTTTACATTGTACTGTAATGTCACATAAGGGATATCTCCCTGAAGTCATTACTCTGTCCGGAGCTGATTCTTTGGTTCTAAATTTTGGTTATGCAAAGAATATGTCTCCTTATATGTCATAACAATAAAATATATATATCAATATTGACAATTTCAACCATTAGGTTGGTATCTCTGCTGTGAGAACTCAGTCCTCACCTAGTTTCAGTGTTTCGACTCTTGTTGCAAGTCAATACACTAGATCAGTAAGAAATGAAATTCATCAAATTTGAGGAGCGGTTCTTTACCCTTAGCAGTGGAAACTGGCCGCTACGCCAGGCCACAAATACCTTTTTAACTGATAGAATATGCATATTCTGTAATAAAAATTCTATAGAAAACGAAATTCAATTTTTAATTGAATGTGATTTTCATTCAGATATCCGATATGATTTGTTCAAAGAGGGACAAAAAGATAATAGTAGTTTTAACATGTTGAATAATAAAGATAGATTTTTATATTTTATGAAAAATTACAACCTATTTTAGCGAATGCAGTTCATAAAATGTTTTATAGAAGAAAATTTATTGTGTAGAATTATTATATGATGGACTCTCTTATGATCCTTTTTTTTAATCTTAAATTTACTATGTACATATTTTAATGTATAGCGTCTCATAAGCCAAATATGGCTGGATGTCAATATTTTATGTTTGTAAATGTTTTATTTACGTGTTTTATATGTTATGATATGTTTTTATTATTGACATGTGACACTTAAATAAACTATTCTGTCTGTCTGTCTGTCTGTCTGTCTTGACTTGGAATATTTCTGTGAATATTTCGTCACCAGATTAGCTAGATTTAGGTAAATAAATGCATTATTTGGACTTCCTCTACTTAGGCCTGGAGTATCACTGATGAGACAAAACTTGCTAAAATGCGCATATAGTGCACTGAAATAAGATTTAGAAAATTAGATAGATGGAAGTCCGAACATCTATTCTTGAAATTCTTTTCAAATATTGGATGTTGTAACAGTCGAGGTGCAAAAGATGGAAATAGAAAGCTAGAATTTTATGTGGTCCGAGATCCCTCTTTTTAATTCATATTAACATTTATCATTCATTTTTTATTGTGTATTATAATCTTATCTTTCATTTTAAATTTATGAATGTCTCTTTTTATCCCAACGAATTTCAATCTTTATGGGTGCGGCTGCCAAAACTTACATGGAAGTTGAGAAATAAATGCTTCCTTCGGCATTCTAAAATTCTAATCTTGAGCCCCCCCCCCCCCCACCCCCCTTTCTCCAGCAAGCCAAAAATCAGATAAGGCACGTCAATTTAAAAAAGATTCCATATGCTAAGTAAGAAAATTACTGAAGGGATAATAAAAGAGAAAAAGAGAATTTGTGCGTGTTTTCCTGTTATTACTTGGCTCAGGGACGTATATAATTTTATATACGTCTCTATAGGACAGTCGTGAGGAAAAAAACAAACAAAAACAAAAAGAAAAGCTAAGAAAAATAGTACTCTATATTTAATTAAACGTTGTCTGTGAATTAAATTACTTTTTTCCGTTTTGGGTTTTCAAACAGTTCGACATTAATTTTTGTCAAACTATTTCTCTCTTTCCATCCCGTTCAAATTCAAAATCACAACTAATATAGAACCGTTGTATGTTTGAGGGACATATCGGTGTGTTCTTGTCAAAACAACTGGTAATTAGTCGGGTATCTTACACCTAATACAGGAGCATAAAAATGGGACACTATGAATAACACCGGCTTCTTTAAAATTTGAAAAAGAAATATCGGCAGTTTATTGATTCTTGTCCAACCCCCCCCCCCCCCCCCAAATCGAACGGCAGTCTAGCACGACGTCACGGGAAAAATTAGCATGGGAAATGGCCCATCTAAAACTTGTACTCACTATCATATAACATATACCAAAATTTACGACTAAGCGAGATATATTGAATGGTATCAAGTTCATTTAAATTTTTGCTTCATAAAGTAGTCAAAATCGCGTTAATTCAGTTTCCGAAGTGAGTCGCGCGGACAGTAGGCTTAATACACCCTTGAATTTAGGACTATTACAAAGTATATATCAATGACACAAGTAGGGTTAGCAGTATAAATTACATATTCATTCTTTGTTTTATCCAGCAAGAGTATGATTACCTAAAGGAAGATCCGCTGCGACTTTTGAATCAAAATCAATGATTGAAAGGCAAACACAAAATTGCAATATCAGAATCTTAAATCATAATGGACATACAAATCCACGAAATATTAAAACACAACAACCAAAACATCCTGCAAAGAAGCATAAGTGAAATTCCAATCTCCAATGGATATGAGATCAAGTGCCTGAGGATAGTGAGTACATGTATCCCCGAATGGATAGCAACACCCGTCTGTGTAGTAACTGCATCTTTTGGTGTGTTCGTACTTTTCAAAGCTTGATTAAATCAAAGGAGGGGATCTCCAACAACACCAGGTTGTAGCATCCACAGCAAAACCCCAAAACACCCAATACAAAAACACAAAGCAGACAAGCACAGAAAGAGACGCGTAAAAGACAAGGAACGTCAACGCACAACACAGAAACATCAAACACAAAGGACTAAACATAAACCGACGAGACCAATGGGCAACCGGTGCCGAATTAGGACGGCCATCTGCCACGGAAATAGCAGAAGGTATGGTTATCCTGGATTAAGTAAGCACAACCCTCCCACTTTGCCGATTACCCAGAGGTCTCGAAGAACGTACAATTGTGGTGTAAAACAACCACAATTGATGGTGTACAATTGTGGTGTAAAACAACCACAACCACGCTGTCAGATGACCACACACAAACAAGACCGCAAAACGCAGGGGCCCAAGCAACACAGATGAATTTGTAAATGGATATAAAAAGAGGGCGTACGTAATACAATCCGTGCTCTGCCGCCGCGAGCTCACGTATGTTATCACCCGAGGAGTCCGACTGACATTCAGAGAGGACAGGTGGTCGGGGCCCTGTCTTCTCTAAAGCGGTTTGGACAGGGCCCGTCATGGAGTCCCGTCGTCAAAGTCAATCAGAGTGCAAATTTTAAGAATGCGCTTGTACAAGACTGTAGATTGGTCAAGTACCAAGCCTAGTGTCCGTCTGGTGACATTAGGATCATAACCACGGTATAAAAGGCGTTTGATGATTCTGACGCATTTTCGATAGTGATGTTGTCTATCTTTGATCCTTCTTATCTTGTTAATAACGTCACCATAAAATGCAGGTTGTGAAATACCCAAAGTAATATACTCTGTTGCCTGTATTGGTCCGAATTTCAGAAGAAGTTGACAATAATTTTTGTAAAATTTCCAGAAAGTCTTTACTAGTTTGTGAAAGCGAAAACCTTGTGCTAAAAGTTTCTTGGTAATTTGTAAATTTCTACTATGAAAATCCAAAACATCAGTACATGCTCTAGCATACCGGATGTGCTGTGAAATATAGATACCATAGGACGGTAATCTAGGAACATCACCGTCAAGCCAGGGGAAATTTACTATGTTAAATCCAAGATCATCTCTTTTGTCATACACACTTGTATGGATCTCTCCATTAACAATTTTGATATTTAGGTCCAAAAATGGTGTTTCTGTGTTTGAAACGTTTGCCTTGTTTAGAATCAATTCTTGTGGATAAATAACATTTTTATATTTCTCAAAAACAGGATTGTCGATAGTAAGAATATCATCC
The DNA here is from genome assembly GCA_033119305.1 of Pinctada imbricata. NCBI lineage: Eukaryota > Metazoa > Mollusca > Bivalvia > Pterioida > Pteriidae > Pinctada > Pinctada imbricata. Next base: position 91,569,016 of record VSWD01000005.1, read on the forward strand.
AGGTACCTAGAAGTACCAATGAAACATTTCACATCATCATTTTTTCTTTGTTTTTGAAGATTTTTGATAAATTCCTTTTCATACGTGTATAAAAATAAATCTGCAACAAGAGGCGCACAATTAGTACCCATTGGAATCCCTACTACCTACTTGTAGAGTTTCTCACCAAATCTTACATAAATATTGTCCAAAAGGAAGGACAAGGCAATACACAGGTCACCACATGTCCATGATTTGTATGATTTGTAATCTGTGGCGGAAAAGAAACCCTTCGGTTCAGAAGTACAAGTATAAGTTTTCCCCTCTCGATCAAAACACCATTTAATGAGTTTGGACAGTCGATCATTTATTTTGTCGTGAGGAAGCGTGGTGTACATATTAGAAAAGTCGTATGAAGATATCGTATTTGCTTCAAAATTTCTTGATTTCATTTTGTCAATCACATCCCCTGAATTTTTAATAGACCAAAAGAAGTTTACGCCATTCCTGCTGATGACAGCTTCACAATATTTTGCCACGTGTTCCTTTATAGCCGCGAGTGCTGGCGTCAGATTTCTAGACAAAATTGTTGTTGAGATAGAATTGCTAGAATTAGCAATGTATCGAAACTTGTAAGGAGACTTGTGAAGTTTTGGTATATGTAACTATATGCTACGGTTGTAAATCCATTATCTATGAAAGTACTGATTTGATAAAGAACCAAAATTCATACAAATTGAATGAATCAAAATAAGATAAAACATAAGAAAATGATGGTTTTAATCAACAGAGTTGGACACTTCGGTTTATCAAAACTATCGATTAAATACACAAAATTAACAATAATTCAATACATATATATGTATTTACACAGATATTAAGAACCCAAATAATGACAATAACAAATCATACAGCTACTACAAATTGGTCAAAAATCGTATGAACTGATTTCAGAAAATCTGCTATCTACATTACATCTACATTGAGCTGATTTATTTTTGTCAATAGATTCTCTCAAAAAAGATTGTTCATTCATATGTTGCATCCTACATCCAGTTTAATTCAAGGGTCCTTGTTTTATTCAGCAAGAGTATAATTACCTAAAGGAAGATCCACTGCGACTTTTGAATTAGAATCAATGATCGAAAGGCAAACACAAAATTGCAATCAGAATCTAAAATCTAATGGACAACAAATCCACGAAAAATTAAAACAAAACGACCAAAACATCCTGCAAAGAAGCATAAGTGGAATTCCAATCTCCAATGGATATGAGATCAAGTGCCTGAGGACAGTGAGTACATGTGTCCTTGAATGGATAGCAACACCCGTCTGTGTAGTAACTGCATCTTTTGATGTGTTTCTACATTTCAAAGCTCGATAAAATGTAACTAGATGCTACTGTTGTATGTCCATTATCTATGAAAGTACTGATTTGAAAAAGAACCAAAATTCATACAAATTGAATGAATCAAAATAAGATAAAACATAAGAAAATAATGGTTTTAATCAACAAAGTTGGATATTTCGGATTGTCTAAAGGCTGTAAGTTCAAAACTATCGATTAAATACCCAAAATTAACAATAATTCAATACATGTATATGTAGTTACACGGATAGTAAGAACCAAAATAATGACAATAACAAATCATACAGCTACATGTACTACAAATTGGTCAAAAATCGTATGAACTGATTTCAGAGAATCCACTATCTACATTACATCTACACTGAGCTGATTTATTTTTGTCAATAGATTCTCTCATAAAAGATTGTTCATTCATATGTTGCATCCTACATTCAGGGAAGTTTAATTTAAGGATTTCGCTCGCTAGAGTTGATGATGTCACAGATCCTGTTGGAGAATTCCCACAAGGCAAATAGAAGTCAGGTATACCAGATGAATCAGTATCCTCTGCTTCACATCTGTTCACGAATTGAACTGTTCTTCTCTGAGGTATGTCTAATGTTTTTGTACATACCGCCTCACAATATTGACAACCGTCCGTCCTTTCAGAAATTCTCATTTCTCGACCATCATAATCTTGATTTCTTGAAGTCTCTTGGCAATTGTTCCCAGGAATGATCCTATTAGTTGTTGTAGAGTTTCTGATGGACTCTTTAATATTCATATGATTCCGTATACAATTATTCTCAAAACCAAGCGAATAACCTTAAAATATAGAAAAAGCGAATTGATTTGGAAAGAACTGGAAATGCTGTAATAATATAGTCTAGGTGCCATTCATGAAACCCAAAAATTTGTTACGCACAAAATGTTTTTGCATGAAAGTGTTGCCAATACCCTCTAATTTGATAATCCGGCGGATGCCTCTCTGGCATCCTTGGGCATTTCGAAATTTTGGGGTAAAATGGAATTTTGCGAAGAAAAATCGTTGAAAATAGGAAATATACAATTTCTTTTTCCATGCTGCAGCTAGATCAACAAGAACGACATTTAATTGTCTTTAAGTCTCAAGCTCAAATTACCAATTTACTTGTGAAAAAAAATGGGGAAAACTATGGATTTCCGATGAAAAATCGTTTAATAAGAAATATCTTATTTGTTTCAACATTGGCTTGTAAATAGCTTTCTCTGTTTCATAACTTTATACTTACTATCTGTTTGATCCTTCTTACAGGGGTGAATATCTGTAATACACACATGGTAACATAAATTAAAAAAAAACTTTTTAAATACTCTTGTTATTGGATATGCATTATCAATAAAATCATCAGAGAAAAGGAATTAATACATATATTTCTCTTGTTTATACTTTGATAATTGATATTGTAATGTTATTGCTAAAAGTCTTTATCGATATTTTACTGCGAAAGAAAGGTTATCATGTATGCTAACAACAACAGCTCTCAAGTTGACATTTTTAAATCAATTCGCAGATATTCACTTTGTTTATAAATACTGAAACTTACTTCTTATTTTACAGAAAGCTATAGCTGATATAATGATACAGACGAAAATTAAAACTGCAATCAAAATAGGTACTAAAGGCTTGGTGGTCTCATTCCGTAATATCTGTGTGACAAGGTTTGTAACATCTGTACTTTTTGTACTCTGCGGTCCCTTTGTAGTTGATCCTGTTAAATATTCACTCCAACTTTTTAGAGTAGAAGTTATAGATTTCACAGTTGGAGCTGGGGTTCTTGAGACAGTCGTGCCGTGTTCATGCGGGCCACATTTAAGGTATGTCGTGTCGATCGATTTGCAGCCTCTGGACTTATTGAAAACCCCTATAAGGAGAAATAACTATGAGAATTCATCACCAACAGGATAAACATCGTACCGATATTAGCAAATCTAGGAGAAAATCGAAAGATTCTTATTGTACCTTGGTTACATAATAGTACAATATTTCCATCGCAGAGGAATCCCCATGTTAAGCGCCCGTTAGGCAAACGGATTTATAAACTATAATTCTGGTTGCCTACTATGACGTCACGCTTTAGTTTTGAAAGTACGGAGAATTTACCAACGTTCAGATACTTTTGACGTTATAACATGCAAAAGGCTCATAATAAATGCTAAACGGGGTGTCCGATATTTAGCACAAATGGAAATATAAGTAATGACTGTCTTACTTTGGGTGTTCATGGTAGTATAATTCTGGTTGGACACGTGCAAATTTTCCGAGAATCGCTTCGCGATTCACGGAATTTGCACGTGACCAACCAGAATTATACTACCATGAACACCCAAAGTAAGACAGTCATTTCTTAAATATATACTCTTTTCTAAGACATTACATGTATTACCTTTCCTGTCAGTTGAGATACTACCCGATGCAATGTACGTTCCTTCTTTTGAAACATTTATTGGAGGCTGCGGCTTACTTTTGACATTAACAAGAATTCTATCGTGTCCATAGTAAATGCATGTTACTGAGTATCGTACCCTCTGTCAAATACAGTAAAAGAATAACGAAATTAAATTCAGAAAATAATAAATCCCTTGTAATGTTCTGAAACAGCGTTATACCAAAACACGAAGCGGGAATATTGGTCTCTAAGGTTTCTTTATTTTTAATCCGCTATGATAGACAGTGCTTGTACCATCCTTAGATATGTGACTATTAATATATCCAATTTCTATCGGATTTGCAATTTTATTGACATCTATCGTAGCATGTCTTATCAATAAAGAGATTAAACAAGCAAAAAGAGGGGTGCAATGTTTCTCATGGGAATCTAGACAATTTGTTGGAAACCATCTTTCTGAGGAAAAATGTCATTCTTCTACTTTTCTCTCGAATGAACCAATTTTCAAGTTTTTCTCATTATAATTACTGATACCTGATATAGCAATATAAATAAACAAAAATCAGCTTGAATTATATTGGAAAGTAGAATACAGAATGCTTATGTAAATGTTAAAGATAAAATTTAAAAAAAAAAATGAATTTCACTCGAATATATTCATTTGAGCTGCTCTTTTGATTTTATTATTATCATTGAGATTAGATGAGAGGTCTCCCCACAACCAGCTGTGATATATTGTTTGCAAGGATTTGGTGTTCAAATATGAAAAATATAGGTCAATTTTCCCCCTGTTGAAACCATATTTGAAGGATAACATTTATGGCTGTCCAAATTGATAAAAAACCCAACTATTTTTCGCTTCACCAGCTTATCAGTCATTGAGACACAAAGGTAAGGAGGAGAACTCAAAAATGACAACAGTGGAACACACACGCATGATAAGAGAAAAGGTAACAATCCGACAGAGAATGAAGGGCAACACTATATTTATGAATAATCTCCACAGAATCCAACTGAAAATTATCATTAAATTCAAAATGGTTGAAAGAAATATAAAGTAACAAATAAATGTTGTCGCACTAGGATCTTTTTTGTGTGTGCAAAATTCAGAAAATTGAACTTCCAAGATACATTATGACTGTGTGGATTCAATATAGAGGTTTCATTCTGTTGCTTAGATACATCTATGTACGGAAGCCCGTTAGTGCCAAATATGAAAAAATAAAAAAGAAAGAAATGCGAAATATGTTTAGGAAAATGAGAAATAAATTTAGAAAAACGAGAAATAAATTAAGGAAAATGAGAAATATATTTAGGAAAATGAAAAATAAATTTAGGAAAATGAGAAGTATATTTAGGAAAATGAGAAATATATTTAGGAAAATGAGAAATATATTTAGGAAAATGAGAAATAAATTTAGGAAAATGAGAATTGTATTTAGGAAGATGAAAAATAAATTTAGGAAAATGAGAAATATATTAAGGAAAATGAAAAATAAATTTAGGAAAATGAGAGGAAAGGCAAATGAGGGAGGAAGGAGAGAGGGTGGGAAAAGAGGTAGAGAGGAGGTCGGAGAATGGGAAGGGGATGGGAGAGGTAAAGGGGCTAGAGGGGGAAGTGGAAAAATAAATGTGGGGGAACAGAGTGAAAGGGAGAGTGAGGATGGAAGGAGAAGTGGGGAGGGAGCGGAATGTATAGGGGAGGGAGGGAGGTAAGAGGATGGGAGGGGAGAGGGATACCCTCCTGTCCATTCCCCCATGAAAATAAATGGAAACCACAAAAAGAAATACAATATGTATAAACACGGAAGTCCCCCACTACACTCTACTTTTACCACTCCCAGAATATTAATGAGATGCATATCAAGAGATAAGTATTTCTTCTACTCCTTCCCCGACCCCCGCTGCTTTTAAGAGAAAAATTAACAATTTGTACTGGTCAAGAAGCATAATAAACCTTACGAGCTGTTCGCCAGACCGATAATTTCTAACCCCTACAAGTGATTATTTTTCCTCAAGATGGGTCATCTAGCTTTCGACAATTTTCGAAATGGACGTTTAAAATTAACCCACCCGATGAAGGGGATGAAGTCAAACTTACCAATTCACCGTTATGATCTGAAATTTCCCCACATCGACTAATTCAGAGCTGAATTTATTCAATTTGAAGACGTTTACATTTATACCACTTGGTGAGTGTCACTGCTGGTGGACCAGGAGTCCCCGAGGGCACATGTAGCCAAGTTCGATCAATTTCGGCTGATCGTTTCTTCAACGCAATCTAAATTTCTGTTATCAAAATTTCTTGAAATTTCTAAAAAGTGGGTCCTGTAGCATCATATCCCACCCATCCTGCTACGTCTTTCGGTACCCTTTTTCGACATAGTAACTTTCATACTTTTTGGCATATTACATTGTTTAGATTTAGGATTTAGGATCACTGATGAGGGTTAAGTACCCGAAACGTGCATGTCTGGTCCACGTTGCCAATTTATTTGTTCTTAAATGATGCTATTCAATTTGAAGACGTTTACATTTATACCACTTGGTGAGTGTCACTGCTGGTGGACCAGGAGTCCCCGAGGGCACATGTAGCCAAGTTCGATCAATTTCGGCTGATCGTTTCTTCAACGCAATCTAAATTTCTGTTATCAAAATTTCTTGAAATTTCTAAAAAGTGGGTCCTGTAGCATCATATCCCACCCATCCTGCTACGTCTTTCGGTACCCTTTTTCGACATAGTAACTTTCATACTTTTTGGCATATTACATTGTTTAGATTTAGGAACACTGATGAGGGTTAAGTACCCGAAACGTGCATGTCTGGTCCACGTTGCCAATTTATTTGTTCTTAAATGATGCTATTCAATTTGAAGACGTTTACATTTACACATAAGCTGTAATTTTCCTTAACCCCCCAAGGGAGGATCTATATTTTTTCCAGTGAAGATCAAAGTCATCAGGGGAAGGAGCCAATGGCTTAGAACAAAATATACGTATGGCACGATCCATTTGATATTCGGGGGGGGGGGGGGGGGGCTTGGGATTTTTTCGAAAAAAATAATTTTGCTGTGAATTTTGATGAAAAAAAATTTTGCTTATGGTGTGACAGAAAAAAATAATATTGCTCTTACAAGTAATCTAAATTTGAAGAATAACCATAAAATTCGCTTAAAATTCCTGACAATTTTTCGGCTCGCTTCGCTCGCTGCAGTTTTTACTTCATATGAAAAATTTTTGGCTCGCTTCGCTCGCCATAGTTTTGTTCACTCACTGTAGTTTTCTTCTGTCATGGCAAGTTCATATTGGAAAAATATCAAAGGTATGCATGTGACTGAAACAAAGACCTTCCTTAAATGCTTATATACATTATCGATAATGACAATATAATTTATTACTATTAATCGATACATGTCTAATTTTATATACAAGCGTGGAAGAAGAATTCAATTAAGTTTTTTACTAGTTTTAATTTTTACATGTAAAAATTGGTCTAGAAGACACTCCCCTCAGGTCCGCTTACATGTTACATGACCTTATATACATTTTATTTGCTGAAAATTATCTATCATATTATCTTTTATTTCTCTCAGTTTAGAAGTGAATGCAAATTTTCATAAAAATGGAGTAATGATTAGTGTAATTTAAGTGAAAATAAAGAATTTCTATTGAAAAAAACACTAACATTCTTAATATACACATCAATCGTTAGAAAAAAATTCCTTGCTCCAACTTTGCAAGAAAAAAATCATTTTGCCCCGGTCCCGAGCGAAAAAAATAATCTTGCCCCGACAAAAAACCCAAGCCCCCCAGAATATCAAATGTACCGTGCCTAAAAATGTTTAACATTTTCAGTTTGCACATTTTAACCCCCCCCCCCCCGAATCTTGATTCGCGTATGAATTTGTGTTTTCATTAGTAAAAATGAAATTATTATATATATATATAATATATCTTGTCAGTTTAAAATGCACACACTGAGTAACATCAGAGAGAGAGAGAGAGAGAGAGAGAGAGAGAGAGAGAGAGAGAGAGAGAGAGAGAACCTAACATTATAGCTTTGACCAGTGGCCGGTTGGTTCGCCGCTGTTACATCATATACATCATAGACGCATGTAAAAGTAATCAAGCAGCGGGGGTTGCTTTGAATTTTTCATTTTCCTAAATATATTTCTCATTTCCCTAAATATATTTCTCATTTTCCTAAATCTATTTTTCATTTTCCTAAATATATTTCTCATTTCCGTCTTTTTTATTTTTCATATTTGGCATTAACGGGCTTCCGTATCTATGAATCAAAATATGGAAAGAAAATGTGACTTGTGCAGGGTTTGCAAAATTTCAATTACTAGCAGAAGCTAGATATGCATTTAGGAAACACTGAGGTCGTCTGACTTTCAAATCAAAGACATAGTAACAAATAGTTGAAATACAACCACAACGTCATCAATAAGTTAGAGAACATGAAACAGCGAAAAGACACAAGGATCACACACAATTATGGAGGGACATCAATAAGTATCCAGTGTCGACTTTGGGTGACCTTCCACTATATCTAAAACTAATGATGCGGTAACGGTAAGGGGTACTGACTTTTAAAAATGATCAAAAAATGAATGGTAAAGAGAAAATAATACTTACCCTGAGTTTCCATCTTCGACATTCATTTTGTATGTTTTCTTCCAAAGTAATTTCATAAGTTTCGGAGAGTGGATTACCCGTTGCGAAAAGCTCTAGGTAAAATCCTCGTAGATTTTGGATAGAAGCTGAAGTGAACAAAGTTAACGGATTAATGTAACCGTAAGGCATACAAAATAAGGGAGACGAATAAAACAAAAAGGCAGTTCTAACGTTAAGATGTGCATGCATTTACCTTTTATTCTAGCATTTTCTCTTTTGCAACACTCATGATGATAGAAAATTTAGATCGAATAAATTTCCAATATATTCAAATCACTCTCAAAAGTTTTATTGTGACCAAGCTTACAGTTACATATATTTTGGAGAAAACATAGAACAATGAAGTTGCGCCATGAAAAAAATCTATAATTTACACAAAAGATAAATAATGATTAGAAACGACATATGATTTTGGAACTCTACATATAAATGAAAAAAGAGTTCTGTTTCATTACCTTCCTCTGCATTCCAATGTATAACAAGCGTTGTGGATGTTGTATTAGGTAGCACTGTCACCTGGAGACATGACGGATGACCAGGAAATTTAACAGCAGCTACCAAAAGGGGTACAATGAGATTAATTAGATTGTCAATTGTGAAATATATACTCTATTTTAACATTTATGTGCACCATATGCGCATTTCAACACGTTATGCCTCATCAATAATGAACGAGGCCAAAAAAGAGAGAATTCAAACAATATGAAATAATTATTAAGAGAAGTCTAAACTTGACCTAAACTACACGTGGGTCCTGTAGCATCATATCACACCCATTCTGCTACTTCTTTTGGTACATTTTTTGACATAATAATTTTCATACTTTTTGGCCATATTACATTGTTTAGACTTAGGATCGCTAACGAGGGTTTAGTACCCGAAACGTGCATGTCTTGTCCATGCTGTAGATTCATCAGGTCTTAAATGATGCTATTGAATTTGAAGACGTTAAAATTTTCTACCAAAGAACCTGCTAGGGACAGATGATTGACAGAAAAAATCATATGCATAGGCTTTTACGATGTAGTATGATTTGAGGGGTTGTAAAAACAGTCTATAAATGACATCAACATGATTTTTTATATTATTTACGTTGCTAAGACATCAGCATAGAACACATTTTCCACTTTCGTCCGTTAACCGTATGACGAAATGTTACAGTGAGCAAGTACTCAAGGTTCTTTACCAAATGGGTTCTTTATTCAGATATTAAGTTTTAGTCCTCTACCGGCAATGCCGAAGGGGAGTCTTAATTTCCTCTCGGTATGTCTGTCCTTCTGTCCGATTTGTTTTACTAATAAACATATTAGAAGTACCTATCACTTATTCAGTCTCAAAGTCTAGAGGGCTAGGCCAAATCTTTAGAATTTCCACAGGAACGGTTGCGAACCTCGGAATGAGTAACGTTCCAATGTGAGACCAGGTGCCCGGGGAGAGTCCGCGTCTCCTAATTGCATGCAACACCCGTCGCAACAGCTACATGGAAACTTGTCAAATTCCATTATTGGCTCGATGTACATATTGATGTACACATCAGGTAAGCATTACTTGTTTGGTGATGATGACTGTCATTCAATCACAATTCAGAATGCCTCTTATCAATCAACTAAATAATTTAAGATTTTTGGTTTAAGATGCATTCTCGCTTAGGACACCTTATAAGGGATTCGCTAAATGTATCTTCATTGAATTGATTCAAGGTATCGCCACTGTAAGTTTTCTCATTCTGAATTTGATGTTGGGGCCAATGAACGAAATACTTGTTTTATAACTATAGAGATAGAGGAATTTTAAAAAAATGTTATATATGTAGTATCCAAGTAAATAGGACTAAAAAGGCAGCTAAGATTCTTATTTACCTTCTCTCGTTGTATTATTTTAAAACAAATTGGAATAACAAATATGGACAATGACCATATCCTTATAATACGAACGTGTCTTCGTGAAGAACATTTCAAACCAACTTTTATGCACCGGAAACGTGTTTCGGATATTAATTCCTCATCAGTAAAGCTTCCAGCCAAAGTGATTGTCATACGCCTTCAAAATTCATTCCAGTCCATGGGCGGATCCAGGATTATTTTCAGGGGGGGGGGGGGGTGTTCCTAAAGTCCGAATTTATTTGAAGAGTCAAAAAAAAGGGGGGAGCACACGCCAAAAAAGTCCTTAATTGATGATTGTCAGTTCTGTTTCTAATTATTCAAATGAAACAGATGACTGGCGTACAGTGTAGCGAGCAATAAGCTTACGATCCTGAACTTTCACATCACAGGACTTGATTAACGATTGTCAGTTGTAAATACAACAAATGGTGAGCGCTAGCGAGGCTGCGAAATTTTTTACCGAGACCTCCATTCGTGCCTTTTTCAGTTTCATTACTCTAAGTGTCCATGTTTATTAACCAAGGTGTAAATTGTATATGGGTTGTATATATAGGAAAGCGCAGTATCATTTGAAAATAACATTCATGTATGACTTTTTGTAATAAATTTTGCGGAAGCGCGCCAGAGAAAACTTTTGAAATGCTGACGGCAAAATATAATCAAAATGAAAGATTTCCATCACAAATTTATAATATATTTTTGAAATATTATAATAACAAAAGGGAAATTGGGACTTAATCTCATGAAATATGTTTATTTATATACAAAAATTATCTATGCTTCGAAAATTTCAGGGGGGCCGGGTCCGGACCCCTCCCCTCTCCCCCACCCCTCGACCCGCGCATGCAGTAGCGCCCTCTGGTTTTATATATTTTTTTTTTATTTAATTTGTGCATTTATTTTACAGAAAGTGCGCGGCCCCAAATTTCCTGTCGGGTTGATTTAGTAGCGTATCCAACTAGAATCTATGTTCAAAATAGCATTGGAGAGGTGGTGCTCAGATATTAACCTTTAATCTCGATTTTATTTCTGGATGTAATGACGAAATGAGTTGTCGAAATAGCAAAAGAATACATATGATGTGAAATTGACAAAGGGCCAGAACAAAGCTTCTTTCAGGCGACAGAGATGGAAAGAAGTAATTAATACGATTTTAACTGCTCCACACTGCAACGAGAAATAAGTATTTATAATAATAATAATACGAAAGTGTTCCAACTGTATACCTTATTGAAGAAAATTTCTAACAAATTTTTATGCACCAGACACGTGTTTCGGATATTAAATCCTCATCAGTGAAGCTTTCAGTCAAAGTGATTTTCACACATCCCAAAAATGCATTTCAGTAGCGCCCTCTGGTTTTATTTTTTAAAATTCAAATTTTTGAGAGGAAGGAGTCAAAGCTGTACTTTTTATCATTAATCATTAAGATACACTGGATTATATTTTTTTGACGGATTATGGTTGGAAAACAGTTTTTAGTAGAGGTTCTACAGTACTTGCTTTCTATAACTTTTGTGAAATTCTGTGAATGATTGCAGGGCTGATTTCGAAAATAAGTCAGATTTATTTGTAGTCATCTTTTTATCTTATCAGATAAAAAAAACCCCATCTTATCAGAAGACCTTGAGTTCTTGTTTCCTGTAAGGGATCTTGAAATTTCGACGTCGAAAACTTGAAATGTGATGCTTGTTGGACAGACAAAGGCAGCTTACGGATTATTTTGACAATAGCTCAATAGGGCTAAGTGTAACTCTTTGAAACTAACCTTCCGGAGAGTAGTAATCCGAAATCCGACGAACGCTGCAACTCACATTCTATAATGAAAAATATGAAAGAATCATACAACTACCTTAATTTATTCTTTGTCAATGTAATACATGACACTAGTAAGAGAAATGAGAGGATCTTAGACCACACCCGACCGCAGCACCCAAATAAAAGTTCCAAAACACCCGATGCAAAAACACAGATCAAGCAAGCACAGCGAGAGACGCAAAGGAGACGCGCGGCACAGTAACACGAAACATAAAAGACCACACATAAACCAATGAAACAAATTGGCGTTCGGTGCCTACCTAGGATGGCAATCTGCCAAGCAAGTAGCAAATGGTGTAGATATCCTGACCACATGCGCACAACCCTCTCACTTTTCTGGGTACCAAAAAGTCCCACAAAATGCACAATTGCAGTTCAATGTAAAACAACCTACCCGCCGCAAGACGACCACAAAAAGAAGACAGCAAAACGCAGAGGCCCAAGCAACAAAGAAGAATATATAAATGGAAATAAGGGGGAAATTCAGTCCGTGTTCTGCCGGCCGCAGCAAGCCCACGCGTGCAACACCAGGGGAGCCCGACATACCCCCCAGAGAGGACAGGCGGTCTGTCAGGGTCCGCCATGGAGCCCCGCTGCCACAGAGTAACTCTCATTTTCATTTCTGAAGTAAAATTGCGACAGTCTTTTTAATTTGCATATCGCAATTTTAAATACGATGATCTCACATTGATAGGGGTATCAAATATTCTTCTATTAATCATGACAAAAATTAACTTTTACCTTGTTTACAAATATATTTATTTGTCATAAGTATATTTGTTAACATTGTTAAAGGTCTTCAAATTCAGTAACATCATTTAAGAACAGATAAATTTGGAGCTTGGACCAAACATGCACGTTCGGGTACTGATCCTCGATAAAAACAATAAAATATTGCCAATAAGTTTAAAAATAATTATGTATGTCCAAAAATGTACCGAAAGACGTAGCAGGATGAATGGGATATGATGCTACAGGACCCACGTTTCAGAAATTTCAAGAAAATTTGATAACAGAATTTTTTGAATGCGTTGAAGAGGCGATCAACCAAAGTTGATAATACATTTTGATGATTGTGTTTAAATTTGATTGTAAACCTATTGTCATGTCATAATCTCTTCACATTTTATATCAACAGTGATAGACCAATTTGGGTAAACATATTGATAGATATAATAGAATATACGATTCAGAAAGAAAATATAACGCACTTTCATTACATGAAACGTTGGACGTAGACAGTGTAAGATTAATGCATGGAGGTCAAATTGGGTTTTTAAAGAAATAACTTCATAAGATAAGAAAAAAAAAAAACAGAACACATATCGATAAATTCAATATTCTCACCTGGTCGGCGCAGGGGTTTCCTAATTCACATTGGAAAGGGCCATTGTAAGCGTTTATACAAGAAAACAACAGCACAAGAACATAGATCATGACATACCACAGGAAGTACAAGGAAAGAAACCTCATTTTAAAATGTTAATATTTGTTTGTATTCTGATAACATTTATCAGGGGAAATAACCCAATAGTTTTATCATTTTTAAGGTCACAAGATAACGTCCATTTTATTGATGGAAAGGGCCATGCATATCATTTTTCTCGCAAAAGATGATACCGTAAGAGGCATGATAAACACAATTTTTACATCAAACGATCTGATTGCAATGCAGATTTCCCGTATTTAGTGTTTCACATTACCAAATCTAGATGGAATTAAGGGAGCGAAATGCCTTTACAATTTCTTTTTCATTATTGATAGATAGCATACTGTTACCTTCTTACATTTTAGGGATTACCACGATACGACCATCCCACTTATTGACTAAATGGTTATCTTATCTTTGTTAACATTTAAATATTGATATTCGACAACTCAATGGTTATTCAAATTCAGAGTCGAAAACAAGAAAAAAAAAGCAATATAAAAAATAACATGCTTTTGCAGTTCATAACATTTGCTTTTCATAATATCATATTATTTGAATTTCCTCCCTTTCGGCCTCGAGCATCACTGATGAGACATAACTTGATGAAATGCGCAAATTGAGCACTACAATTTATAATAGAAAATATATTTCAATTGAAAATGCTAATAATTGATATACTACTCCAGAGTAAACTTTAGCAACACGGACTTTATTCAAGGGGCAAGGCGACCGGAGGTATGAATATTTGTGGGCGACTTTAAATTGTCACAGATAAATATTTTGGACGATACAATGAAAGTTTAAAGTACTCTAACATCTCGTTGTTCACAAAGATATTTAGCTTAGAACCATTGAAACACCAAATTTTATATGTTACACTGTTTTAATAATTTCTGAAAGGCTAAAAAAACAAATGTTGCTAGCGAGTGGCATATGCTCACTATCTGCATTCGATCTCATCTCAATAAGGAAATTTCTCCTTTGAAGAATGTTTTAGTTGCTTCAGTAAGTTTTCTGTTTTTCTTATTGCTGGATGCCCATTGATTATGATATTTTGATATTGATTTTTGGTTGAAAGTTTGATTTTTCATTCACTGATGATACCTGTCTTCCCTACATAATGAAAGGTGGTAGGATCCTGCTTTCAAACCACATGAGACAATTTCAGTCAGTTGATGAAACCAAAGAACTAAATGCTATACAAAAACAAAGCTGAAAGTATTGACGAAAATGTAAGTGTCCCATTGCTGACCATGAAAGACTAATAAATGATCAAGCTAGGAATGCAAAGCTCATAGAAAGGAATGACCTATCACTAAGGTCAAATACAAACGGTCAATAGTAAATCGATTGATAAAATCTAACCTTATGAACTAGAACAAGGAAACAACCGAGAGCGACAGATCCGCTTCGTACTTGGTTATACTTCTATCTTTCGACGCAAACGGTCATCTGAATAACTTTCTGTATGACAAGCGTGATAATTTCAGCTTCCACATAATTAACTTAGCTTACGGCGTTTTTGTTTCTCAGCTAATTCGGTATGTTCCAAATATGAAGCTTTCATCGTTAGAGCCAGACGCCTTGTTAGTGAGCGACTTTTTCAGGGTTATATTACACAACTGCTGGAATCATCTATGTCTTCCGAAATGGAAGTAACCGGATGTGACAGTGCTACCGAATAGTCCATTTTCCAGAAAATATCTATGACCGTTTTAAACCTTGATTTTATATGTACAGACACCAGACATCACATTATTTGGCAAAATTTTCAATTGTGACGTCACATCTGATCGCACTGTCTTGAAGCACCTTGATGTGTTGTCATGCTTTCTATTTTGACGTCACAATGAAAATATCGCCAAATTTTGTGATGTCTGGTGTCTCTCCGCTTTATGAATCTATTGGAAAATCAGCTATTGAAGCGGCGGGTGTTGCATGCAAGCAGGAGATGCTTACTCTTCCTGGGCACCTGGTCTCACTCCCATATCGGGGGTTCGTTTCTTTTCATGTGGTGGAGGTTTTTGTTTGTTTGCTTTGGTTCCTAATTTATCCTGATTTTATATGCCTTCGGTTTCTGATTTTCTGAATTATCGATTTTGTGCTGTATACAGGGATATGGTCATTATCCATATTTGTCATTGAGGAAGTTCTTTGGTCGCAACGGGATATTATAAAGGCATATCAGATCCTCTTTCCATAATGATCAGTTGAATGGCTGTCAACATCACCAAACAAGACATCTTTACCTTATATGTATATTAATATGTACTTTGAGACAATGACCGAATTTGACAAGTTTTCATGGAGCTGTTGCGACGGGTGTTGCACGTAATCCAGAATAACCACACCATTTGCTACTTTCTTGGCGTGGCAAATGGCCATCCAAAGTCGGCGTCGGTTGCCCATTGGTCTCGTCGGTTTATGTGTAGTCTTTTGTGTTTTATGTTTACATGTCGTATGTCTCTTTTCCGTCTCATAATATTTTCGTCTTTTGTGTTTTTGCATCGGGTGTTTTGGTGTTTGGCTGTTGGTGCTGCTACAGGGTCTTGTTGGAGATCCCCTCCCTTCTTGCATGCAGACAGGAGACGCTGACTCTCCCCGGAAACCCGGTCCCACTTCGGAATATAGTTCATTCCGGGATTTGCAACCGTTTCAATGGAAATCTAATGATTGTGCCTTACCTTCTCGATTTTGAGACTGAATAAATGATGGGCACTTCTTTGATATTTATATATCAATCAAAACGGCAAAAAAATAATCAACTTTTGTTTTACGGTTACTTTATCATTTCATGACTGTCATTGTTTGGCATTGTTTTTGGATGTTTATGACCTACAACTTACCATTCTGCGAAATCCATGTAGTGTTTGTTTCCATTCCATTTACTAATACAGTCTTTTAGGCATTATTTGAAGTTTATATAGAAATGTGAACATTCTATCAGGTGTTATCATACAACATCTTATTCTCGATCATTTTAGGGTTATTCTAGGCTATAAATTGTGTGATGTTTCAGATATCATTAAAAATAAAATTTTCTAAAGTTTGTTTATTTCTAGTTTTGACTATTTCTCCGTGTATTGCTCCAACAGGCTGCCTGAGATTTTACAGAAACCTGATCACAATACCTAAGTGTTTGGTCTAGTTGTGTTCCATACGTGGATGGCAAATTTTTATGTATCAGCTTTTTCAGCTTGCTCTCTGATAATTTCTCCCCTCTTAAAAGAAGGGAGGAGATCTCCAACAAGACCCCTTGCAGCATCAACAGCAAACCTCCAAAACACCCGATGCAAAAACACAAAAGACGAGTACAGCACCAGACGGAAAAGAGACACGCGACATGTAAACATCAAACACATAAACCGACGAGACCAATGGGCAACCGATGCCGACTTTGGACGGCCATTTGTCACGCAAGTAGCAAATGGTGTAATTATCCTGGATTACATGCACACAGCCCTCTCACTTCTCCAGTAACCCAGAGGTCTCGAAGAACCTACAATTGTGGTGTAAAACAACCTCCACACTGTAAGATGACTTCACAAAAACAAGACCGCAAAACGAAGAGGTCCCAGAAACACAGATGAATATGTAAATGGATATAAAAAGAGGGCGTACGTAATACAGTCCGTGCTCTGCCGGCTGTAGCGAGCTCATGTATGTAATCACCCGAGGAGTCCGACTAACATTCAGAGAGGACGGGTGGTCGGGGCCCTGTCTTCTCTAAAGAGGTTTGGAGAGGGCTCGTCATGGAGTCCCGTCGTCACAGTCAGTCAGAGTGCAAGTCTCAAGGATGTGCTTGTACAAGACTGTAGATTGGTCAAGTACCGAGCCCAGTGTCCGTCTGGTGACATTAGGATCATATCCACGGCACAAAAGGCGTTTGATGATTCTGACGCATTTACGATGGTTATGCTGCCCACCTTTGATCCGTCTAATTTTGTTTATCATATCACCATAAAAGACAGGTTGTGTAATACCCAAAGTAATGTACTCTGTTGCTTGTATAGATCCGAATTTTAAAAGAAGTTGACTGTAATTCCTGTAAAACTTCCAGAAAGTCTCAACCAGCCTATAAAAGCGGAAACCTCGACCCAAAAGTTCCCTGGTAATTTGCAAATTTCTATCGTGAAAACCCAAAACATCAGCACATGCTCTAGTGTATCGGACGAGCTGTGATATGTAAATGCCACACGACGGTAATCTCGGAACATCGCCGTCAAGCCAGGGAAAATTTACTATGCCGAATCCAAAATCATCCCCTCCGTCATACACACTTATATGAATCTTTCCGTTTACAATTTTGACACCTAGGTCCAAAAATGGTGTTTCTGTATTTGTAACTGGAATTTTACAAAAATTATTGTCAACTTCTTCTGAAATTCGGACCAATACAGGCAACAGAGTATATTACTTTGGGTATTTCACAACCTGCATTTTATGGTGACATTATTAACAAGATAAGAAGGATCAAAGATATACAACATCACTATCGAAAATGCGTCAGAATCTTCAAACGCCTTTTATACCGTGGGTATGATCCAAATGTCACCAGACGAACACTAGGCTTGGTACTTGACCAATCTACAGTCTTGTACAAGCGCATTCTTAAAACTTGCACTCTGACTGACTGTGACGACGGGACTCCATGACGGGCCCTGTCCAAACCTCTTTAGAGAAGACAGGGCCCCGACCACCTATCCTCTCTGAATGTCAGTCGGACTCCTCGGGTGATAACATACATGAGCTGGCGGCGGCAGAGCACGGATTGTATTACGTACGCCCTCTTTTTATATCCATTTACATATTCATCTGTGTTGCTTGGGCTCCTGCGTTTTACGGTCTTGTTTGTGTGTGGTCATCTGACAGTGAGGAGGTTGTTTTACACCACAATTGTACGTTCTTCGAGACCTCTGGGTAATCGGAAAAGTGGGAGGGTTGTGCTCACGTAATCCAGGATAACCATACCTTCCGCTATTTCCGTGGCAGATGGCCATCATAAGTCGGCACCGGTTGCCCATTGGTCTCGTTGGTTTATGTGTAGTCCTTGTGTTTGATGTTTCTGTGTTGTGCGTTGACGTTCCTTGACCCTTACGCGTCTCTTTGTGCTTGTCTGCTTTGTGTTTATGCATTGGGTGTTTTGCTGTGGGTGCTACAACCTGGTGTTGTTGGAGATCCCCTCCTTTTTTTAAATTCCTGTGGATAAATTTCATTCTTATATAATTCAAAAGCAGGATTGTCAATGGTTAGAATATCATCCAGAATACCCAGAAGTATTATTGAAACATTTCAGATCATCAAATTTTCTTTGCTTTTTTGAAATTTTGGATAACTTCTTTTTCATAAGTGTATAAAAATAAATCTGCAACAAGAGGCGCACAGTTAGTACCCATAGGAACTCCTACAACCTGTTGTATAGATCCTCACCAAATCGAACATAAATATTGTCCAAGAGGAAGGACAAGGCACCACACAGGTCACCACATGTCAATGATCTGCATGATTTGTAGTCTGTCGAGGAAACGAAACCCTTCGATTCAGATGTACAAATGTAAGTTTTCCGCTCTCGATCAAAACACCATTTAATGAGATTAGATAATTGGTCATTCATTTTATCATGAGGAAGTGTGGTGTGCATATTAGAGAAGTTGTATGAAGAAATCGTATTGGCTTGGAAATTTCCAGATTTCATTTTGTCAATCATATCCCCCGAATTGCTAATAGACCAAAATAAATTTACATCGTTCCTATTTAGAACCGTTTCACAATATCTAGTTATGTGTTCTTTAATAGCAGTAAAAAGTGCTGCCGTCAGATTTCTAGACAAAATTGTAGTGGAGCAGTTACTAGAATTAGCAATAAATCGAAACCTGCAAGGAGACTTGTGCAGTTTCGGTATGTAACATAGTGCTGGAAGATCCAATTTAGAAATAGAGATATTGAATGAAGAGAGTTCACTGCCATGCCCGCCCAAAATACCAGATGCACCCCCACCGCTTTTGATATATGTATTAGTAGACGAAAGTTCCGAAACCAAAGTTGATATGTAGTAACGCTTTCAAATGATAATGGTGTTGTTTGCTGCTGTATCAGCTGAAGCAAAGACATATTTTTCATGTAATTTACTTAGTTTGGATTTGAAATATCTTTCTGATTTGGAACGAGGATTTTGAAAAAGATGAGGGTTTTTATGGAAGTAATCTATTCGAATATCCGTTATATCTAAAATGAGGTTTTACCAGTCATTCAGAGCATGCGGCCCGACTCCCTCCGACCTACACCATCTTTTCGTATAATTATCTAAGGCTTCCGTTAGCACCTCACGGCATTTGACAAAATCTACCTTGGATGGGATTCTATACTTAGGTCCTTTTTTAAGAATACCACGGAGCCGTCTGTCTTGGACAATCGAAAAGTCACCTGTAACAACATGGTCAGTTGGTTTGTAGAGATATTTAGAAGTTGCACATTCTCAAGAAGCAGGACACGATTCAAGTATGTCAGGATCCGATGTAACTTTATTATAGTTAAAAACAAAGTTTCGAATAGGTTCCTTGTACTTATAACAAATAAGAGGTGGCTCTAAATTTTCAAAATATTGAGGAATGGTACTTTGTACGCGATGATCCCGAAAAATATTAGAGATGTTTAGAAGATCAAAACCTTTGTTAATAAACGGGATTTTTATGAATCGTCTTTTAGGGGAGGTGTTTTTCACAATAGGTTATAATGTGCGAAAGAGACAATGATATTAAGTCTGAATCAGTCAGTGTTTCTTAAGAATGCAACCTCTGCTTCATCCAAGATAGATTTCAAGTGCATAACTGGTATTGACGACAGAGCATGTAACAGCTCATGTCTGCCGCCATTGCGTGCTATAGTAAGTAAATCGTTGAGAGAGCGGTAGATTCTGGATCGTTTTCTTTTTTGTCTGTTTCGTCTTTTCCCGTGCGACCTGTGTTTCCTTTTAGTGTTTGGGCGAATTGAAAAGATGTTGACATTGGTAGAAGCTGAGGAAATTAAAGACTGATCCACTAGGAATTATATCTGTGTTACCTCGATGTTTTTTTTTCAATACTTGCTAGAAGTTTGAAAACCGCATAGGAATATTTTACGTTGTATGCAATTATGTTTTTGTTTTATGCTTAATCTGTTATGTTGCAGAAAAAATAATTAATACATGTCAGCTTTCTTTGTACACGGAATTAATTCGGCTTTATATATCCAGGAATAGTTGTTGGATGATAAACTATTCAGACACATATACAAAATTTACTGAACATGAAAGCATCAAAGGAGCAAGAAATACGAAGTTTACAGCACGACGAAATGAAAATTATAAGACACCAAGTATAGATATTGCATTGTAACAAAATCAATTCCGGTTGATCTTAGGTCAAAAGCATTCCTGCAAATCCACCAAGAACGCCTGCCACTGGACCAAGTGCAGATGTTATCATGTAGGACACAAAACCCATGATCGCCTTGGCAATTGCCCTTCCAGCAGTCGGTTCCACATATTCGTTGTTACCTTCGTGATGTTTATAGTTACCATGGTAATGATTTTCCTCGTGATGGTTAGGACGTTTCGGTTCTTCTTCGTATTTTTTAATTGTCTCATTGAGCTCGATATGTTTTTCAACGACGTTTTCGTAAAATATTATTAATTTTTTGTTTTCTTCGTGAAATTTGTCAACTTTCAATTCCAATTTTCGCTGTTTTGAAAGAAGATTCTTCATGCCATGTTTATTAAGCTTTTTGTTATCTTCTTGAAGTCTGTCTACTTCCAGTTCCATTTTTAGCTGTTTTGAATGAAGATCCTTTATGTCACGCTCATTAAGCTTTTTGTTATCTTCTTCGAGTTTGTCTACTTTCCGATCTAATTTCAGCTGTTCAGTTCGAAGATCCTTCATGTCACGTTTGATATCTTCTTCAAGTCTGCCTACTTCCAGCTCTATCTTAAGCTGTTTTAAACGAAGATCCATCAGGTCACGTTCATTAAGCATTCTGTTATCATCTTGAAGTCGGCCTAATTCCAATTCTATTTTTAGCTGTTTATAACGAATATCCTGCATGTAACTTTCATGGAGCTTTTTGTAATTTTCTTGAAGTCTGTCAACTTTCAGTTCCAACTTCTGTAGGTAATAGCGGATACCCTCCATATCACGCTCATGTATATCGCGTTCACGACCCAGTTCCATTCTGATATAGTTTGTATCATGTTGAAGATTTTCCTTTAGCTGAGCTACTTCGTTTCTTGTAATTATGACAATTACAATCGGCGTAAAAGTACAGCAAACCGCAAATACACTCCACAGATTCATGATGTTGCACAGTAAATTATTCGAGGGGTTCTTACTTCAAGCTTGTGAGAAATGGTATCTAATCTACATTTGGTATTGCGTTGGAAAAACCTTTTCGGAAGAAATGAAAACCGAAAGAAGACCATATCTATGGAAACGTCTTGGTGCCTCCAAATGCCGAGATAAGGGAAACGTAATGACATTTTTAATCGAAAACAAAAACAAAGGAGGGGACCTCCAACAACACCGGGTTGCAGCACCCATAGCAAAACCCCCAAAACACTCAATGCAAAAACACAAAGCAGACAAGCACAGAAATAGACGCATAAGGGACAAGGAACGTCAACGCACAACACAGAAACATCAAACACAAAGGACTATACATAAACCAACGAGACCAATGGGCAACCGGTGCCGACTTAGGACGGCCATCTGCCACGGAAATAGCAGAAGGTGTGGTTATCCTGGAGTACGTGCGCTCAACCCTCCCACTTTTCCGATTACAAAGAGGTCTCGAAGAACGTACAATTGTGGTGTAAAACAACCTCCTCACTGTCAGATGACTACACACAAACAAGACCGTTTATATAAGAATGAAATTTATCCACAGGAATTAAAAGAAGGAGGGGATCTCCAACAACACCAGGTTGTAGCACCCGCAGCAAAACACCCAATGCATAAACACAAAGCAGACAAGCACAAAGAGACGCGTAAGGGTCAAGGAACGTCAACACACAACACAGAAACATCAAACACAAGGACTACACATAAACCAACGAGACCAATGGGCAACCGGTGCCGACTTATGATGACCATCTGCCACGGAAATAGCAGAAGGTATGGTTATCCTGGATTACGTGAGCACAACCCTCCCACTTTTCCGATTACCCAGAGGTCTCGAAGAACGTACAATTGTGGTGTAAAACAACCTCCTCACTGTCAGATGACCACACACAAACAAGACCGTAAAACGCAGGAGCCCAAGCAACACAGATGAATATGTAAATGGATATAAAAAGAGGGCGTACGTAATACAATCCGTGCTATGCCGCCGCCAGCTCATGTATGTTATCACCCGAGGAGTCCGACTGACATTCAGAGAGGACAGGTGGTCGGGGCCCTGTCTTCTCTAAAGAGGTTTGGACAGGGTACGTCATGGAGTCCCGTCGTCACAGTCAGTCAGAGTGCAAGTTTTAAGAATGCGCTTGTACAAGACTGTTGATTGGTCAAGTACCAAGCCTATTGTTCGTCTGGTGACATTAGGATCATATCCACGGTATAAAAGGCGTTTGATGATTCTGACGCATTTTCGATAGTGATGTTGTCTATCTTTGATCCTTCTTATCTTATTAATAATGTCACCATGAAATGCAGGTTGTAAAATACCCAAAGTAATATACTCTGTTGCCTGTATTGGTCCGAATTTCAGAAGAAGTTGACAATAATTTTTGTAAAATTTCCAGAAAGTCATTACTAGTTTGTGAAAGCGAAAACCTTGTCCTAAAAGTTTCTTGGTAATTTGTAAATTTCTATTATAAAAATCCAAAACATCAGTACATGCTCTAGCATACCGGATGAGCTACCGGATAGATACCATTGGACGGTAATCTAGGAACATCACCGTCAAGCCAGGGGAAATTTAATATGTTAAATCCAAAATCATCCTCTTTTGTCATACGCACTTGTATGGATATCTCCATTAACAATTTTTATATTTAGGTCTGTTTCTGTGTTAGAAACGTTTGCCTTGTTTAGAATCAATTCTTGTGGATAAATCGAAATGTCTTCGTCAACTTGTCTTAACCACGTTCTTTTGGACGATGTGTCATTTTAAAGACATTAACTTTACTTCATTTACGTGAAGAAAATAATTGAACTTGACTGGATGTTTATCAAGTGTATTAATTACTTTTTTCCAGCTCTGTCGCCTGTAAGAAGCTTTATTAAGACCTTTTATCAATGTGACATCATATATATTTTGGCTATTTCGGAAACTATCATGGAAATTAAAGGAGGTTAACATCTTAGCATCATCCCTCCAATGCTATTTTGAACATAGATTTTATTAGGATATGCAACTGAATCGACCCTACAGGAAATTTGGAGCCGCGCATTTTCTGTTATTTAAATTCTACAAATAACACAAGAGGGCGCTAGTGAAATTAATCTGGGCTGCTTATAAAAAAGTAATTTGGCTGGAAGCATCACTGATGAGAGTTTTTAAATATTCGAAACACCTATCTGGTGCATGAAAATTGGTTGGAAATTTTCTTCAAGAAGGTATAGAGTTGCAACCCTTCCAAATTATTGAAAGCAATGTGTCTCATGTCACCTTCTAAATCAATTGTCGTCTTAAAATCGTAATTACATGAACATCTGGTTGTATCGACATCTGGTTGTATCGACATCATTTATTTCTATATGTTGGAACGAAGTACTTCCGACGAGAATCTAATTTAATCTATTATCGAATTGATGCTCAAAAACCACCAAGTCGAAATTTTGAAGTCAAAATAGTTCATGCGTTTCCTTTTCGTTGATTTCAGTCAGATATCGAGATATTTAACTCACATTATTATAAGAAAAAATCTAGATGTTTCGAACGACTTTGCAACACACCACATATGATGCGATGATCTTTCACTTATTGACATCTTTTTGGACGATTTGCCATTCTTTAATAAGTCTAATTTGCCATTTGCAAAAGAAACAATGATTTGAATTGAAATGCTTCTGTCAATGTTCATGTAAAATAAATTTGGTTTATGTCGTTCATCTGACCACCATTAACACCCTTAGGTTATAGATGTAGATGAAATCTTTGCTGTATCAAACGGATTGGATATACCGTAACCGGTTCCGTAAATAGTGTCGCCAGGTGGAAAACGAAACGGACATGTTTGTAAATAGAACTCGATGATCATAAAAACACTGATTCCCGTCAATGTGTAAGTTATTACCTGTTGATAACATTGCTATTTAATAATGATTATTTATCCATTCGTTCGTACAATCGGATCTGATAAGTAATATAGATTGTTTACAAAAAGTTGATGTACGGAGACTCGTTAGTGAAATCAGTATATTTAGTATTGTGTATTGTATATTGCAGGTTGAAACAAATGTAATAAAAGTTGTTACATGACGAGGACTTGGTTTGATTGAAACATTTCAACACAGGGAAGATGTCGACAGAAAAGGGAACCAAATCAGAAACATCCAACTTAACGGCGACAAAAAGAAAACGATCGACTTTGAAAGGCAAATTTCATAGAGTCTACAATCGATTCAGAGAATTACGAAATCGTGAAAGTCATGAAACACTGAATACTATTTTAATTGACATGGAAGAAGCATATAAAGATCTAGAGAAGGGTCATGCATGTTATTATGAACTTTTGGATCCTGAAAATGAAACTGATTTAGAAGAAATCGAACGAATTGATGAAGTTATGGACAAATTGTATTCTGAACTTTGTGATTGTCGGTCGTATGTTAGACAAGAAACAAAAAAAAAAGTAAAAACGAAAGTAAAGAAAAGACTCAAACTGTAAGAGTAAAGAAGCTAGATGCCCCGTGTTTCGACGGAGATATTAGATCATATCCGAGTTTTAAAAGAGATTATACTGCTATAATGATCCCTACCTATGGACAAGACCCCTTTGCGTTGAAGAAGTGTCTAAGTGGAGAAGCACTGAAAACGGTACAAGGCGTAGATTATGACTTTACCGAAATGATGAGGCGACTCGATATAAGATATGGAAGACCTGAGCGTATAGCAGATTCTATACTGTGTGATATTCGGAAACTGAAATTAATACCAGATGGAGATAACTTATGTTTCATCAACAGTGTAGAGACAATTGAAAGGTGTTACCTAGATCTTAAACGAATGAATCTAGAAAGAGAAATGAACAGTGCCACAATGATAAGTGAAATCGAGAAAATATTACCATCGCTACAGAAACGTGAATGGATTTTACAAAAACATAAACATGGTTTAACGGATTTCGGTTCACTTCTGAAATTTCTCCTTGATGAAAAAATTGCAATGGAGTACATGATGTCTGAAATCCGTAGCACACAGTTTCAGTATCAAGGCCCAAAAGCTAGAGTTCATCACACAGATATCGAACCAAACTCACAAGAATGTACGAGTCTAAGTGTTCAAATGCAACACAATCAAAACATGTTACAAAAGTTTGTTGAAGAACTAGCTCACATCACAGAAATCGTCTCTCAAGGTGGCCTTTTTCCTGATTCCCAGAGAATTCATCCACAAAAACCACCTCAGATGCGTTGTTGGTACAATGGAAGCGATACACATGACAAAACTGAATGTTGGCATTTTGCCAGATTAGATGTGAATGCTAAGTATGATTTGCTAAAGCGATCTGGGGGATGTTTTATCTGTCTACGACCCGGCCATATCGCTAAAATGTGTATGAATAAAAGACCATGCGACCATTGCAATAAGATGCATCATACTTTGCTACATGCGGACAACGTTCAAGGGAGTTCGAACAGCATATTGAACAAAGCTGACACTGCTAAATTTGAGCAGAATGTTATTCTGATGGTCAGTGAAATATCCTGTAAAAATGACACGTTAACGACATTATGGGATCCTGGATCTAATATATCTTTAATTACCCATAGCATTGCACATAAACTGAACTAACCTGGACAGAGAGTTACACTATCTGTTACTAAAGTTGGTAACACAGCAGAACATCTTCATACAAAGGAGTACATAGTACCTCTATGTGATCAAACAGGAAAGATTTGGCAAATTCGTGCATATGGTATAGATGAAATCACAGCGAACATTGCTAAAGTTGAGATATCTGAAGTCACACAACTTTTTTCGAAAATTAAAAACTCTGACATATACAGACCTTATGGCAAAGTACATTTGCTGGTTGGATCAGACTGTTGCGCAATACTACCTGTAAAAGTTTATAATGTAGGAAACCTTCAGCTCCTACAGAATCAATTCGGTTATTGCTTGCGAGGGAGTCATGAGAAGCTACAAATTTCCGCTACCAGTAATCAGATCCAAATAAATCATTTCACTGGATTTTCAAGTGAACTCAATTCAGTACATGTGGTTGACACGAAAACACTCAAAAAGAAATTTGATCATTTCTTCGATATTGAAAGTCTCGGAACATATAGCACTCCAAGATGTGGTGGATGCAAATGTGGAAATTGTGGTCCAGGAAGTGGGAATTTTACTCTGGAGGAGGAGGAAGAATTACATCTCATTGAAAATGGGCTGTCATTTGATGATAAAAACAAATGCTGGGTTATTTCGTATCCATGGAAAAGAAATCCGAATGATTTGCCGAATAATATAAAATCTGCAGTCGGACGAATGAAATCAACAGAACAGAGGATAAAAAAGATGGGATCGGAATATGCTATTCAATATCAGAGACAAATTGAAGACATGCTTGATAGACAAGTTGCACGAAAGATGTCTTTTAAAGAGATGCACGAACATATAGGACCGATACATTATATACCTCATCACGAGGTCTTGAAACCCGAATCACTTTCTACTCCAGTACGAATTGTTTTCAATTCATCCGCATCATACATGGGACACGTCCTAAATAATTACTGGGCGAAAGGACCGAAAATACTTAATGACTTGCTGTCAATACTTTTGAGATTCAGAGAAGGTCAAATAGCCATTGTTGGCGACATCGCTAAAATGTACAACTCCATACATCTACACATGCGGATCAACATAGTCATCGATTTCTATGGAGAGACCTGGATGAAAATCGACCTCCCGATCATTATGCTCTAACAAGAGTTCCGTTCGGTGACCGTCCAAGTGGCGCAATAGCTATCTTAGCTTTAAAGAAGACAGCCGAATTGTTCAAGAAGGACTATCCGTCTGCTGCATATGTAGTAGAAAGAAACAGTTACGTTGATGACATCCTTGCTTCTGTCAAAACAGAAAAGGAAGCTTTACAAATTGCGACAGACGTCTCTCAGATGCTTGAGAGAGGAGGATTCCGAATAAAACATTGGATCATTTCTGGCATGTACGGCGACTCGAAACAGAAGGAATCAAAGTGCTTGACTCTGAAAATGAAAAGGTATTAGGTCTTCATTGGTTACCTATTGAGGATAAATTTACTTTCAAAGTCAAACTCAACTTCTCCAAGAAAGTGAAATGAAGACATACTCATCCAGACATATCACGAGAAAACGTTTGCGACATCCCCGAAATTCTTACTCGACGTATGGTATTAAGTCAGGTGGCAAGCGTTTACGACCCTCTTGGAATGGTGACACCTTACATATTTACCGCAAAAATTCTGATGAGAATCAAGTGTCTCGATGATCGTTCCAACAACGCACAAGGATGAGATGAACCTCTTTCTCTCGATATTAGACAGAAATGGATCAACTTTTTTGATGGTCTTTTCGAACTTGAAAAAATCAAAATTCCACGATGCTTAAATCCGGAGAACTCCCTTAGAAATCCGATTCTTGTTCTTTTCTCTGACGGGAGCAATTTGGCATATGGTGCGTGTGCATATGTGCGTTGGGAATTGAATTGCGGTATATTTGTTGCCAAACTGATAATGTCAAAAAATCGAATCTCGCCGCTTAAACAACTTTCAATTCCACGGTTAGAACTGTGCGGAGCAGTATTATCAGCTAGATTACGAGAAAAAGTTGTAAATAGTATGGATGTAGCATTTACTCGTGTTACACATTTAGTTGACTCCGCTATCGTCAGAGCGCAAATTCAGAGAGAAAGTTATGGATTTGGTACTTTTGTTGCAAATCGAGTGTCTGAAATCCAAGCCAAAACTCAAACTTCTGATTGGTACTGGATACCAACCGATATGAATCCGGCAGACATGACTACAAGGGTTACACCAGCCAGTCTTATAGGTAATGACTCCATGTGGCAAAATGGGCCTTCTTTTCTTCAAGAACCAATTGAACAATGACCAATCAGACAAGAGAATTTGCCTGTTGAGCAAATTCCTGACATTATCATACATCATAACATTTCAAGGAAAGATTCATCGATTACAGCAAATTCTCCTTTAGATGAGATAGATGTACTTCGATTCTCGAGTCTTCGAAAACTCTACAAAACAACAAGCATCTTAATTCAGATAGCAGCAAAGAAATCATTCAAGGGTATCCTGAGATCCATTTCTGCGGATGACCTTCGTGACGCTGAGAAAATGTGGATCTTGCATGCACAAAAGGATCTTCCACAACATGCTTTATATCGTTTTCGTAGATTGGGACCTAGTATTACAAGTGACGGAATAGTGGTAGTTGGACAGCGTATGAATACTTGGTTATCCAAATCTTGGAATGCTACATCTTTTGCTTTGGTACCACATAAATCACCATATGCCGAACTCATTGTCAAGTCATTCCATGATTAAGATCATGCTGGATTAGATGTTATACTCGCAAAGATTCGTAGTCGATTTTGGATCCCAGGAGTCAAACGTGTGATACAACGGATTAAGTCAAAATGTATGGTATGCAGAAAAAAGGACAAAATGAAAGTCTGTCAACAAATGGGAGATATTCCTGAAGAGAGAATGACACCATCTCCACCCTTTTATCATTGCGCAGTTGATTTATTCGGCCCTTTAACAGTTAAGGATACTGTTAAACGAAGAACCCATGGGAAAGGATATGGTGTTATTTTCAATTGTCTTGTTACCAGAGCAGTTTATTTAGATTTTAGGATATGACATGAACAGCTTTCTGATGGTGCTTAGGCGATTCGTATCTATACGAGGCTATCCTCGTTACATGATATCAGACGCAGGAACTCAACTTGTTGCGGCCGGGAAGGAGTTACGATCTATTTTACATACATGGGACTGGGAAATAGTAAAGGACTTTGGAAAAGACAAAGGAATGGATTGGGTAACTACAAAATCTGCGGACGCGCCATGGGAAAATGGATGTAGCGAATCCCTAATCAAATCTGTGAAGAAATCACTGGAAGTATCATTCGACAATAACATATTGACCTTTTCGGAACTCCAGACTGCCTTATTCGAAGTTTCGAATATTCTTAATGAACGACCGACCGGTACAAAAAATAATGACCCGAATGAAGGATCATATCTTTGCCCAAATGATATTTTGCTTGGAAGAGCCAGCACAAGAGTACCTACTGGTCCCTTCCAGAACTGTACAAATCCAAAATTGCGTTGGAAATTCATTCATGACATTGTGAATACGTTCTGGCGGCGATGGACCAGAGACTACTTTCACACTCTGATTATTCGTCAAAAATGGCATACCGAATCTCGTGAAGTTCAAAAGGGTGACGTAGTTTTAGTGCAGGATTCGAATGCTGTATGTGGACAATGGAGACTTGCACAAATACTTGAAACTTTGAGAAGCCGTGATGGCAAGATTCGGGATGTGAAACTTCGTTACAAAAACTGTAATAACGGTCGTTATTATCATGGTTGTCAAGATTCCGTCATCTGTAGATCTGTTCGGCGACTCGTTGTCATTATTCCAGTGGAGGAACAGACAAATTGAACATAAAGGAGGGGGAGTGTATCAAACGGATTTGATATACCGTTACCGGTTCCGTAAATAGTGTCGCCAGGTGGAAAACGAAACGGACATGTTTGTAAATAGAACTCGATGATCATAAAAACACTGATTCCCGTCAATGTGTAAGTTATTACCTGTTGATAACATTGCTATTTAATAATGATTATTTATCTATTCGTTCGTACAATCGGATCTGATAAGTAATATAGATTGGTTACAAAAAAGTTGATGTACGGAGACTCGTTAGTGAAATCAGTATATTTAGTATTGTGTATTGTATATTGCAGGTTGAAACAAATGTAATAAAAGTTGCTACATGACGAGGACTTGGTTTGATTGAAACATTTGCCTTTTCATTTCAATCAGCCACGTGAACTTAGATAAAACTTTTCAGAGACATGGAAAACCCATGAAAAATATTAATATCTGATATCATAAAATTATGATCTCAGATTACTTAAATGAGTTTTCAGATAACTAAACTGAGTTCTCAGGCTACTATACTTTGAGATCTGAAATGGCTAAACTGTGATCTCAGATAACTAAACTGTTAAATTACTAATGTGAGTTTAGATAAATTTAAAAAAAACTTGAATTTCGATCTCGGTCTAAATAAACTTCGATCTCATATTACTTACATGAGTTAAAGAAGATCCTGACGACAATCTCAACAGCACTCACAACGGAGAACCAAATTGAGCATCGACGGACCCCTAGCAAGCTTGAGGTGGACCAGGTGCCCGGGAGGAGTAAGCATCCCCTGTTGGCTAGCCGCACCCGCCGTCGATGTTCATGCACGAAAATTAAAACAATCTATAAAATACATGCATTGCACAGTCTGAGGTTATGTCTATATAGAAAGTGTTATGGCGACCATGTCAGGGAAAAACATTCAAAACTCTTACTGTCAAACCCCTCGCGGGGAACTATTTTACGAGCTCCACACGGCAAAGGGCATAAGTGTGACACAAATGAGTTAAAGATCCTGACCACAATCTCAACAGCACTCACAATGAAGAACCAAACTGAGCATCATGTATATCATATTTCAGATAACTTAAATGACATATCAGAGATACTACACTGAGATCTCAGATCACGAAACTGATATCTCATATCACTACACTGATCATTAGATTGGGGATTTAGACCACTAAAATGATATTTCAGATTGATAAACTATGATGTTAGGTTACTATACACAAACTTGGTCTCCCCTATACTTTTTCATCTCTGCCAAAATACACCAGAACCCACTCACATAAAATCTCCCTATCCTGTATCCAACCTTCCACTTATCCATGTCTCGGATCCACCCTATCATCGATCATTCCAATCGTAAATTTACCAAACTTGGGTTTTAGTCCATCGGTGGATCCGAGATAGATTGGATTCAGTGTAAGATTCCATCCCATCTAAACTCTTACCTGTCCCTGATTCATCCCATTCTGTATCTTTCTCAACTCAGATTCATCCCATCCTAGATCCACCTCACACTGGAACAACCTAGCCTTAGACTCGTTAATCAGGAACAAACCTGAATCAACTTCACAATCGATCAAACCCCATTCTTGATCCACCTCTCATTGGATCCAATCGAGTCTCAAGCCCTTGATTCACCTCACCTACGAACCTCGAATCTAGGCCCTTGACGAAGTCTTGTTGCGGATCATTCCCAGTAAGGGTGACTCAGGGATCCTTGTTGAGATTATTCACAGATTGGGATCCATCCCAGGTTGGATGAATTCGGAATGACAATAGACCCGAAAGGATGGATAACCGGTAGGCGGGATACATGATAATGTGGATCTAGAGTAAATGGATCCTAAGTGGGGCGTAAATTGGGTAAGATGGTACTGTTATCTCAGATTATATGTACAGAGATCTCATATTACTAAACTGACATCTCAGATTACTATACCTATCCTTGATTTTGCCTAAACTGGACATTTAGTTAATCTGATATCACACTGTAATGATTTGAGATCTAAATTTACTTTTAATTATGTGACTATTATAGTCCTTTGAGAATTCGTTAAAATCATTCCCAGGAATGCATGTGTCGCCTGCAAAACATAGCGACACTTAGGAATGACATTTATATAGGGTGTGACAGGCGACACAAAAACTGTTTATCATTGTTATCAGATGTATTTATATGGCGTTTCATTCTCGATAATTTTTTTTCTAAAGATTGGTTACTTCTACTTACGACCCTTTCTCTGTGTGTTGCTACAGCCAGCCTAAGATTTTACCCACGGCACCTGATCACAATGCCTAAGTGTTTGGTAAAGTTGTGTTTCATATGTGGATGACATCTTTTGATATCATTTTTGGGGGGATTCTGCTTGCTCTTTTTTTCATTTTTCTTCTGCACTTCTGATTTTTAAGGGAACCTATCTGTCAAAACACTTTTTGTATTTATTTTCAGTTCTTTCAGAAAAAATAATTTGTGCTGTTTGCAATAATGGAGAATAGCGAAAAAGATAGTTTTAAGATATGGATGGGGAAACCTTATGATTTTCAAACAAACAAAAAATGTGTAATAATTTATTCTAACAATAAAACAATAGCAAAACGGTTGACACAGGAGCGCAAGCACATTGTTTTTCGTGTAGTACATGTATGTCTCAACATAGCAAGGGACTACCTAAATTGTGCCGACAAAAAAATCTGCTTTTGTTTCATGCCTGATATCGTAAGTCACCAAGTAGCGACAATGTCCTTACCTGTTATGTTGAAAAAATAAGCAATACATGCCGTAACATGGCAACTTTCTTTGTCCATAGAATTATCCAGGAATAAATGCTGGATGATAAACACATACACACAATACACTGACCATGAAAACATCTAGAGAGCAAAAAATACTAACTTTACATAAAAATGATATGATAGTCAACAAATATAGATACTGCCTAGCAACGATCAATTCCGGATGATCATAGTTCAGAAAGGCCATTCCTGCAAACGCACCAAGAACACCTGGTACCATACCCAGTGTAGATGTTATCATATACGAGACAAAGCCTATGATAGCCTTGCCTATTGCTCTTCCAACTGTCGGTTCCACATATTCGTTGTTACCTCGGTGATATTTATAGTTACCATGGTAATGATTTTCCTCGTGATGGTTGAACTGCCTGGGTTGTTCTTCGTATTCTTTAATTTTCTCATTGAGATCAGTAAGTTTTTCAACAACATTTTCGTAAAATTTTCTTAGCTTTTCGTTTTCTCCTTGAAGTCTGTCAACTTCCCGTTCTAATTTTAGCTGTTCCGAACGAAGATCCTTCATGTCACGTTCATAAAGTTCTTTGTTATCTTCTGAAGTCTGTCTACTTCCAATTCTGTTTTGAGCTGTTTATAACGAAGTTCAAACATGTCGTGTTCGTAAAGCCTTTTATTATCTTCTTGAAGTCTGTCTACTTTCAGTTCCAATTTTTGTAGGTGATGGCGAATATCCTCCATATCACGCTCATATATACCACGTTCGCGATCCAGTTCCATTTTCCTGTTGTTCGTTTCATGTTGAAATATTTCCTTAGCTGAGCTACTTCATTTCTTGTAATGATAACAACTACTATCGGAAAGCAGATACAGAAAAACACGAATACACCCCAGAGATTCATGACGAAATGTCAGCAAAGTAATTGATGAATTCTTAATGCAAGTTCATGGCAAGTGGAATTTACACATTTTCCTTTTGGTTCTCCGTTGGAATAACCTTTTTGGAAGAACGAAAACCGAAAGAAGATGTTGCTACATGTAATATTGGGAATACGTAATACAAACTCTTTAAATATAAAAGCTAGCTGTCCTTGACTTATTTCTGTGCCATATTAAAGTTTTACCACAAATGAGAATACTTCAAATTTTACAGCTCCAGACAGGTAAATGGTCGATGTTAAGATTTATATCGTCCACGTTGATATCTGGCACACTGCTGTTTTGTCATACTCTAACCTTGTATACAACGGTATTTTATGATAAATTTGTGTCGCGAGTAGTTTGATAACATTTTTCACAGATTTTTGAAATGTTTTATTCATAATTTTTACGGAAAATGACTTACGAGGTAGTTTACAATTCCAGTGATGCACTTAGCAGGATTCTTCTCAAATTTCAAACAAAGCACTCGAATGTTATTATTATTAGGTTTATATGTCTACTCGAGGTTACTCACACACACGTATCCAGCGAAAGAAGAGTAAGATCAGGGCATGGCACCATAAACAAAGAATTGACTTAAGTCTAAATTTCAATTTTCTTTTGTCTCGTTAAAATATAAGTGATGACTTGAAATTATTCAGAGAATGTGTCTATTTTCAGAGTAGAAAAGAATGGATCAACTCAATATTTCAAATTTTCACCGATTTGCTTTATATCGTATTTTGAGAATTTGACATTTTAAAAGTCCGAACAAAGTAAGCAATTCCAGCTTGCAAGCAACAATTTGTAATGGATGATGCCAATATTTGGGATACCGTTTATCAAATTCAATATTTCACCGTTAACGATGGAAGAATTTCTACTCCAAAATGTCAAGGTATAGTGTTAGAACACTTCCGTATTATTAATATAAACACTTACTTCTTGTTGTTAAGTGTGTTAATTACTTCCTTTCCGATCTGTCGCCTAAAAGAAGCTTAGTTGTGACATCATAGATATTTTTGCTATTTCGGAAACTTGCCATTTTATCGAAAAATATCATCGAAATATTAAAGGAGGGTAACATCTCACACCATGCATCCCTCCAATGCTAATTTGAACATTGATTTTATTTTGCTACTGAATCGACCCTACATGAAATTTGGAGACGCGCACTCTCTGTAAAGTAAATGTACAAATCTAAGTTCTCAAAATAAAACCAGAGGGCGCTAGTCAAATGAATTTGGGCGGCTTATGAAAAGCACTTTGGCTGGAAGTATCACTGATGAGTTTTATTTCGAACCACGTGTCTAGTGCATGAAATTCTTCAAGAGATGAGAGTATAGAGTTGGAACACTTCCGTGCTCTATTGTGAGTGCTGTTGAGATTATCGTCAGGATCTCCTTTGACTCATTTTAAGGATTCTTGATAACGAGAAAGGAGGGGATCTCCAACAACACCTAGTTGCAGCACCAACAGCAACCTCCCGAAACACCCACTGTAAAACACAGAAAGAGACGCAGTGGTAGAAGGAACGTCAAATCACAGAAAAACATAAAATACAAATGACTAAACATAAACCAACGAGACCAATGGGCAAACGGTGCCGACTTAGGACGGCCATCTGACACGTCAGTAGCAGACGGTGTGGTTATCCTGGATTACGTGCGCACAACCCTCCCACTTTTCCGATTACCCAGAGGTCTCGAAGAACGTACAATTGAGTGGTAAAACAACCTCCTCGTTGTCAGATGACCACACGCAAACAAGACCGCAAACCACAGGGGCCAAACAACACAGATGAATATGTAAGTGGATATAAAAAGAGGGCATGCGTAATACAATCTGTGCTCTGTCGGCTGTAGCGAGCTCATGTATGTTATCACCCGAGGAGTCCGACTGACATTCAGAGAGGACAGATGGTCGGGGCCTTGTCTTCTCTAAAGAGGTTTGGACAGGGCCTGTCATGGAGTCCCGTCGTCACAGTCAGTCAGAGTGCAAGTATTAAGGATGCGCTGGTGCAAGACTGTATGTTGGCCAAGTACCAAGCCCAGTGTCCGTTTTTTGACATTAGGATCATATCCACTGTATAAAAGGCGTTTGATAATTCTGACGCATTTTCTATGGTAATTCTGTCTACCTTTGATCCCTCTTGTTTTGTGAATCATGTCACCATAAAATGCAGGTTGCGAAATACCCAAAGTAATATACTCTGTTGCTTGTATGGCTCCGAATTTCAAAAGTAGTCGACAATATTTTTTGTAAAATTTCCAGAATGTCTTCACAAGTTTGTGAAAGCGAAACCCTTGACCTAAAAAGTTCTTGGTTATTTGTAAATTTCTATTATGAAAATCCAAAACATCAGTACATGCTCTAGCATACCGGATGAGCTGCGAAATGTAGATACCATAAGACTGTAATCTAGGAACATCACCGTCAAGCCAGGGAAAATTACCATCATGTTGAATCCAAAGTCATCTCTTTTGTCATACACACTTGTATGAATCTCTCCATTAACAATTTCATATTCAGGTCCAAGGCATCGTGCTAGTGATACATATACAAAATCTATCTCTTTTCAACCATATGCTTTCGTGACATTTTCAGACGTTTACAAACGTTGCTTTTGCAACGAGGATGGTTGGAGGAGCGTGATGTTGAAATAGGAATCGTCACGTTTGTCATAGAGAGAGGTGTTCATCTGACAGCAGGATATGTCAAAATACAAAGCAGATTTATTGGTCTCAGTGATTTTCTTCACTTAGAAATTAATAAAGATAGATAGAGGTCAAGAAAATCTGATGTATGGATGGTAATAGACTTTAAATCATGCATGTGTCTGCACGTGAAGTTATTTTGAACTGATATTTTGCTGTGAAAGCAATAAGTTTCGTATGAGAATAAGAAAAGGTTGGCGAAAATTGGAGATGATTAGTGCCAATCGGAAAGTCGATGATTTGTTGGAAAACATTACCTCCAATATCGTTCTTTGCACCAACGGAATGATTTTTTTTTCATACATTATGAAGATATCAACTCAAGTGAAACTTAAATGATACGCATTGTTTGCATCTTGCTCGAGGATCAATTCTCCAAAATTTGCAGCTACATGTATTACCGCGGAACGCAATGAACACAAAATAACCATAACGGAAAACAACTATTACACTCAAACTGAATTGACCAACAAAAAAGGCCCCACGGAAACACGAATCACAACTCATATAAGGCGGGAGACCAATGTGTATCCGGTGCTCAATTTGGAAGGACAACTTCTATATTCAAAGCAAATGATGTCGTTAGCCGGATTACGTGCGCGCATTCCTCGTTTTTGTCCCTTTATCGATTTGACATCATAAACATTATCATTTTTCTATTTCGAAAACAAAACTATCGTAGAAATTAGAGGAGGATAACATTTTATTACCATCCCTCCAATGCTGTTTTGGTCTTAGCATTTAACTATGCTACTGAATCGACCCTACAGGAAATTTGGAGCCGCGCACTCTCTGCAAAGTAAATGCACAAATTTAAATTCAAAAATAAAACAAAGAGGGCGCAACTGGAATACATTTTGCTGTGTCAGAAAACCGCTTAGGCATTGAATAAGCACCACTGATGAGGATTTACTACCTGAAACACGTGTCTGGTGCATCAAGATTGGTTTGAAATTTTCTTCAAGAAGGTGAAGAGTTGGAACACTTCCGTATTATTCTATAAACAGATGGATGATCACTTCTTTTGGCATAACTTCTTTTGGTCTGATTGTGTATGCTCCTCATTCTTAGCAGTTATGAAATTCCTTTGAAGCTTGTTTTAATTTTTTATACTAGGTAAATAGGTATAGAGGAGGTCAGAGGGTGTCAAGTTCAATGATTACTCTGTCAACGATTTAATTTGTTCTAAAGTGTTAAGGAATTTACACCAATACTAAACCCATTGACACTATCTTTTAAACCTCTGTATCTTATCCATTATCTCGTCAAATGCTCATTCTATGTCTGCTTTACAGTCACGAAACCTATGCTCCCCATTTTAAAATTCAAACACATTTAAATGGATGCATCTTTCAAAATCCCTTTAAAAATAAATATCGCATTATTGAAAATTGACGGTACCTGAAGGATAATGTACCTCAAAGAACATTTAAATGTTTCTGCATACCTATACAATTCATATCTATTCATTTTTAGAGCTGGTTTTGTATGGCTGTACACTTACGATGGAATATTGAATTGAATTGAAATTGAGGAGCTAATGGTTTGTTCATGGCCGGTTTATACCTTTCTTTGGCAAACACTAGAGTTAAAACCCCCTGATTTCTTATTACTTGTATGTATGTCAATGTACCTCCAACGTCTTCACAAAAATATCGCCCCTGGACTTGCATGTAGATGGAGTAAATACCAGCACTGCTCCTAAAGGTAAGCTAAATGTCTTTTTTTTTTCCTCACACATTGTTCAAAATCGTGGCAGAGGAACTATATATAACTATGATAGAGGTATCTTTTATGACTGTAATTCAATAGTAAGTTTGATTTGGCTTAAAGGTATCGCACTAAATGTTTCATTGATACATTGTGGTTGAATTTCTTTATCATCCGAAATTCTTTTTATAAAAAATTAAGGATGAAATTCAATTTCAGGGACCTACATAAAAATGAACAGAGGATTATGTACATGGGTGTCAAAATTAAGACAGGCGAATTAAAAACAGTCCGTGACCTACTAGCTGAAGCGATCTCATTCATAATGGTCCATTCCAGGTTTTGAGAAAGAACAAGGTGGTCAGGCCCTGAATTTTCTGTCAAAGTTTTGGCAGGGCCCTATTTCGAGTCCTGATTCCCTCTCACTCTTTTCAAAATTAAACAATTTCTTCCTTTGTGTTTTGAAAAAAAGTAAGGCTTATTGAAGTTTCTAGAATCCCATTCTCTTGAAATTCCAATTAACTATTTAGAAATATGTATTTACTTTGAATTACTAATGGAAAAATGTAACTATTATGAAATCTTCTATTCCCATCATCCTGCGCATTTCACTTGATAATTAATTAACGAATTGTGCCATACGGAAAAGCACGACGATTCGATCACTGAGTACCTTTAAATCTTTGAAATACACCTGATTTTTCACATGGCCTTGATTGGCGA
Source organism: Pinctada imbricata (assembly GCA_033119305.1). Classification (NCBI taxonomy): domain Eukaryota; kingdom Metazoa; phylum Mollusca; class Bivalvia; order Pterioida; family Pteriidae; genus Pinctada; species Pinctada imbricata. The sequence goes on from VSWD01000005.1 coordinate 91,608,265, forward strand.
TCTATCAAGGGATCGATTCCATAATCCAATGCCAACTTGGTCCGTATCTATATAGTATATAAACATATTGGTGGAACTGATATGGGAGTCAAATGGGGTTAAAGATATTCGAACTGGATATGTGAAATCACTTCATGATGATAACAAACGGGTAAAATTTTCATATTGGTTGTATTGGAAATACCATAATTGAACAGACAGGTAGGTTTCTAGGTGTAAGAATTTAAATCATTATGGTAGGGAATTATCGGAATCTAAATAGCGCTAATACTGTGAGTAAATATTGATTCCTTTACCAACTATGTAGAGAACGTTTGTTTCTCTGGTCCAACAGGAAATACATATCTACATTATGTAGCATAGAGACAAGCTTCTGTTTTACCATTTCTATTGTGGTGTGTTTCTCAGATTACTTCTGTCGTACAGACATCGCGATCTGAAGCTTTTCTCTATCAGTCAGTCGTAGAAGATAAAGTGCTTCTTTTACATTTTAGATTCTCCAAATTGCGTTCCAAATTGAAGATCATTTTCACAAAACAATTGTGTGGAATATGAAATTTACGCAATTTTGATATAATCGTTGAAAAATCCATGTAATTGAGAATAAAGTTGTCAAATAAGATAATCAAAAGGAACAATATATTCCCGAGAGTATGCATGTAACCCTTTTCTCCTATTTTCCTTTATGTAAAGAAATGCATTCGGATTTTGAGTTAAGAATTCGTACGTATACGTATTTTGAGTACCACTTGAGAACATTATCACAACTCTAAATGACGTGAAAGACTGGTAATCTAATTTATTGTTATTGTGTTTTCATTTCTTTTTCGTTTTCTTTTACAAACATTATCAAAAGATTTTTTTCCTGATAAAGTGTCGGCTAAAGCATATTAGCGCTAACAATTTTCGTATCGACTTGCGATAACATTCTTGAAATCCAACGAAAATAGATTGAAAGCTGCCAAAATGGTCTTAACTTGGTGACTTGTTAGAGCAAACAATTCCTGTATTTCTCTAACGACAACTGGAATTTCCGAAGTGCATGTTTGATGTACACTTTTATATGTTCATTTCCAAACGGTAGGCATTTAAATTTACAGCCCCCTAGCACACGCACGTCTAGATCTTATTTGAACAGTTAAGAGTTGGGGATTAACGTAAAGACGTTCAACATTATGAAGGGGTCATACAAATCGATATAAATCAAAAATCAGGTGTTACTGAATGGAATGGATAAGAAAGTAGTTGACTGAGGAATATATTTGTGGCAATATTGCCGTGATAAGCCTATATATTAAACTTAATAAACAGCGTATGTCAAGTGTCGAAATATTGGTGACATTCAAATGTTATTCAAAACTTAAGATATAAAAGTTTTCATATCTTATTTCGTATTCTAACGTTTATTTCAGCATTTAGTGTGTTAAAATCATATGGTGGTTGAAAAAACATGAAGACAATTGAAGATGGAAAGTGACGGGGAAATAGAAGAGGACATAGAAATAAAAGAAGAAATTGAAGATGATATAGATTTTGAAAGTTTAACCATTTGTGAAAAATGTAGTAGTCCAAAAGAAGATTATACTATACCAAGAGCAGACGTAAAGGAGGATGAGGAAGAACGTAAAGATGAGTCTATACTGAGGCCGGACTTGGAAGATAAGGATCCACCACAGATAGAAGAGATTCAGGAAGACATCCGAAGTAACTGCTGAAGATCCGGAGGAAGTAAACCAAATTAAAGAAACAAACAATGAAGCTGAAAAGATAGATGTTCAAGATAAAGATGTAGATGTTCAAGATGAAGATGTAGATGTTCAAGATAAAGATGTAGATGTTCAAGAAAAAGATGCTAATCAAGAACAAAACAAAGGGAAAGATGAACAGGAAAATGATGACAATGAAGAACAAAACAAAACGAAAGGTGATCAGAAAAAAGGACCTGTACCAGAAGACATCAAGACCAAAAAGGGAGCAAAGAAGGACAGACTAACGATAGATGATTTAAAACCGGTAAATATATTTAAAGTAGTCCAACTGAATAGGTATTTACTGGCCTATGTGGAAAGTTAACATACCCCATATTTAGTTTGATCTTATTATTCATTCGAAGTTCACAATTTTCATTGTAAATTTTATCAAACAATAGAAACTTTGGAGAACTATTCCTTTTCACAGACAAACGTATATATACAGCAAGGGTCGACAACAAACAAACGTTTAGTTTCTTGCATAAAGAAAGGTTTCGCATCAGGACAATGAAAAGATTTACTCAGAAATTGAAATATTTGGTACGTTAAATGCTTAGAGTTTCCTTGAAGGAAAAATTGTATTAGAAAAGTATTATTCAATGGTCTGTCATGAATCGCAAGATAAGATGTCGTGCATTAAGACTAGATATGTTCCAAAAATCAAAATGTGCATTTTCTTTTTTTCAGAGGTATCAAATTAGTGTTTATTTTGTCAAAAGCTGTTTTCGAAAAATTATTGGAAATTCTTCAAATTAGTTGCATGGTAACTTTGATAAAAAGAATCTAATGACAGTTTGGATGCTCCAAAAAGAAATTATATATTGTATCGTATTGTTGAGTCACCTAGTCCTGCTTACAAGACTCCGGTATACTGCTGACGCACCGTCTCGCAGGTTATATGTTATAGAACTATTGAGTCACCATGCGACTCACAGATTTTTCCAGGCTAGCAGCAAGGACATGATTTTTACTCAAGAACTGAACTTGTATTTTCTGTTTCTGATTCAACTTGATGTTAAGATATTTGAGTACCCAGCAAAAGAGCGGTGTAAACGCAATACATGTGTTAAGTAGGTTGTAGATTTACATTTGACCATCGATTGATTTCAGCTTGTGTACAATGTACTTTTGCTTGAAGTTTCTTTCGGTGTCTTGCTCTTTCGGCATTGTAGATCATACCTATTATTGCTATGATAAAAGAAGACTACAATTTGTACTTTTAATTCATTTATTGAATAAGTTTGATTTAATTTTGGCTCAAAATGTCTACCGACATTATAGATAAAGATCAAGTTATCAAACAATTACACATTGCATTAAAAGATTAACGATATCAAATGGAGATAAGACTTGATAATGTGCTGGAATAAAGATTCTTATCCCTTATCGTGTAAATCTTGTATGACACAATCAAAATACCTTACCTGATTTTATATTTCCCATGTAATCCCGTGTGAAACATAACAAAATAGTGCACAATGCATAAAGGTCCTTTTTAAACAAATACAGTTATCACAAACTTAAATAACACAGAGCATGCAAGACTTTCAAGCACCGTCAGTGACAATTAATACAAAGCATGCAAGACTTTCAAGCACCGTCAGTGACAATTAATACAAAGCATGCAAGACTTTCAAGCACCGTCAGTGACAATTAATACAAAGCATGCAAGACTTTCAAGCACCGTCAGTGACAATTAATACAAAGCATGCAAGACTTTCAAGCACCGTCAGTGACAATTAATACAAAGCATGCAAGACTTTCAAGCACCGTCAGTGAAAACATGACAATTGCTACATTGTATTTCTGAAATATGGTAGAACTCCTCGGATGACAGTGCTTGAGTTCGCTCCAGCCAGCAGATCACGGACTGTTTGGCTCATATCCACCATGTTTTGGTCCATTTTTTGACAGATTTGTCCACTTGTTGAACTCATATGTCTTAACTTAAATGAAGAAGCTATTTATGTAGAACATTTTATGTGAACATCGAGACCTCCATATTTTTTATCAAGAGAGAAGGTTTCTACTCGGATTATCCTGACGATAAACACACAACTTATGATGAATTTTGTGTGTTATTGTGAGTAGCTAACCTGGTTCGGCTTCTGAGATTCCTTTATCTTTTTGTACCATATTTGTATCTGGTTTCTTACCCGTCCTTACCCTGGTCTACACAAGTATTCCAGATAAAACATACATTTGATAAAGTAGTCTTAGTCTCGGCTCAGAATGCGCAATGGTTTGATGGTGTCAGCCTTTTACTTGTCTTGTTGTTGTCACTTGAATGAGAATTTCCTTCTCTTTTAAACTGATCTCTTGATTTCAATTCTTGTGCATGTACTTGAATACCTGAAACCGATAACTACTTCTTTCACAACTACTGGTAATAACTGGAGAACGGTCCACAAAAATAACACATATTTTAAAGTGGATGTCAATTATAGGATGATGGTCGATTTCGGTATATGGAGTATTTTGTTAGTACTGTTTTGGTGAAACATTTTAGCTGAATACAATTTAAATGTAATTATAACAAGAAAAAGAGTTTCACATTTTACAAATTATTCTATAATCTCTTCTTCAAAAATACAGCAGGTCCACTCTTTGTGTCCATTGTTCTTAACGGTCAGAATTAGTCATTATGGTGTTAATATAAATCTGGTCAGTGTGGTCAATAATCTTACAATCTAAAATCGTTTTACAATAAGTGCTACATGTATATTGACCTAATTTGGTGTCTATTGGCCTACTTGATTACAGTTATAGACTATGAATACAGCTTATCCGAGATTAATCTATGTTTTATTAATTTGTTTCGAGTAAGATTTGTCTGATGAACCTCCTTGAAGAACCAAATCGTGCGATAGTGATCACGTTATTTAGTACAATCATGTTCAAAGGAGAAAGTATATAACAAGCGTAAGCCCCCTTTACATAAGACGGCGACCATTGCCCAAATACTGATCGCACAAACACGTGGTTTTGTATTGGGGTTTGATTCACGGTATTTGCATGGGAACCAATCTATGAACAGACAGACCTAATAAGATGCTCATTTCTCAATAATTAAAAGAATATTCAGGATAATGATCTCCAACAAGACGTCGCTGCAGTGACCAAAGAGGAACATACATACATGTAATATCGAAGCAAACGAAGCACAGCGCGTATAAAATTGTCATACCAACAATTAGTTTGAGACAACGAGAATAATCACTACAAACCACCACATTACCAATCATACGGCGAAAACGAGATCAATTAGAAAACAAAAACAAAATTCAAACAAACAAGAAAGCATCAAAGGTGAAATTGCGAATATTTCATTTAAATTATACATTTACTAGTATCTTTCTACAAACTACTAGACAAAGTATAGTCTTTGCACAGTCATATACAAAGTATTCTCCAGTGTCTTTGCTTCCTTTCTTTGGTTGTTTCGTATCATTGTTTGCTCTGATCATGCGTTTGTGTTCCCTTATTCTTCCAGTGTGTTCTTTGTCTTCGTAATCATTTTGATAACAAAATGCCGGTTTATTCGCATGAATGCAAATTTCTCCTGAAGGTATTTCCGGGTCTTCAAGATCACAAGAATAATAGAGATTTTCTCTTCTTCCTTTTTTGCAGAAAAAGAGAAGGAAAGCTAGTTTTTCGGCGCTGGAGACAGAGACATTAGGAGATATAGATGACGATGTGTTTGGAGAAGAAGAGGATGAGGAAACAGAGATGACTGAGGAGGAAAAAGAAGTAATCAAAAATTATTATTGTTATCGTAATCATTTTATCAATTACATATCGCCTTATCATTATAACATATTTGATCATATTATCGTTATCACAATTTTGTTACCGTTATTATTATTAACCCAACACGCACGAAAGGACAAAAGATTAGCTCTGTAAAGAATCATTATTATCGTTATCATCTTAACAATTTTCGTCATTGATGATTGATTATCACATTATTTTATCGTTATCATTTTAACAGTTTTCGCCATTGATGATTGATTATCACATTATTTTATCGTTATCATTTTATCAATATACATGTAAATCTAAGTGATCGTCGGAATCACTGTACAGACAAATTATTAAGTACAAAACGTAAATTTTTATTGGAAATTGAAACGTTATTTTTGCTTGTTAATAATTCAGTGGAATCTGTTATTCAAATCAATATTTTCTCTTCATAAGTCTCCGGAAATCAATGTATAACTGCCATTAATTGCTATTTCAATAAATTGGTCCTAAATCGCACAATGCAATCGCAAGTTACGTTTTGTTGTAATTGAATATAATCCATATCCGTTATGAAATCGGGAGTATAAATATTGAAAATATATTAAGGTTACGGTGTTCATTAGAGGACATCGCTTCTTCATATCTTCGCCCTACTATATATAACCAGTCGAAGAATGAAGAATTGAAGTAATGATGCGAAGACTTTAAGTAATAATGCGACGATTTGAAGAAATGAGGCGAAGAAATGATTATTTCGTCAAATCTTCATATCATTTCTTCAAATCTTTGCATCAATACTTCAAATCTTCGCATCATTTCTTCAATTCTTCAAATCTTCGCATCATTTCTTCATTTCTTCAAATCTTCGCATCATTACTTCAAATCTTCGCATCATTACTTCAAATCCTCGCATCATTACTTCAAATCTTCGCATCATTACTTCAAATCTTCGCATCATTACTTCAAATCTTCAATTCTTCGCATTTTGACTTTGTCATTGTCCTTTACTAATTTCCAACATATGGTTGAAAGCGTTGGAAATTAGTAAAGGACATCAGAAATACTCATTTGCACTATATCTTTAAATTACTCAATAAATATATGATTTTATGAACTGATTTACTACATATATATCATTTCGAAGTTACTTAATGCTTAAATTTACATTTTATGCTAGAATTGTATTCATTTTGAATCTTAATGAATTATTTCCTTATGTAATAATGGAGGGGTTGATTTTCAATTTACAAACTTACCAAGGAGAGTGACACGCCCGTATGTATACTCGAAACTCTTGGAAAAAATATTGGATTTCTAGCGTAAAAGATTTATTTATTAATTTCACATATATAAGAAAAAAAAAGAAAAAGCTATCAAAAAGAACTATAAAAACAAAACAAAACAAAAACACTCAGAAATATATTTAAAAAATAAAGACTATACGGGTTAATTATTTCGAAGATATCTCAATTTTAAAAATGCGGTGTCCCCTAATGAACACTGTATAAAGTCTTTTTATTCGATATAGGGAGAAACCAAAGTAACTGTTCAAAGCTTCGTGAAAGTCATGCATTTTTCATACTACCAATAGCCGAGTAGGAAAAAGCAAAATAGACATCTATAGTTGAAATCACAATGCATGTCTTATGACAAATGGCATAGCCACAATGTACATAATCACTCGCTAGAGAAGAAATAAAGCCTACGCTCACGCAGCAAGATACGCCCGTTGGGATTTTTTTCACAACACCAAAATATCTAAGTCCCATAACTCTATAAGGACAAATCGGATGAACTTGAAAATCGAAAGGCGGCTTCCTCTTCAAAGTCTGATCACAATGTACAAATATCATGTAAATCCGTTGACGCCTATTCAAGTTATTGCGTTCCATGCACCTATATTTTGCCCTAAGCTTAACATGTATGTGCATATAACCCCCCCCCCCCCCCCCAATTACACATCATTTCTGGATAATGTGACAAAAAATTTAAGAATCTGTTATATATGTGAAAGAACATCCTTTCTACTTGAAGTATACCAAATTTCAAAACATTTTGACCAGAAATACGTTTTTAAAGAATTTTTAACTATTTTAGTAAATTTTACATTGTATCTAAAATATCTAAGTCCCATAACTCCGTAACGAGAAATCCGATGAACCTGAAAATCGAAAGGCGGCTTCTTCTTCAAAGTCTGATCACAATGTAGAAATATCATGAAAATCCGTTGACGCATATTCAAGTTATTGTGTTCCATGCGCCTATATTTTGCCCTTAGCTTAACATGTTTGTGTATATAACCCCCCCCCCCTCCCATTACAAATATCTCAGTTATGCGACCAAAAAATTAAAAACCCGTTACATATGTCAAAGAACATCCTTTCTACCTTAAGTATACAAAATTTCAAAACATTTCGATCAAAAATAGATTTTTAAATAATTTTTAACTATTTTAGTATATTTTCAATGTATTTTAAAATATCTAAGTCCCATAACTCTGTAACAACAAATCGAATGAACCTGAAAATCGAAAGGTCGCTTCCTCTCCACAATCCAAACATAATGTATGAATATCATGAAAATCTGTTGACGCATATTCAAGTTATTGCGTTCCATGCGCCTATATTTTGCCCTGAGCTTAAAGAAGTTCTCTAGTCGTGGAGATTTTCATGTATATTACAGTTCATATCAAACTAAATTCCAACAAGAAATTTCCCAATTATGTGATCTCTTTCAGAGCTGATATAGACCAATTTATATTTTATCACCTTTTACAATTTCTTAAAATAGCTGTACACACCGGAAGTACGTCAGAAGTGTGTAAAAGGGAACCACGTTTCATAACGCTATATATAGAGATGTACATGCATGTTGTGGATACATGTACTATTGTACTCTTATAAATGCCAAAATAAAGGACATATCAAATAAGAGTGTATGAGTGATAAATATGATAAAAGAGCATTTAATAATGAAACCTAAATCTTAACATTAAAATTACTAGTGTACATAATTTATTTATATACGTACGTACATGTGTTGATATATTTTAAACGACTTCCAGAATCCTATAGCTTATCTCAGAGAGGGATTCTAAGGCATATATAGATAAAAAATCTAAAGGACAGTGGCGGATTCAGGGGGGTGCGGAGGGGGCGCCCGCCCCCCCCCCCCCCCACGGCACTGACCAAAAATTTTCCAAAAACAGGTATATTTTGGCCCATTTTCAGTCAAAATCGGCAAAATTCGCCCCTTGACCCCCCGGCAAAGGGGGCGCTGGATCCGCCACTGAAGGAAATCAACCTTCCTTTCCCCCGGAAAGAAAATGGGGGTGGGGGTAGGCCGTCTATTTCGAAAAAAAAACATACTACATGTACTAGTAAATCAAAGAAAAAATCTGCATTTTTGGCGAATCCAAGGGGACATGACGTCCTAACCGTCTAGATCACGCTTGTAGATGGTATCCTATTTACAAAATTCTATAATTTCCCCGGCAATCTGACTCCCTCCCGTTCAGCCTATTGATACCACCCGCCTTTGTTGACATTTGTACCTCCCCACTTCCAGTCGGCACGTACGTACTTCAATAAATTTAAATGTAAAAATATAAGACATCGACATGTTCAATGTACTTATTTTTGTGAGCGGGGAAAAAAGAAAGAAAAAAGGAAAGATACAAGCTAGATTTTTTTTACATTTATACAGGCCCCAAGTGCCGAAAAAAAGTCAGTATGCAACAACTGTTAAAGAAAAATATTAACCCCCCTCTCGCCCGAATTTCCACACATTACTCTCGTCTCCAGACACCCCCCCCCCCTCATAAATAACGATACGATGTTTGACGATTGTTGTTTTGTAAAACAAATTTTTTGAATAAATGTAAACAAATAAATGTCCATCAAATGTTGTGAACATCAAACAGATCCGTGTGGAACATCGAAATACGCAAGAACTTCAGTTTTCAAAAAAGCAGAGCATAACCTGTTATTTACGATAGATTAGGGTGGGGACGTAAATTTCAACTGCGGAAGGAGTCGCGACTGAATTTCGGAAAAAATATATTTGATAATCATAAACAAGATACCATATCAAATACTTGTATATGTATTCCAGGTATCTATTTTCTTATTGTTCTTGGCAACACATTGATCATATTCTTTTGGAGAGGAGATAGTATTATTAATAAATTAAGTCCGTCTTGAATTCTTGTAATGTACATCGGAAATGAAAATCTCTCTCTCTCTCTCTCTCTCTCTCTCTCTCGTACTGAGATACTCGATCACTTAATGTTGACGAAGAACGCTCGTTACTTTCCGTTTAATTCTGAAACGATTAGAATTTAATTTTATTCGATATACATTACATGATCACTTCTCCCGGTATTGAATTTCAAGAAAGTTAATTTTATTCCTGAAATCCTGAGCGGAGCTAACAGACAACTGTCCAGGCCATATCATTTATTTTTTTGTCGACCCTAATCATTTAAATTTTTTACCATCACAACTTTATATAACTTCAGAAAATAAATTTCATATTATCTGAAACGGCCAAAAAATGTGTCGTCAATTTAATGACATTAGTTTTCATTTTTCACCCTCTTCCTAATACAGTTGCGCCACCCCCCCCCCCCCCCTTGAGATCCCATCTAGACAGCTAGGAAAGGCTTTACTAAGGATTTCATATCCTATAATAATTCGATCTCTCACCCTCCCTTCATTATTCAATATTTTCCGTGTTCATGTAAGTCTTACCAGGAATGGGGAAGAACACCCCCTCCCCCCCCCACTCCACCTGGATGGATCCGACAATGAAATTGTACAGGTCTCTAAAAAAACAGTGATGTCTAATTTACTTTGAAAATGGTTAAACCGAAAAATATTTATAAATGTACCATATAAAGAAAGAGACACAATACTATATTTCACATTACGTCATCGTGTGAATGTGTAGTGTATACACACATCTGACGTCACGAATTTGTACTTTCAATTTCGGCGGAAGTTGCAGACTAGTTCTGTGTTAAATCGCTAGCTTGTTGATATGGGCCTATAAATCGCTGTTTCATGGATAAATGAGACAATATGTTTTTATGGAACTACCAATACTATGTAATTTGAGTTTGTCCGAGTAAATGTAAGTGAAAATACCCACGAGTAGAGGACTTCTTTAACATGTATGTGCATATAACCCCCCCCCTCCCATTACACACAATATCTCCATTATGCGACAAAAAAATTAAAAACCCGTTACATATGTCAAAGAACATCCTTTCTACTTGAAGTATACCAAATTTCAAAACATTTCGACCAGAAATGGATTTTTAAATAATTTTTAACTATTTTAGTATATTTTCACTGTATTTTAAAAATCTAAGTCCCATAACTCTGTAACGACAAATCGGATTAACCTGAAAATCGAAAGGCGGCTTCCTCTCCACAGTCCAATCATAATGTATAAATTTCGTGAAAATCCGTTGACGTATAATCAAGTTATTGCGTTCCATAGGCGGACGGACAGACGGACAGACGGACGGACGGACGGACTTCGCCATACCATAATACGACCCGTCAAATGACGGGCGTATAAAAATGAACAAAAAAAAAAAACATAGGAAATCATTCCATCCCTTATCTTCTTACATACGAAAAGTTTTAGTTTCCACTCAAGACAGTTTGTATGATAAAGGCAATGTTTTTCGTGCACACAATACAATACTTTTGATATCCATTAACAGAATTTTGTGTTGCCCTGGGCCACTGCGTTTAACTGTCTTGCTTGTAATGTCAACATACATTGAGAAGATACGTTGCTTATTCCTTCGTACAAAGTTCTTGCTTACGTACGGAGGACAATCCCTGATAATGTTGTACTGCTATTGTTTTTGTTGATTTTTTACAGAGCATGTATAACGCCATTAGGAATGGAGAGTACGTGCTATTTCAGGACTGTCTGGATAAGAAAAATGCCGACATAAATATGACATGGGTATGTACGTCTAATACAGAAGTATTAGTATGCAAATATCAAATAATCGATTTTTTTTTTTTTTGATATGGAATCCTTTCGTTTATTTTTGAGTTACTTAGATGGTTTTGAATGTACATGATTTAGTTGAAATATAAATGGATATATACCATTTGTTTCTTTTTTATCAAATAACAAATCATTGATATTGACATAATGTATTTCAGTACAACGAAAATTTGCTAATGGCAGCATTACGATCGAACCAAATAATAATGGCAGAGTTCTTGATTGACAACGGAATTGATGTGAACTTTACAACAACTCTATTGGTAAGGCTCGAACAAAGAAAGATAACTCTGATTCGTTATAACTTTTATTGAAATAAATAAGTTTGTAAGTCGCAATTCTTATACTACCCAGTACCCACGTTGTCCTAAATATTTTCAAACTGATTTTTTTCAGGAACTGCATAAAAACAAGACGAGAAAAAGATTCCAACGATATAAATTGTCTTGCAGACAGCTAGCGTATGATCTAGGACACTTAGATATTGTTGAACAAATTGATGTAAAAAATAACAATCTACATAAATTCTACAAAGTAACTCCTAGAAGACCCCGGATCCGACGGCCTCCTGCACCACCAGCCCCGCTCTTTCCATGGGAAATAGTCGAAGAGGAGGAAGACGACGACGAGTTTTCTGATGAGGAAGAAATGTTTGGCACAACGCAACAGGAAACTACAACTCTTCGTAGTGCGCTTGCGCAAACCAACAGTGCTAGAACTAAAATTGACAGTGACGTCATCGAAACAGATCCCTATTATTCAACGATGGTTGATACAGACGTTCCAGATGAAGGTTACGGTACAGTGTCCCCGGTGAGCCCCGCCCCCTCCCCTGTAAAATCATTACGGACTCCTAAAGAGGACAGACCTGGGATACTGAGAAGGGGGACCAGGTCTTCCTTAACCAGAGAAAATTATAACGCAGTCAAATACCGGAAGTCTTACTCGAAATCTGCTGATCATGCGCATGCTCTCGGACGACAAAAACAGAATAACACCGCACTTCCGCTTCTGCGACAGAAATCCGATGTTTCATACAACGACGCTTCAGTTGAAAGTGGGTTCTTTTACAATGACGCATTCTCTGTTTCAAAACACTCAAATAATGTGACAAGCGGTTCAGAAAATACAAAAATACATCATACCTCTTCTGGAGGATTCGAAATCAGGCGGTCTATTCTGAAACCACGCCCGTTCTCCTCTCCTGCTTCACCTCTCGCACAGGTCACTAAAATTCTGAATCAGTCCAAACTGCTGAAGGGTCAGTCATCAGAACTCGGACTTCCATACATAAAAAGTGGAAAGCAAGATCGCTTTATTCCACATCACGTCGTGACACCTTGGTGTCATAGCAACTCTTCCGGTGTTTATGAACAGTTGTCAAACACGAAAATTTACAATACTGTGATGGAAAACAGCATGGCCGTAAATAGACAGCTTTATTCTAGACAAATTTCCTCTGCTAAGAGATAATTTACCTGTATTATATTCATTTTCTCTTCCGAATATGTTCATGTGTTTTTAATTTATTTAGAAAAATGTCATTTTAAAATATTTAAAATTTAGAGCTATCAAATTTTCGTTTCCTTTTCTAAAAAAACTTTTGTTTTGTGCAAAATTAGTTTTAAGTTTCATTGCGCTTCTTTGGTTCTTTAATTGTAGGTTAGATTTGATGCACTGTTTTACATAAGTAAACTAATTTTGATGGTATCATGGGTTATACTTTAAAATCCTAATTTATTTTAGCTAAGAATGAAATCAATATTAGACATGTTGTACGGAGGAAATGATGCGTTCAGTGATAAGATTCTTGTTTTTTGCCTCACGGTAAAGAAATGGACAGGCGAATAAAAACTTATTTTCCTGCTGATTCTCTCAAATTTATTGGATTCTCTCAAGTAGATATCGACCCATTTTAACAGGAAAACACCTATTCTGTTATATCACTGACGATGGTCAAGTACCCGGAACCATAGGGATTTATCGCGCTTCCCCGGTTGCTTGACGTACTATGGGTTACCCATAGCTCGTACATCAAGCAAGCGGCCCGGGAAGCGCAATAAATCCCTGTGCCCGAAACGTGCATGTCTGGTCCATGCTGCAAATTTATCTGTTCGTAAGGCATCAGGGGTATAATACTCTACTTCCGGTTGTTTTATAACAGAAAAAAATAAACACCACGAAGTTGTCGGCAATGTTCGGGACCATGCATTTTCATCGTGAGTTGAATGAAACATTCAGAAATATAAAATATCTAAAAATAAATTATGTAAGTTATGGAAGTACATAATGTCTAGCTTTTCGACGATATTCTTATTATACTAATGTAGAAAAAGCCTCAGACATTGCATGTTTTGTAGATATTGTTTTCATTTTCGTGCGTGAACATCGACGGCGGGTGCGGCTAGCCAACAGGAGATGCTTACTGCTCCCGGGCACCTGGTCCCACCTCTAGCTTCCTAGGGGACCGTCGATGCTCAATTTGGTGCTCTGTTGTGAGTGCTGTCGAGACTGTAGTCAGTATCTTCTTTATCTCCTAATACCTTAAATTATGCTATGAATTTGAAACGTGTAACATTTGTACCACTTGATGAGTGTCACTACTGGTGGACCAGGAGTCCCAGATGGCACATGTAGCCAAGTTCGATCAATTTCTATTGGTCGTTTCTTCAAACGCATTTGCAAATTTCTGTTCACAAAAATTTCTCGAAATTTCTGAAAAGTGGGAAATTTAATGTAGCATCATATCCCACCATTCCTACTACGTATCTTGGCATCTTTTGGACATAACTTTCAGTATTTGGCCATATTTGATTGTTTAGATTGAGGATCATTGACGAGTATTAAGACCCAAGACGTGCATGTCCAGTCCATGCTGCAAATTTATGTTCTTAAATGATGCTATGAATTTGCAGACGTGTAACATATATACTGTATTCATGTGTTTATGGCATATGATACATTGGTTTTTATTTCCTTGAATACATTGTATAAAGTGAATGAAAGTCAAATACAAAACCCCAACCCAGAATTTATCACTTGTCATACTTATTCTTGAAAAATACATCAAACAAAACAGATATGGAGGAGATATCTACAGTGAAACAACTTGCTTGTGAGAAAAGAAAAGTCGACCAGATATGACGAATTCAAATTCAAATTCTATATTAATCTCAGCATGACTGACGGAGACAATAACACAGCAACATGCATAGAAACATAAAGGACAACACCGTCTAACAAGCAATCTCCATAGTCCAGAACAAGAACTGAATTTATTGTAGGTTTTGTTTTTAGCCTTGAGCCTTCCAATCTTAATAATTTCTTGTGGAATCTGCTATTACATGATATAAACATAGGGATCACTGAAGACTACCACACCGACAAACAGTAAGGAACATACAAAATATTCCCTCAACAAAATATAGAATTAACTCAGGCGTTCTGCAAAGAAGGAAAAGTGAATACCCCATAGAGATGAGAGCAGGTGCCCGAGGAGAGTAAGCATCTCCTGTTTGCTAACAACTCCCATCATATCCGGACAATTTGTTCAATAATTTGATGCTTTTGTTGGCTCTAACTTATAAAAATATGTTCCAACATGGAGTACAACGAGATTTTATAATGTTTTAATATTTTCATTGTATCGTCCAAAACATTTTTGTAGTGACGAAGTCAGTCGCTCACAAATGTTCCCTTGGTTCAGTATTTTTTTCTGTTAGTCTCCATGTCCTCAGAACGAAGTCGTTGTAGTTTGAGCCTGCTCTTAATTGCGATATGAATACATCATTGGCAGGGAACGAATGAATGTTACTACTTAGGAAAGGGAAAGGAGCTGTTAAGATAAGGGCCGTATTTAGCCCTGAATCCCGTGACTTATTTCTTGCGCATGGCGAATCGTATACAGAAAAACATGAATCATTATTGAAATATAATGTATTTGCCGAACTTTTACATGTTTTACATTATGTTAAGGAACTCTTAAGGTTGTAAAATTAAGGTCGAAAGAGGTAGGGGTGCTCGGATAGAAAATTCGATAATATCGACAAAAAACGTATACATTTTTGAATATTTTGTCTAAAATGGATAAATATAAGCTAAAAGACATCAAATGTGTCTACATTGTGTATCAGAAATAGATTTCGAACGTTCTACCTCCTTTAATCGGTAAATAATGAAATCCGGAACTTAAAATACGGTCTTATTCTTCATTCAATGGCTACAATGTAAGCCTTTTAGCGCGAAATACACATTGACGGAGAAATGAACATCACTCTTGCTTATTTCGTTCCTATTTCTTGTATCTTTCATTCAATCATATTGAGTACACAATGTTTGATGGATTAAAGAGGAAAAATAGTCAAATGTGCTATATTTAATGGTCAAAAAGATCGATTCTTAAAAAATGCACCCCCCTTTCCATTTTTAGTTTTTCGTCTCTGGGGTAGTGTTCCCCCCGGAGATACAGAACCCCACTTTGCCAAAAAATTTGTATCATGGATACACATCTCCAGTAAAAGTGGCTTTCTGTATATCCGGGGGGAACAATGTTCAATAAAACTTTTTCGTTTTCTATTGATTTCTATGAGAAAAAGATAAGTTTTGACCCCAAAATTAGCAATATTATGCAAAACAGATAAAAAATAACTTCATATTCTGATGGGATGCCGTATAGGTATACATTTTACCAAAAAAGGTTCTTGAAATTTCAATTTTCAAAATTCCACTTTTCAGGGCTGATTTTACGCCTTATCTTAACAGCTCCTTTGTAATTTTGGAGTTGAAGTCGTCATGTTTGTCATATATAGAATTACATGTATGAAGGTGACCATTGTTATCAAAAGATAACACGAGATCTAAATATGAAGTAGAGTTTATGCTTCCAGTGGTTTCTTTCACCTCTAGTTCACACGGATGGATTGTGCAAAGGTAAACAAAAATTGGGACATATGATGGGAAGAACCTTCAAGTTACTTACTCGCCAGAGGAGTAGGAGGTTTAAAAAAACCGTCATCCAAATTATGTTTCAAATATAAAAGAAATGGCCATACGGCAATGGGACTACAGAAAGCCTTTTTCAGTAGAGATTCTTTGTCTTTGATAAAGGGAAATTTAATGTTCTATCATAGGAAGTGTAGAAAAAGTGAGCTCAAATTTTGACAAAATCATATACATGTTCTGTACAATGAAGAGATGCATTCCGGATCATATTTTGATACAGATACGCTCATCTTTAAATATAAACGCAACATGCGCGGATCCAGCATTTTTGGTCAGAGGGGGTCCAAAATTTTAGGAAGTCTACCTGTCATGTAGGTACATATATATCGGTGCACATGATGGGGAGGGGGGCAATTCTGATGAAGAATTCGCGAGCGTAGCGAGCCAGAATTTGTTTTAGATATGAAATATTAATTTGTCTTGATTCGATCGAGATGCTTATTTATAACATTGAATATTTTACTCCTTATATCGGCGAGCGGAGCGAGCCGCAGATTTTTTTTATTAATTCGTATTTTGTCTAGATATTTCATGAGAGAAGTGTCATTTTCCCAAATAATCAGACATCTTAAAATGAGAAAACCTTGAAAAAGATGAAGGAGGTTACATCCTATGAAGTAAGGGACTGTTGAAAATATGAGTTCCTGAAACCCAAGACAATTATATAAAATAACTTAGTATGAACAATTGAAAATAGTTAAGGAATTTTGCAGAAAAAATAGTTTTGTATTTGAAAATGGTGAGCGAAGCGAGCCGAATTTTTGTTTCAAAGCCCTTTCTTGCATTTTTAGACCCATTTCAATTAGAAATGATCTCCTCTATAAATTGCAGTCTGGGTTTCTTCCGAACAATTCCACAGTATATCAACTTCTTGAAATGTACCATGAAATTTGTGTTAATCGTGAAATGATGAAAAATACGTGTTTTGTCTTTTGTGTTATTTCTAAGGCGTTTGACAAAGTATGGCATTCTGGTCTCCTCAAAAAGTTATCCGCTTACGGCATTACGGGTCCTTTATTTTCTCTTCTTAAAAATTATTTGTTTGATAGGAATCAATTTGTCTTTATTAATAATTCTCAGTCCAACTTCCTTTCAACAAATTGCGGCGTCCCACAAGGGTCTGTTCTTGGACCATTCTTATTTTTGATCTACATCAATGACATAGCCGATAATCTCACTAGTATTGCATGTCTCTTCGCTGACGACACGTCCATGTCAAATGCATCCCATGATAAATTGAGAATTCAGTCTACATTGAATTCTGACTTGGAGGTTTTGAAGTCTAAATTGGTCTGAATTGTGGCAGATTTCTTTTAATCCCAGTAAAACTGAAGTCCTTTATATTTCGGCAAATAATAATACAGACGTTAATATAGAACTTAAATTCGGTGACACTATTCTTCAGAACATAAGGGAACACAAACACTTAGGAATAACTTTAATGTCTAACGGAAAGTGGTCTGCTCATATAGATAATGTTTGCAAATCAGCTTACAAACAAATAAATGTTCTCCGTAAATTAAAATATCTCTTAAACAGATCAACTTTGTCAAAGATTTATAAAACTTTTATTTTACCGGTCTTAGAATATTCATGCGAAGTTTGGGATGGTTGTACATTGTTCGATTCAGAGAAATTAGAAAAAGTTCAGCTTGAGGCTGCTAGATTAGTAACCGGACTACCTTTATATGCTTCTCGTAACTCCTTATATTTTGAATCTGGCTGGGAACCACTTTCTGAAAGAAGAAAAAGAAGAAAATTAAATCTTTTTTACAAAATTCATAACAATCTAACTCCAAATTTTATTACACAAATAGTTGAACCATTTAAAACTGAAGAACGTAGAACATTAAGAAATAATAGAGATTATAACTTACCCAATTATAGATTATCAAGTACTTTAAACTCCTTTTTCCCTTCCACTATGAAACTCTGGAATGACCTTGATAGTAACGCTAAACAAATTCCGACATATAATCAATTTAAATATCACTTGTCACATATAGATACTCCAGAAAAAAGTCCCGACTATTTTCATGTTGGGGACAGAAAAAGCAATATACTCATTACTCGATTAAGACACTCTTGTAGTATCCTGAAAGCAGATTTATTTAAAGTCAACTTAGTTAGCACACAGAATTGTAGCTGTGGTCATCCTATTGAAGATTCTTATCACTTTCTCCTTCAATGTCCAAACTATCGCGCACAACGAAATATTCTATTTGCAAAACTTATTAATTATCATCCTCTTACGAAAGATAAATTATTATATGGCGATGTAAATCTTGCAGAAAGTGAAAATCGACAAATATTCACTTCGGTACAGAAATTTCTTCTTTCGTCAAAAAGATTTTGATATGATTGTCAATGATATAAGTAAAGGGTCACATCATCATCATCATCATCATCATCATCATCATCATGTGTTATATTGTTTTTTCATATATACACTTACGTCAAAAAGATTTTGAAATGATTGTCAATGATATAAGTAAAGGGTCACATCATCATCATCATCATCATCATCATCATCATCATCATCATCATCATGTGTTATATTGTTTTTTCATATATACACTTATATATATACCGTTTGTCATTCTTGATCGCACTTACTATGTACATTCTTACTCTGTAGGGAGAGGGCAATTATAATGTTGTGAAAACTTACAGCCCAATCCCATTTCTTACTTTGGAAATAAAATATGTTTAAACTAAGAAATGGGCTAAAGCTGGACCCCACCTCAAAAAAATCTCAGGGGGGTCCAGACCCCCGGTCCCCCCTCTGGATCCGCGCATGCGCAACACTTATTGTCTGTTACCCCGATCTTCTTGAGGGCGGAATTCAGGATGTAGAATAAACGGCAAGATGAAACCTGTAAGTTAATTATTATTACCGGCAGTCATGACTGCCGGTATACTGTAATCAATCGTGACATACTTGCACGGATAAAATAACTCTTGGCAATATGATTGGTGGACAACTACAAAATTTGCAAATATTCGTCAAGATTATTCTGAATCTGTGCGTAAGATGCATCCATCAGGTCGGCTGAAGAGTCTAGATGACTTGACAAATGAAAGTCATATCGTATCAGTGCATTTTCTTCCGAAAGATGCATCGAAAAGTCTTTGTACCGATACGTCCTACAACAAATCACAGATCCTCGGAAATTTCCGTAGCTTGAACCGGAAATAAAAACGGAAAAGCCCGGAAATGTGCGATTGGTCTAACAAGAACAAGTATTAGCTTTCCAAAAAAGCTTGGTCGATATCAACATTTCTTTAATCCCGCAATAATTTTTTTTCGTCGACATCGGTTAAAATTGTTACTCTTAAAATAAAGACTAAAGAGTAGTACTTATAGAAACCAATGTCTTTCTGACAAGTTAGAAAATGGATACATTTACACTGGACAACTCAAGATGCAACACTCCTCATATCCATTCAGAAATTGTTTGATCCGTAGGAAAATTCCATTATAACACATATTGAACAATCAAAAGCCTTTCTGGGTGTATTCGCGGGAAAAGTGGAGAGTTCCGATTACATGTATAAGAATTTGGAGGGAAATAAGGGGACACTTCTTAAAAGTTCAATCAAATTTTGTGACTCGTACAGTCTTGTCAATTTTTTTATCGCTCATTAATTTCTTTGTTTCATTTATCAATTTGTCTTTGGTAAGAAAATAAACAAACAAACAAAGTGGTATATCCTTAACGAGAAAAAGCTTAGTCGGATGGACGGTTAGAAACTTTTTAGCCCACTGGCACCCCTGGCATACGTTGTGATCGCGTATTTCTTTGTTGAAATGGATCCAAGGATCTAGAAATGTCGACCATAGGAATTTTGCAGGCATAGCGTTCACTGTATCACTCACTAACTGGTCTGAAAGTAAATATTGTTAAAGAAAAAATATCATGCAGATATTACTTTCATCTGCAATATCTAAATTCATAATTGCGATACCTAAGCGTTGTCATGACGACATGTCCTATTTTTGTGAAGTGGATAAAGTGGGAGGTCATGGGAATGGCTGTCTCTGGTCACGCGTTTTTCACTAGTCACGAAAACGTTTCTTTCATAAGGATAATTCAATGTTGCATTGTGGAATCTGACGGACTCAATTAGGAACTTTCTCCTATTGACAACATCCGGTCTACAAATCTAGTAAGGTCGATTTCTTGAAATCGACCAATAAAAATCATTTATTCCATTTTTTC
This sequence comes from Pinctada imbricata, assembly GCA_033119305.1. Taxonomy (NCBI): domain Eukaryota; kingdom Metazoa; phylum Mollusca; class Bivalvia; order Pterioida; family Pteriidae; genus Pinctada; species Pinctada imbricata. The sequence goes on from VSWD01000005.1 coordinate 91,629,017, forward strand.
CCTACTAGAATTTTACAACATTTAATGTCAGCTAACTGCCGGCAAGCTTTTTGTAAAAGCTAATACTTGTTATAATGATTAAAGTCGGAGCAATCTACAACAGTAAAAGCCAGTAGACGACACCAGCTACTAGCTATATAGTATATCATCTTGCCACAAATATCCAACATTGTGAAGAACTCTTGAGGTTAGATTTCTTATGTGACCCACATCATAGCAAAAAAAAAAAATCTTTGACTTATCATGTACATTTTAACGCCACGGTGACAACCCTAAAAAGAGTTGTTCCTATGACGTCCATATGAATACGGCCCACTCAGCACACACCGGAAGTGAAGAATTCGTTGTTGTTTGAATTTGATTGCACTTGGGCTGAAAACTGTTATTGCGAAGGTTGCAATACATTGATTGGCCAACATTTATGGATGGACTATGGGCATGGACCATGATGCTCTTACTGGGAATTTGTCAGCGTTTTGCTCTTAGTTGGGAATTTTAAGCAAAGATTAGGATATCGTAATATGTAATAATAACTTGTTTTAGATTTATTTTAATACACTCAAAACCATATGGTAGTTATTTATTTTTTTATGTTTAAAGAATTTTCTAATTACAAAATTCTTGTAAAATTCATGATTGACAGAATTTAGCAGATTCGTTTTCATAATCATAATTGAGAATTTCTGGCTGGAAATAGGGAAAAAATGATTGCCATGGGGAATACGGCCGAATTTCGGCCCTCGGAAAAAGAAACCTGCAAGTACATGTACTCTTTTTCATATATCTTAATGATAAAGAATTACTCGTTATTCGTCTATATTTTTATTTGAAATTCATCGTTCTTGAAACAGTTCAAGTACTTATTAAAGCCTGTACTTCAAAACTTTCAAAAGAAAAAGATCTCCTGGGAGCAAGGATTCCCCACCTGATTCAGCTATATTAGATCGAGTCCGATAATTGTCAATTTGTATGACACAATCAAAGCCATGTCCCCGAACTTTCTCTGTTTACACAAATTACGAAGATCAGCGGATCTCTCCTTGCTTTGAAGTGATTGTTATGTTAATGATATAATAAGATTACATGACGATCGAAGTGATTGGTATTCTATCCTAAGTAATAACAAAATTTTTCTACAATAGTACCGATCATGGAGTACTGGTCCGTATTGGCAAAATATTGACTCCTTCCTTTGTGCCTTATCCTATGATTTTTACTCCATCTTAGGCTTTTATCTTACAGATGTTAAAGTAAAATCAAACGGATCATTCCAATATGATTAAAATTTCAAAAGTTGAAAAAGTATGAGAAGCGGGTAATCGCCCATGTTTTCATGAAGAATTAAGAGGTATACTAAACATTTTTGTTCGAAAAGTTATGACTCATATAGAAAACTTTAGGGAACGTTGTATTAGCGACATAGTATAATAATACATGTCTCAAAATGTTCCCACTGAAATGAATTTAAGGTAAGATAGATAAAAATCTTCTTTTACATTTTCTTAATCTGCTTCTAAGTCATTATCTTCCTGGTCTTCAGTCTCTTTCGTGGTATTCAACCAAAAGATGGGTATATTCTGTTTTAGTAACATGTTCCAAAAATTGCTTCCATATCTTATTTCAAAAAGACAACTATAATAAATATACAGAAAAGCATTATAGTTTATTTCAGTGTCACATGTCAGTATTCACAAATATGATAACAAAAAAAGAAAGAATTCAATGAATTAGATTATGACAGCCAGGCATACAATGGCTTATGATACACTATTATAATAAAATAAATACAAAATCATAGTGATTTATATATGACTCTATACAAAGAATCTTTGATAATAAGGGGGGGGGATAGGAAAAAAGAAAAAAATCAGAGCAGGCAAGATACTTAGTTAATCATTAACCCAAAAATTGGCCTTTTTTAAATTCTTGGTTAATACCATTGTTGTGACGAAGAACGATGGATATGTGTCTAGTTCGTTATGTGTAAAAATTGTCTCATGGCACCCACTAACGCTGAACCAATGAAGCATTAAAATATTTTTACTATTTTGTATTTTCTGACAACTTTTATTTTAAAAGAAAAGTCTGAGGGTGCCATGGTAATCAAATTAGAACTATCATGTAATTAAGGATTTAGTTTGAACGAATATATTTGTATAGCAAATCAGTGACAACGGTACCTTCACTTAATTATAATATTGTCCAAGTCCCCGCCCCATTGTTTACCAACCAACGATCAGTCAAATAAAAGCCAAACAAACCCGCGCGCTAATCTCTCCTTAGGCTCCGCAAATTGTTGTCGTAGGACAATGCGCAAGCGCAAATTACGATTGATTCGATAAGAAATACCTTCTCACGTATTCGAAAGTTCAGATACCACTTTTCATCCTTGATGTAATTTCCTACAGATTATACCTGAACTATTTTTGAAAAAAAAACTAAATTAGCCATGGATTTGAGGCAAAATATTTTGCCGTTTTTCGCACAGCGATTTCCAGTGTCACAGTTCCATGGGTAATGAAAATTTTATCTTTTATCTTTCTTTCTTTCACTCTTATATTCAAATAATGTTGTAAGATTATTTAATGAAGCTTTTTTCAAAGAGATCAATTTCTCTCCTTTATTTCATTTTCTGAAATATGAAAAAAGAAATTTTATATTAGATAATGTGTTTTCCTTTAGCATGCCAATGGAAAGGTTTACCATCGGTGGACATGGATTTCCTTTTTCAGCGCCGATGTTTCTTGCCGCGCAACATGCTCAACAAGTGACAGCAACACCACAACAAGTCCCCGCAACCCGCTCATCAACATCCCCCTATGATGAAGATGCCTAGTCCGTCACAAGCCATCTTTGCGTCACGATTCGCTCGCCCTATCGGCGTCCCTACCTACAATTTTTCGCAGGAGGAAGTTGATAGCGTTCTCTACGGATACACGAAAACTAAAGACGAAACCTGTAACGGACATGCCCTTTCCGGACTGAAAATTGGTGATATTAGTCATGGTAAGATATATCTATGCCTGATAAAACTTTTTGTCTCTTTTGCTCTTTATCTTTTCAGCACTTGTCAAATGATATATCAGTTCCTTACTCTTCTTTTCTTTTTTTTTTTTTCTTTTTGATCCATTTATACCATAAGTTTCAAAATTTGATTATAGCAGCATGATTTTATCTTAACCTATTATCTCCCCTATTTCTCTAATTTAGATAATTGCAAGACGAATCCGAAACATCTTATAATTCATCTGCAACAAAGATTATTTCTAAATTTTAAGCCGAGGAAAAATTAACACACACACACACCCTCGCATACGCACTCTCCCTCACAAACAAACAGAAAAACTAAAAAAATAACTTTATAATTCTTTTATATTATCGGCAGTACCAAATTTGAAGCTCAGCTCTGGGGGGACAAACAATCTATAACATTGCGCATGTACCTGTGACGTCATTTGATTGTAATAAGCCTTTTTTGTGGAACAAATGAAACATCAGTCCGCACAAAACGACCTATGACAATCAAATGACATCACTGGTGCATGTATGCGCATTCCATCGCTCGTCCCCCGGAACTGAGCTTCAAATCTTTAGAAAGGGTTTATTCTGTTAGAAATCAAAAATACTTCTTACTCTCCTGTTTTCTGCCCCAAAAAAATTATATGTATATTTGAAAAAAAAAAGAAAAGAAATACAGCCGCTGAGAGTCTTGCTTATACTTCCTTTCAAATTCATTATTATTTTTTTCAATCATAGGAGATATTCGTAACGCATTCGACTGGAATTTATATACATCCCACCTAGATATTTCTAAAATAAAATGTGTTGATCAATGTATGTTTCATTTTGTTCATTATTTTATTTTTCTCATTCATCACGTCATCTAGAGCATCATTATATATTTTAATGAATATTATGAATAAAAAGATTTATTTTTAAATTGATTTAATATACATGAGTAAACGTAAACGCGTGACACTGTCTTGGATGAAATTGATATTTTCTCTTAGGAGCTTTCTTTTATAGGATTTTTTTTTTCTATTTTTCTGTTGTTTGTAAACATTTGATTTATTTTACAGTATAAATAAATACATGCATTACTTTATTGAAGTATGTTCATTGACATCAGAAGGACCCGGAAATCAATTTTGATAAGATTTTTGACAAACTAATATTTCTGAAATTTTGTTTTGTATTGCTTTAAAGTACAATTTGTACAAGATATTTTTAACATCAGGACATTATTTATCTATAAGTACGTACTTCTCGATTAGTATTCATGAATTGGGAATTTTTGACAGCGTCTTTTACAAATTCTTCGATTTTTTTTTTCTATGTACGTTTAAGCAACAAAATTGTTCGATCTTTCACATCTAAATGATATTTTTTAGCTTCAAGTTGATTCTTAACACGAATTGATTATGATCTATGTAATTCTACCAATACTCCTTCATAGGAAATGTACTGTGTCCATCTATTGGTGTGAGTCTACCCGGTCACTAATGGAAACTGAATAAGTTAATCTTTTAAAATATTTGAATTAGTTTTCTCATCAACAATCACTCATGCATACGGCTAGGATAAACTTTTAAATATTTTCATAGCGCGAAAAAGATGTAAAATTAGAGTAACATCGTTTCCCACGCAGGTGAAAATTCAGGAGCAAACACAGGGTGTCGAGAACCAGAATGTTCTTGATTTGAACAAGGAATTATAGATTTGAATTAAAAAAAATATGTAATGTTCTCTTTATTTATCTATCTATTATATCTACTTTCATCTTTTATTTTCTAGTACATGTATATGTATTTTTCAAAAAAATATTTCTTCTTTTTTTGTAAGATGGGGATTCTATTTTCTTTAATTTTCAATACATGAAGGTGATTGGTGTATTAGATTAGAATTACCTACACCTCCCCTTCCTCAGCACTCCTTTGTCGACCCAGAAATGGAAAGACCCCACCAGCTTCCTATAATTTCTAAGACTTTTCAAGACACAAATAGCTATGTTTCCCTAATAGTTGAACGCTTTATAGCAAATTATGGTTCCATAGCTCGTGAATGACATACAATAGTGCTTTTATTTTTCACATGTGCATATCTTATGGCAAACCCTTTCCACTGATACCAAAAATTTTGACATTGTGATATTGACCTTGGAATTTGACTTACTGTTAAAATACTTTAACCCTGGCCATAGCCCTTGATTGGTGAGTGATATGACTTTTATATTTCACATGTACATTCCTTTCCCTATATACAAAAATACCTACTGTCCTGTTCACTAAATCCAGAGCACCCTGTTTTGGCGATTTATTCTGTCGTCTGAAGAAATTTGCTATAAATTATTGTTTCCGAGAATTGGCCTCCTTTAGTCGTAATTAGAAATTAACTTCAACTTACCCTATCAGCTGCCTTCAAACCGCAATATGAAAATTAAAAAGTCTACGGGAAATTCCCATGTTAATTTCAAGCCGCCGCCATATTGTTCTCCGTGTCAACAATAGTAAACAGTGACGTCAAAGTCTCCGACGTCACACATTTTCAGCGATTTTACTATAGAAAATCCCCGTAGACTTTTTATTTTCCGTCCTATTTCTAACTTAACTGACGCACAGCCAAACCAATGGTATTTTCTGTTACGACTAAAGGAGTACTATCAAACTGATATATTTTTGGAACATGACATTATCATATTTTATAGAAAACCGGGAAAACAGGGTGCTCTGGAATTAGTGAACAGGACAGTAACCTTATGACCTTGACCTTGAACTTTGACATACTTTTAAAATCTAAGTTTTGTCATAACTCTTGAATGGTAAGTGGTAGGGTTTTATTTATATTTTACTGAGTATTCCTTGCGGCATGACCTATAATGATGTGAACAAAATTGACATTGACCTTGAAGTATGACCTACTTTTTTATTACAGTTGTTTTACTGAGAAAGTTGCCTCGTTGGTTGGCATTCGTGTGGTTTTTTTTTTTGTTTTTTTTTTCTCTCTTCTTATTATTCATATATATGTATATTATTTTCGATAAATGTTAGACACTTTTTTCATAATTTTTGCAAATCAAATTCAGCACGTATTCTGAAAAAAAAAAAGATCTGAAAAGAGAAAAATAGTAAGTCAAAACATTTTATACATACATTTATATAATTCATTAATTATTTGTAAATTTTTAGAAATTTTAAAAAAGAAAAAAAAAAACAAAACAATAATATTACTTTTTTGAATTAAGAACGTCAAAATGTCAGAATTCTATATCTTTGCATTTTTTCCTGTCGTGTTCTCTTGAATATCATTGCAATCACATTCGCCCCTGAGTCCCCATATCTCACCTGCAGACTAGAATAAGTGCCGATTCTCTTCCCTATTTACCGATCAAATAAACACAATACCCTATCTAAGCATAAGAAAAGTTTAATGTCTAAGTGCTGTAGGGTAGAGGGGCTCTCAGTCTGTCTGTCACAATGTCTAAGTGCTGTAGGGTAGAGGGGCTCTCAGTCTGTCTGTTTGTATCTATCATCAATGATACCGGCCTTTTATACTCGTCACGGATTTAGACGACGGGGACATGTCTTATATAAACACCAGAAATGTTTCAAATTTTAAAACTGATGAGTTGTATTTAAGATTATGCGTTTTATTTGTTTTGACTATTTAAACTAGACATTACGAGGAGGGTTTTGTCTATTTACGTTGTGATCGGCGAACGGGGAGGTCCCTTTTTGCCTTTTTTATAGACCAAATTTTGATGTAATTGGTACCTTAGATAAACACCTTATGATTGATGCTGATTTATTTAAGGTAAATATATGTTTGGCACTTCAATGTCTCGTATGACTTAAGATACTAAGCGCTGGCTGATAACGAAAGGGAAAGGTTAGATTTCAGCCTGAAATTTGACAGAATGACGAGCAAAATATTGTTGATTTAGCATCGACGTGAAGGAAACATGATCGGAATAATTTACTTTCATTTATAGACCAGACTTTTTTTTAATTCAGCAAACATTTCTAGTTTCGTATTACTGGTATATAGAGGTATCTTGCATCGTTTGCATTAAAAAACTTTTTGAATTTTCATTTAACTTTCCATAAGCTGATATTTAAATACATTAGCATTTACTAAATGGAGAAATCCTATTCAGTTCTTCATATGAAAAACAGTCATACTGCCCTTTCTTTTATCTTTGATTATGATTAAGATAAAATCGGAATTGCTAAAACGCAACAGGTCTTCTCGACTTTTAGAAGTTCTATTAGCCTTTCAAATAAAAATTCTGTGCAAATAGCGAAAGGAGGGACTGGGGAGGGGGGCTAAAACACTTCGTAACATGTATTTGAGAAAAGTGATGAGAAGACATAGTTTTAGAGGATTATCTGGTTAATATTTGTCAATCAAAAGATTACACAGACTTTAACCCCGTAGATTAAGCCCTCTATTGTCGAAACATTGTCCTATTAGAAAGCGAATGTTGTTCTCTGTCAATGGGCGGCTTTCACTTTTAATTAAAGATTAATTCTCCTTAAGAAACGATAATCCTCTTAAGGACAAAGGATCAGGGAATATTAATTGAAAATAACAATGCATCGGTATCTGAAATATCGAGACTAGCGTTATGATTAACGTTAGCTTGTAGGCAATGCATATATTACATTCCGTGTTTTGATTGGTCAAGTGGACGAGGAAAAGGTTCTGATTGGTGGTATACGTAACACGTGATATACTAACTTTCCATGATGTATATAGCGGATTTTCAACCTGTCTAAATTTTTTGCACATTTCAATTAACTGCGTGCTTTAATACTCTCAGGAATTGAACATACTCTAATTGTTTTCGTTTCAGATTTAATAATCCCTTATACCTTATATCATTTTCAAAGGAATTTAACCAAAAGGCGCGTGTCTTTTAATAAAATATTTTCATTTCATTTTCGGATTGGAAATATTTGCAAAGTGTCTTAGATACTTAAAATCTTTTACGATACATCATAGTTTATTTAACACCGGTGTTCTTTTGTGTTTCGTGGACCTTATAGTCTTGTTTTAAAATAATTCTAACCCCCGACTGCGGTTATAAGGCACTGTGTTACTCACAAATATATAATGTATTACTCATGCATTCATATATCAATCTGAACTTGTTTTGTTTAGAAATTAAAGACAGGACAAAAGAGCGGATAGAAATGATTTTTTTTATTCAATTTACATCTACTTTTAATACGTTCAGCGATATTGTAAACATGTTTTTCGATTCAAGGTTAAGAAAACGTTAAATTCAGTAATCCCGGTCAAAAAAATATTTTAGACACTCTCAAATTTTATGCACAAATTGAAAAAAAGTGTTCCTTGTTCCCTTCGTTTCATTATATTCTCTGATTATTGGCACGAACTTGAAGCAAGATGTAATTTATGTAGCCCAACCATTAAAAAAATTGTATTTGAACTCTAATAAGCGCAAAAATTGTACAATAAGATTGCTTTTTTTAGTAGAAAAATGTATGATCACAATATGCATTTCTTAGCTAAAACTTCGTAAAACAACCAAATAAAAAAAAGGACCAAAAATGACGAAAAAAGTAAATATAAATATTTTAAGTTTTTTTTTAAATAGCGTTTCTGTAGAAACACGTTTGGTCTCTAATCATTAACCAAACTGAGTGTTTTACAAAAGTTGCGTTTGGTTTCGAAGGTTATCTTTGAATATTCAATGGTCTCATGCCTTTTGGCTGAAGTACGATTAGATGATATGGTGATGGATAATAAATGTAGACAATTATAAAGAAATATGCCAACCTTTTTTCTATACTTTATTTGATCTACCTCGCAATGAAACAACCGAGTACATTACGAATGACGATGATGGTTGGTTACACATCCCAAAATTAGTATCACCCAAATTCACCATTAGGAAAATAATGTATATTCATTAGTTGATGGAAGTGAATACATTTTATGTATTTGTATTTGATTTTTTTTTTCCGATTCACAATCAATCAACACGCCTTGCTTTTCTTCTAATATTTAAAATAGGCATAATGAGAAAATCTTCTTTTTTGGATGACATAATGTATAATCAGGCAATACCACCTTCTCTCAATCTACAAGAAATCTTTCTTTCCCATGGGGACATACACCAATTACATATCGTCCCACCAAGGCTCTCCTTGCTCCTACAATTGTGTCTAGATTTGCAAATTCTATACTAGGGTGTATGAATTTTACACCCCTGAGATCGGAGGCTAGAAATTCCGCGCATGCCCAATTCAGCGGAATTAGATTATCTTCCCCTTCATCTTCTAGAGAGTTCCAAATCTGATTTATGATATCCTATTAATATGTAACGATGGAATCTCCCGATCCAAAGTTTACACTTCCCTTTTCAATCACGACTTTAAACAGAGTAAAGGTCCCTAAGGATCGATCCCTAAAGATTCCAAGTGGCAAAATGTGATTATGGTACCGCCTTACGACGTTATGAAGATCGACTTTTTCCGTTTAGAGATTAGATGGCCGTTGTCAATATTAGATAATGCTGATCTTCGAATCGAAATAAGGAAAATTATCATGTTATTAGGAAAGCATAGTTACATGTACCGTTATAATATATTCCAATAGTTTCGGCAATATCGATCATGTTAAGGCCCTTCTAGTACATGTATATTTCAGTTTAACCATATGAAAGTTTGATAAAAGAGGTATTTCATTTGACGAATATTATTAATGAGTTGTATCTTTCATATAACTTGCATTACTTTTACTTAGACATTTGCAGATGTCGTTACTTATTTCTTTGATCTTTTATGTTAGAAAAAAAAATTAAACGAAATATGACGGGTCAACCGTTACTGTACCGATGTTGAATTTTCTATGTCTGTTTCCATTCTCTTTGTAGGAATAGATCGTATTCTTTCAGAGAAACTTCGCTGTGCTACAACTGCTCAGGACCAAGAAAAGCCTGTCAGAGTTAAAATGGCCGACAGTGCAGTTTTGGACCTCCCAGAAGGTTTGTGTTCATGAAACTACCTTTTCTAGATTTTTTCTTTACTTTTCAAATCTGTTAAAGTCAAGTTCACATTTGTTAATCTATATCAAGTGAACGTCATTTCAAAAGCACTTTTTGTATATGTCTTTTAATGTTTTAGGCGTGAGCATTTTCCGGACATCTTTTGCTGGTACCTTTCACTACGGTGTATTTTGTACCAAGGCCGTGCTGGCAAGGGGAACAAAGTTTGGTCCATTCAAAGGTCGTGTGGTCAATACGAGCGAAATCAAGTCAAACGATGACAATTCGTATATGTGGGAGGTAATATTCAATATTTAAGATACAGCTATTTTTTTTTTTTTTTTTTTTTTTTGGTCAATTTCATTTTCTCGATTCGTTTGATTTCAAAACTACAAATGTTAAACAGTTTTGTGAATTTATAATACATCTAATAATACATTATTTCCAAATCACACTCTGATGAACAAATTTAGGTAAGGCATATATATACATGTTCAAACAATGTCAATGACATTGTAATTGATTATACTTTTATGAAACAATTGTGATTTCCTTTGATTTTCCTTTATTTTTCTTTAAAAGGTTTTTCGGGACGGTAAACTGAGTCATTTCATCGATGGAAGAGGTAGTGTGGGTAACTGGATGTCTTTCGTTAACTGTGCCCGGTATGCACAAGAGCAGAATCTGATCACGGTACAGTCTGATGGCGACATCTATTATGAAGTGTGTAAGGACATTCCTCAAGGGACGGAACTCTTGGTGTGGTACGGGGATTGTTATCTACAGTTCATGGGCGTCCCTGTGTCACTCAAAGAAATGTCAGACGGCGCTGTGACCGATGAAACCGAAAGTAAGATCTCTACAGATATGGCAATGATTATTATGTTAAAGTAATACTAGTATGTAAAGTCACAATTTCAGAATTTGATGTATATTTACATACCTTGATATTGAAATGTATTTCAAGCAGACGTTTTCCATACGTTTCATGATTATCAATATCGGGGATTTTTTTTCAGACTCGGAAGGATACCAATGTGAGCGGTGTGGGAAAGTATTCGCGTATAAATACTACCGTGACAAACATCTAAAGTACACAAGATGTGTGGATTTGGGCAACAGAAAATTCCCTTGTCATCTCTGCAACAGGTTTCTTGCTTTTTCTTTTTCAATTTCTTTCCATTTATTCAAAATTTCAAAATGTTCGTTCAACTAATGTAAATATTTGAAATTTAGTTACCCCGACTTACTTGATCCGGTCATAAATTTTAGTTTTCTTTATCTTTTCAGATCGTTTGAAAAACGTGATCGACTTCGAATACATATTCTACATGTACATGAGAAGCATCGTCCACACAAATGCATCGTGTGCAATAAAAGTTTTAGTCAATCATCAAGCCTCAACAAACACATGAGGGTAAGTTCTTAAAACTACAGAAACAATGTATTATTTGAACCAACTATGAATCATTGAGGAAGACATTCTGAAAATTGATATTCGTTAATGAATTTATTGTACAACAAGAATCATCTTTAGGGTAGCCGGATAAGTGGAAGGGTTATGTGCATGTAATCAGAATAACCACACCATTTGCTGCTAACGTGGCGAATTGCAGTTTTAAGTCGGCACCGATTGCTCGTTGGTCTCGTTAGTTTTTTTTTTTTTTTTTTTTTTTTTTTTTTTTTTTTTGTGGTCTTTTGTGTCTGGTGTTTTTTGATGGCGTGTTTGATGTTCCTTGTCCCTTTTGCATCTGATATTTTGTTTACCTTGTGTTTTCGCATAGGGGTGTTTTGGTGTTTTACTTTGGGTGATATAACAGAGCCCTGTTGGAGATCACATTCTTTCTTGCATAAAGCGGAATTTTAATGATATTGGAAAATGAGTATATTCTATGAAACTTTAAAATTCAAGTAGAGAATGTGTGAAGAGTAAAATTCTAAGTTATTAAGTATGAATTATCATATAGAAATATATGATCTATATATCGTAATAACTTAGTGCACCATACGAAATTTCAACAAATAATGTATTTCCATTCTATCTCTAGGTACACAGTGGAGAACGCCCATACAAATGTGTCTACTGCAACAAGGCTTTTACCGCATCCAGTATTCTAAGGACTCATATACGACAGCATTCTGGTGAAAAACCATTCAAGGTGAGTGAAACATTTTCACATCTATGATGCAGATTCGATGTCAAATTATTTGACTTTCATTAAGTATCAAAAATGTAATGAAGCCATAGATGAATTCATTTTAGCATTAGAATAATTATTTTAACTCATTTCATATATATATTTTTTATTTATCTATGTCTCGTTTTCTTTTTCCAGTGTCGTCATTGTGGAAAAGCGTTTGCATCTCACGCGGCACATGACAGTCACGTGAGACGGACACACACCAAAGAAAAATCATTCTCTTGCTCAATTTGTGGCAAAGGATTCGTCCAGCAGTATGAACTCAAGCTACACATGAGTGTACATTCAATAGAATGACCGTTCTTTACATTAAACTCCTTTTTAAAAGCTGTTGATTTCTGTTTCATCTACCGCACATCTGTGTTTTTGTTTGTGTGAAGTTTGCTCAAGTTGTTTTTGTTTCCGGATTGACAGAGATATACGAGTGCCGAAAATAAGTGTTCCTTCTTTTGTTTGATAAATGTTGCCTGAAAGTATTTATGTTATATTATTTATTAAATGTTGATACAAACCACAGTTAGTTGTTTCTGTTCATGTATCTTTAGAATGAAAATGCACGAATATTATTGTCAACCATTTCAGTTCAATCAATACAGTATTGTCAATTATAGCAACTAAGTTTTTCTGTTCATGTATCTTTAAACTTGACATACAAGAACATTACAATACAATCAATACACATAATTGTCAATTATAACAACTGAGTACAGACCGATTGGTATTTCATTTAGCAAATTCATGAAAGCAATGTAATCAAGTCAAACGCAACACTACACAAAATCAGAATCCAAAAATCAAAATCAATCGGCAAACAAAATTCTATAATATACAAAACCAAAGAAAACAACATAGATATGTAACGTGACCGAGGTAGGGGTCACCTACTGATATATAAAACTTACGGTAGGAAAACTATCAAAGTACTTTCCTTCAGTTACTTGACTGACTAGACGATTCGACCAATGATTGGAACAAATGATTGGTACATGAAACAAATCAAATGTATAATTAAAGAGGGGAGATTATTTACACGACGATGACGACACTCTGTCACCTGGCTCTTGCCTCTGGTACTTGCCCCTGACTACCGTATAGCCTCTGATACAGTACCTCTGACATTCGCCTCTGACTACCGTATAGCCTCTGATACAGTACCTCTGACATTCGCCTCTGACTACCGTATAGCCTCTGATACAGTACCTCTGACATTCGCCTCTGACTTACTGTATAGCCTCTGATACAGTACCTCTGACATTCGCCTCTGACAATGGCCACAGGTTACTGTATAGCCTCTGGCACGCACCTTGCCTCTGGCACAATACCTTATTACCAAATTCAACCTTATGCAGGTAATGTTTAGCGTTACTATATTTAGAACCTTTCACCTCGGTAGCTTCACAAAGAGTGTTGGTCTCGACGGACGCCGCTTCCTTATAGGTGTAACTACAGGAAATAAAAACCTTCTTTGTATGATTAATCATTAAGCTCGATTTCGGTGACTTCAAATGCTTCAAAGCTAATAAATTTAGTCTTTTTGGCTTAGGACATCTTTGGCACGCATAAAAACGAAAGAAAAAAGGGGGGTCATGCATACCTTTTTTTCTGCAAAATTCACTTTTTTACATGACCCCTCCTTCCGAATTGAAAATTTGCAAATTTTTATAGATTTTCAAATCGATCTATTGATTACGTAAAAGGCAAAATCATGTTCAAAACTCATTTTCTCCCGACAGCAGGGAATCATTCATTGATTTAATGTGCTATTTTTAATTTTCAATAGTTTTGACCAATGAGGTGACACGTTTTATTCAGCCCGGTTCACCAGTGTTAACCGTACTGAATAAAAGGTGTCACATCATTGGTCCAAAATGTTGGAAATGTATTTATAGCATATAGAATCAATAAAATGTGACCAGTAGTCGTGATGAATTTAACTTTGAACTTGATCTTGTCTTTTATGCAATCTACAGATCGATTTGAAAATACGTAAAAATTGGAAATTTTTCGATGAGGACGGAGGGGTTTTTAAAAAAGTGAAATTTGCGAAAAAATGACATGCATGACCCCCCCTTTTTTTTTCTATTCATTTTTATGCGTGCCAAAGATGTCGCAAGCGAAAAAACCCAACTTTACAAACTTACAGGCATTTTAAGTCAGTCAAATCGAGCTAATTCGTTAATCATAAAAAGAAGGTTTTTATTTCCTGTAGTTACCCATACACCTTATATACTGGACGGATACACATAAACACAATCACCGATCTCGTCAATTTAAAGACAAAGAAAACATTACAGATATTCAAACGAAGGGGCAAAAGTAAATCTCCATTGGTGAAAGAAGAGAAAAAACACCTCCTGCTTGCTAGCCACATCCGTTCATAAAAAAAGTCAAACCAGCTAGGTGAATGTGTTGAATTCTGTGATTTTAGATGGTTCTAACCTAAATAAACATTGAGGACGATGAGAAGTCATAATAACTTATACTCTAATTGTATCGTCTTTGTCGCTCAAAAATATACCCTCACGTAAAATAGTTTCTCTGTAAGTCGCCTTGTCCTCAGAACGAATTTGTTGGGTAAGATGAGTTTGCTCTGGAGTAGCTGTTAATAAAGATATTAAAGGTTATTGGATTATGGTCCCCGAATGAAATGTGGGAAAGACTTTTTTTTAATCCTGGCGACATTAAACCAATCTACAGACTGTATCCTGCATATGAGATGCAACTGTGCACTTAGACATCAAGAAGATAAGTATGGTCCGTGTATCGCTTGTAGTTTTGTGTTATGACGTAATTGGTGTTCCTTGCTCCTTTTGTGTCTCTCCTTGTGCTTGTCTGCTCCGTGTTTACGCATAGGTTGTTTCGCTGTGGGTGCTTTAACCGAGTCTTGTTGGAGATCCCCTCCTTTTCATGTACTATTTGTAATATAATTTCATGTGTCAGTATTTTTAAATATATATTTAATCGTAATAAGTTATTGCACCATATTTAGTAATGTATCATCAGTGATACCCGAGGCCGAAAGATAGGAAATCCAAATAGTGAATGTATGAGGAGCGAAGTTCTACACATAAACGATTTTTTAAAAATGTATGCTAAAGAGCAAGCTTTGGAAAGAAGGGGGGGGGGGGTACCATTTATCAGTGGGATACCATCACGGGTAACCTCTTAGTTTTAAAATGCTTTTTTTTTCAAAAATCTGGTATCGGAAAATTAACAAATATATTTCATCATGTCAGTGCAGATGCACAGTTAAACTAGGCGAACGATATCCTCGAGAATTAACAGTCCACCAACAGAGATGCAAACCTAGTGAAAGTATCAATATTGACATCTTTATTCTATCGTAATAATGTAATGCACTGCATGCGTATTTCAACAAATAATGTATCATCAGTGATGCTCGAGACCGAGAGATTGGAAATCCAGATAGTGAATATACTAAGAGCTAGATTCTAAACATGACCAAAAGATATATGCTAAAGATCGAGCCAAATTAGAACAGAGCTATATCATCAGAAAGGTACCCTTAATTAATTTTAGAAAATTTCTTTTCAATAGTTAAAAGCTAGAAAAAAGTGAATATTGAAGAGTCATGAATTTCAACATACAAACTCAGAATAGTTAGGGAATATCTGAATAAAATAAACGCTGGTGGATCTAGGATTTGAGAAAAAGGAGGGCCCGAAGTCCAGCTCCAAAGAAAAAAGTTCATAGAAAAAAATTACCCCAAAAATTACCGAAGACGGAAAGGCGAAAATGCAATAGAATGTTTTTCAAATCGGGAAGAGGGGAGTCCGAATGGACTTAGGGGGACTGCATGTAACACGAAGTTCAGCAGTTGCTTACGTTTACTTAAGTTTATATGGATGCCAGCGAGCGGAGCCGGAATATAACAAATATGGACAACGACCATATCCAAATACACAGTACACAATCGATAATTCAGGAAATAATAAACCGAAGGCATACAAAATCAGGATAAAACAGGAACCAATGCAAACAAACGAAAACATCCACCACATGTTAAGAAGCGAATTCATAATATGGAAGTGAGATCGGGCTGCCAGGTAGAGTCATCATCTCCTGCTTGAATGCAACACCAGTCGTTTCAATTCGACAGAAATATCACATCCGGTTACTTCCATTTCGGAAGATACAAGTATATTCTGTAGTTGGATGCTTCAAATGGCCTAAGACAGGATGTCATCCACCATTCTGGACAATGGGACATAAAAGTGTTTGACGAGTTACCCGTATCGACTGTAAAATTCCTTAGTGACGATGTTAGTCGATACCTGACTGAGAATCGTAATATCTGAGAGACGCCTAGCTCTAAGAATAAAATCTGTATATTTGGTACTTGCTCTGGCATAACGTATCAATTGAAATATGTACACACCATACGCAGGCGACGAAGGGATGTTGCTACTAAGAAAAGGGAAATTTGTGATGCTGAAACTAAAGCCGTCACGTTTGCCATACAGTGAGGTGTTATGACGTATTCTGTTGTAATTCAGTCAATAAAAACAATTTCATTCTATACATCAGCGAGCGAAGCGAATTTTGGGAATTTTCTGTCTGAAAAGACGATCTCTCTCTCTTTCCTCGCTATATTTTGGTTTGACCAACAGTGGGAAGGGTAAGAGGATTAGGACTTTGCAACCCCACTATCTATCTGTCTGACCTGGCTAGATCGGTCGACGTGAATGAAGCATTTAAGAAATGACTGTAATCCTCTAATTCCGCCACTGGACAACGCCACAGTGACAGCAACAAACACTTCACATCAAACAACTTTGGAAGCAACAAAGACACTCAAACAAAACTGACAAAGACACATACTCAGATTCTGAATAGATATTAATAAAATAAGAAATGTAGCCCCCCAAAAAATGCTGAAATTTATGTTTCTCCAGGCTTGCTGAAATTTATGTTTCTCCAGAAAAGTTCGATCAACTTCGGTTGATCGCCTCTTCAATGCATTCGAAAATTTCTGTTATCAAAATTTCTTGAAATTTCTTAAACGTGGGTCCTGTAGCATCATATCCCATCCATCTTGTAACGTCTTTCGGTTCATTTTTGGACATAATTATCACATTCTTTGTCCATATTACATTGTTTAGATTCAGGATCACTGACGAGGGTTACGTACCGGAAACGTGCATGTCTGGTCCATGCTGCAAATTTATCTGTTCTTAAATGATGCTATTGAATTTGAAGACGTTCAACAATTGCATACGAGGTCAGGCTTAGGCACGGTCCATTTGATATTGCAGGGGGGGTTCTTAAGTTGTCTAGAAGACCTTCTATGTATATATACATGTGCCTTATATAAAATATTGAGAATTGTATTGTAAAAATCTTTTATCTCTCTGTTTAGAAGTGAATTGAATACTTGCATAAAAATAAAGTAATATATTAATATTTAGAGTTTTGAGTAAATATAGAACTAATTTCTATTGATAAAACACAAACATTCTTAATATGCGCATCACTTTGTTAAAAAAAACCTAGCAAGAAAAATATTTTGCCCCGGTCCTGGGCGAAAAAATAATCTTGCTATGACAAAAAAAAAAACAAAGCCCCCTACCCCCCCCCCCCCCCCCCTGAATATCAAATGGACCATGTCTTAACAAGGACCGAAAATGTACTACAGACGATGAGAAGGGACTTTTCATCCATATATTCAGGATTGACTATGCTTGATTTCAAATGGTCACGTTTCTTAAGGGAAGTCTTATCACTGGAAGATGACGATCAAGTGTATTAACTATTGTTGTATGCATATTTCACTAAGAGATGAATAAAAGATCCTTAACATAACAAGGTTGCAGTGATTACAGCTGTCCATACACTCATAAGACATGAAAATGGAACATACAGGTAGATTAAACGAAAACAATCCAATAACAATTCTCCAGATAGTCCCATTGTAAAATCAAATTCATTGTTGCAGGTGCAAATGAAATGAATAAATGCAGCGCTACACAATGTCAAATGGTTTAAATGAATACAATATTAAGCAAATAAATGCTGTCCTACTATAACTCCGTATAGAAATTTGGAAAATAGAATTAACCTTCAAGATTTATTTCCACTTTGTGGAACACGCGCTTCTAAAATTTATTCTTACTGCATAGAGGACAATTACACGTTTCGTAAGTCCTGTTGTTCGAACGGTAGGCTATGATAATGTATCGTACAAATGCAAATTTTTTCAATTAATAAGCAAATACATTTTGACATATCTTTCAATGACAGACAGTTAAAATGAGTTGTCAAGAGTTATCCTTCTTCAAGCATCTTTCACATTCCTTACACTGACTAAACTCCAATGGATTAGAATGGAAGTTCAATATCTGACTATTGTTCCCATAAACTCAGATTGCAGTGTAGGAAAATGAATAGGAAAGGGTTTTAAAAAGGTAAAGTTAGGGGTTTATAGTCTCAGTCGCTTTAAATAGCCTTGTGCAACTTCTACTGGGTTAATGACAAAGTTTTTTATAAAGTAAACGCATACAATTTAATCTTGCAATAATTTTTTCATGTGAAATATGCATCAAGAGGGCATCCTTGAGTTGTGAAATGACGAAACACATAATTCTAAAAGTGAATATTTATGCAAAGGAACACCAATAATGGACAAAGTTTATTGTCTTTAAATTCATTAGCATCATTTTAGAGTAGATAAATTTACAGCATGGACCAGACATGCACGTTTCGGGTAATATACCGAAAGACAAAGCAAATTGGCTGGGAAATGATGCTACATGATCCAGGTTTTAGAAATTTGAGAAAATTTTGTGAACAGAAATTTTCAAATGCGTTTGAAGAAACGACCGACCGAAATTGATCGAACTTGGCTACATGTGCCCTCGAGGACTCATGGTCCACCAGCAGTGACACTCACCAAGTGATACAAATGTTTAATGTCTTCAAATTCATTAGCATCATTTTAGAGCAGATAAATTTACAGCATGGACCAGACATGCATGTTTTGGGTAATAAATCCTCGTCAGTGATCCTCAATCTAAACAATGTAATATGACCAAAATCTGTGAAAATTATGTCCTAAATATACCGAAAGACATAGCAAAATGGATGGGACATGATGCTACAAGAACCATGTTTTAGAAATTTGAGAAAATTTTGTGAACAGAAATTTTCAAATGCGTTTGAAGAAACGACCAACCGAAATTGATCGAACTTGGTTTCATGTGCCCTCGGGGACTCTTGGTCCACCAGCAGTGACAATCACCAAGTGGTACAAATGTTTAACGTCTTCAAATTCATTAGGACATGCCCCTAAATTTTTGAAGTGTGACCGTCTTGCTGCAAATCATTAAAAAAGCAGGTGGGCAACACCACAATGTTGACAATTATGACGATTGAATAACTGAATTGACACATTCCATATATGTTCAGTAAGCTAAGTAGGCTTTAAATACCACTGATGAGGATGCTTGTATGTTGCACCATATTTAAACATTTCTATATAGAAGGTTGTTCCCTGACAGAAGAGTTGGGCACTTCGTTTTTCGTAATAATTCACTATTAGCTCGTCGTAAAAATGCTCCCTGCGACTGGTTGTTTGAAGTGTCTTCGGTGTTATTTACTTTCAAAGTTTGATGCCAGAGATTTACTTTGGCGTAAAAAATCAATGTAACAACATTTGAAAGGTCATTTATTTAATTAAACCATCTTACATGTATTTCAAAATTGATATATGGAAATTTGAAATTAATCGGAGGGGGACGCCTCACTAATACTGTTTTCCATTTTGATTCATTTTGGCTTAAAGTATCACTGATGAGAATTAATTATCTATGAATTTGAAGACGTTTAACGTATGTACAACTTGGTGAGTGTCACTGCTTGTGGACCGGGAGTCCCCGAGGACACATGTATAAACAAGTTAGATCAACTTCGATTGGGTGTTTCTTCAAAAGCATTCGAAAATTTCAGGGAGTTCACATCTCTTTTTTTCTTATTATTATTGTTCATTTGCCTTAGTTCTGGTTTTATCCTGGTTTTGCATGCCCCTGGTTAGATGATTTTTGGATTAACGATTTTGTACTTTTTGTTAGGGATATGGTTTTTTGCCATATTTACCATGCTGAAAATTTATCTGTTCTTAAATGATGCCAAGAATTTGAAGAAGTTTAACATCCAAAACATGCATGTATGTTGCACTGATTTAGCAATTTCTTTCTAGAGTGCGTTTCTTCTTTCTTGATATACATTATCTTATCTGTCTGACATTTTGGAATATGATTTCTACTTTTGCGTTTGACTTTCATTCACTGACTGTATTTTATCTAATCTGTAGATATTGGAGTGATAATGTATTATCTATTACGTTCATAAACAGAATAAAATCATTTTGGGTTTCAAACTGATTTGTCCATTTTGTATATGTATGTCACATACGTTTTACATCAGATGAAAACAAGAAACTTAATTGCAAACCGGGAATCTAGTTCTTTTACGTAGTCATCAATGTCAAATAGATGTCTTGCTCAAATAACCTTTGATCTACGAACATAGAATGTACAAGAGATAATTAATTGGAAATCGATTCCGAGATAGAGGATAATACCAAGATGTTGATGAAGATTATCGTCATTAGAACTGAGCTGATGATTTACCCAGCGTACCATAAAATTGATGTACTAATCAACGTAGGATAACGAATAAAATTGTAGACTTTAAGCAAAATAAAAAGTGAATGTCTACAATGTTATTTATGAATATAAGCAAACATTTTAATATTTTAATAGTAAAGCATGTAAGACCAATTGTTTCTAAAGGGATTTCTAGCATTCACAAATCAAAAATGATAAAATTGACACGTCTACTTTGCTTTGATTAATTATCCAACAATCTGCGAGAGCTGAGTTTTCCAGACAAAATATCGTAAATACGATGCACCAGACAAGCATGTTTCGGCTAATGAATCCTCATCAAACAGAAATATTTATTTTCTTAAAAATATAACTTTCACACTCTGTGGCCATGTTAAATTGTTTAGATAGAGGACCGCTGACGAGAGTTAAGTACCCGAAACGTGCATGTCTGGTTCGTGCTGCGAATTTATCTGTTCTTAAATGATGCTTTTCAATTTGAAGACGTTTAACATTTTTACCAAAGAACCAGCAAAAGAATGACAAAGTTATGAATTGACGGAAATGCCCCTTCGATTTCTATTAAGGAGCTGTTAAGATAAGGGCCGGATTTAGCCCTGAAATCACTCGATTATTTCTCGGGCGCTGTACTTCCAATTTAGATAAAAGTTGGTCAGGATAAAAATATTAAGTATTATAAGATTCCTAGTAGGTGTTTTATTTAAATAAATTCGATGAAAGATGTTATAATTACGGGTTGAAGAGGTAGGGGTACAGATGACGGAAAACGTTGAATTTCGCTCGAAAATGCACAAAAAAATGCATTATTTTAAACATTTTTACGTTTATTATGCTTCTGTTACCTTTTAATGTCAAAATTGGATAAGAAAAATTAACTTTGAGGTTATTATATCAATATAATTGGCAAATTCTGCAATCCGGAAACTGAAAAACGGTTTTATTTCGTTCTTCTCAGCCATATTTATGTAGCTTTCTGGCGCGAAATACACACGGTGTAGAAATAGACAACTTTCTCGTTTATTTCCTTCCAAACGGTTAAATATTTGATCGGAACACACTCTGAATAGATTGTTCCGTGATATAAAAAGAAGAAGACGACAATATTACGTACTTTAACGCTCTAGTGGCAAATTTAAAAATAGTCAGCCATCCCCCCTTTTTCGTTTTTCGCCTGTGGGACATTGTTCCCCCCCCCTCGCTTCAGAACCCCACTTGGCCAGAAAATGTGTTTTATTGATATACACCTTTGGTGAAAGTGGCATTGTAAAGCGAGGGGGGAACGATGTTGTATAAAACTTTTCCGTTTTCCATTGATTTCTGTGTAAAAAACGCTTATTTTGACCCAAATATCGGTCTTATTTTGCATTAATTATCCCATCTGAAAGCAGATTTATATGCAGACCAAGTAACTTCAAATTTCAACCGAAGAAGATTCTCAATTTTTGCATTTTGAAATTTCGACTTTTCAGGGCAGATTCTACGCCTTATCTTAACAGCTCCTTCATCACATTTATCACACATGTATATGAGTGTCAGCAGTACTGTAAACTAGGCAAACTATATTCTCTGGAACAAATGATACAAATCTGGTTGTAGAAATTATCAATATTGAATAAACAATTTAATTATCTTATACATTGCCGTTTTTACACTTGATAAAGGCCGAAAATTTGTATATTTGAGTGTTTGTGTTTTCATTTGTATCATCCCTTCCCTCCGGAAAAAATATTTCAATCTATCTTACAACAATAGATTGTGAACATTGAATTCTGATTTTGAGTTTGACTTTCAATCATAGATTCCATCAGTGATGTTCGCCGTCTATACAGAGGAATCTAAATGTTTAGATTCTGGTATCGTCTTTATCTGATACAAATTTTGACATGAACATTACCTATTTTAATGATGTCTTCATATAGGAATCAGTGAATCCAATCAGATGAAAAACTTTGACTTCATCTTCACCTCTACAAGTATGATATTTTGATCTGGGCTTCATCAAGATATGATTGTGCTTTTGGATTTGTGCATCATCAAAAAGAGAAAAAAAATGATAATCTTGATTTTAACTTATGACTTTCCTTATAATATTTTGTTTATAGTATCATCTTGATGTAGGATGTGTATATCAGGGTAAAAGATAAACAGAGGATACATTTTGACTATAACTTCGACTATGACTTTATTATTTTGACATATATTCCAATCCACTTTAGGATAACACCTTATCCAAGGACGAATATTGACTGAAACTTCACTGATTATACATTGTTTGTTGAAATGCGCATATTGTGCACGTAATTATTACGATAGAACATGTATTTCAATATATATGCACAGCCAATGTAATTCCCCGAGATGTTACTATTGAAAGGAACGTGCTGCAATTCGTGTATTAACACTCGTGACGTCACAATGCATAAGATCTAAAGAAACATGCCGCGACGGCTGTTCTAACCTGCAAACTGAACCCGCGGTAAGATGAATTTTAACGTCACCCTTTTACCTAGAAAAAGCAATTCCAGAAAACAAGAATGAAACAGACAACTATGGTGGATATATACAGAATAAATGTCATAATTTGTGTTTTGTTAGGGGTATGCAACACACAGCAAGTGCATTTATCGCATGAAATGCGCTAACGCGAATTACATGTACGATAAATGCACTTGCTGTGTGCTGCATACCCGTAACAAAACACAAATTATGACACTTATTCTCTATATGATGCTTTCTATCACTAGGTTGAAATGGAACTCGTCAAACACTATGATGTCCCATTGTCCAGAATGGTGAATGATTTTCTGCCTTAGACCATATGAACCTGACCCAACCCCAGACAATACTTGTATCTTCCGAAATAGAAGTAACCGGATGTGATATTTCTGCCGAATTGAAGCGACGGGTGTTGCATGCAAGCAGGAGATGCTGACTCTTCCTGGGCACCTGGTCTCACTCTTAATTGGGAGTTCGCTTCTTTTCATGTGGTGGAGGTTTTTGTTTGTTTGCTTTGGTTCCTGTTTTATCCTGATTTCGTATGCATTCGGTTTGTGATTTCCTGATTAATCGATTTTGCACTGTGTATTGTGGCTAGTCAACAGGGGATGCTTACTCCCCTGTTGGCTAGGCACAATACACAGTACTGTGGCTAGCCAACAGGGGATGCTTACTCCTCCCGGGCACCTGATCCCACCTTTGACTTGCTAGGTGTCCGTCGATGCTCAATTTGATCCTCTATGGTGAGTGCCGTTGGGATTATCGTCAGGATCGTCTTTAACTCATTGGGATATGGTCATTGTCCATATTTGTCATTGGTATCTTTGCTGGTGGACTGTTAGTCCTCGAGAATATCGTTCGCCTAGTTTTACTGAGTATGAAATACATGGTATTTATAAATTGTCTGATACTAAAATTAGATGATAATTCTGAAACTAATGAGTATCTAATTCATGGCATAGCACTGTCTTTAGCTGGCTCTTTGTCATGTATTTAAGGACATGTTTCGAATTCTGCTTTTCATATATTCACTATTTAAATTTCCCCTCTTTCAGCCTCGAGCATAACTGATGATACATTTTTTAAATGCACGTATGGCGCACTAAATCATTACGATAGAACATTTATTTCAATATGATGAATAGACATAAAATCTGGCATTGCTTGAACTATTGATAACTTTTACTCCGATTCGCTCATAATCTTTGGTATTATTATGTTGGCGTTGCATAGATCAGAGATTTGGTTAGAGACACATAGACTGGAATTAATAATTCAAAATTCCGTCAAACCAAGGATAGATTTTGACTAATGGACTTATGTTTATGTTTCGGTGAATGATACACAATATAAGTCATGCGAATCCTTATGTCCTTGTCATATTGTTTACTAGATAATTAAAATATTATGTCCTTAATTTTTAATAGATCCAGCTTCAACGAACCTTTTGAAATACTTAAATTTGATAATGTGTCAATGACAATATAAAAGAAAGCAATCCATTATGGATTTCACTGCAATTAAGAATATGTGGAGAGGAAAACTTTAGAAATATTGGAGCAAATTCCGGTACACCTATACCTCTGCATCAATTATTTACGCCACTTCATCTACAACAAGAAAAGATTCCAATTTGATAAAAACTTGAGTTCAATGTGAAGAATTAGTCCTTAGTTTTAGTCCTCGGCTTAAATCGGTGATGCAAACAAAATCACGTCAATCTTGACATCGCAAAAGAAATAGACCATCCCTGATATACCTGACTGAGAATCACCCGCTTTGTAGCTAACTATATCTGTTCATACACGATTTGAATCCTAAAGAAAAGTTGTAAACAGAACATTTTTGAGCGATGAAGCAATATGGTAATTAGGTGTGGGAGTATAAAAGACGTGTTTCGAATGATATCATGGGTTTCGCTACCTCGTTATTCAGTATCAAATACAATTCGTTTGCATCTTTTCCATGGTCTTATATGGTTACCTCTATGAACATAATAGGACTTATTAAATACAGAAGGTATTATGATATTAAACGTTTCAAATTCTAAAGCATCGTTTAAGAACAGATAAATTTGCAGCATAGACCAGACATGCACGTTTCGGGTACTTAACTCTCATCAGTATTGAAATATAATATATAATCCTCTTTTCTTAAGTAGGGTACTAGTATCATTATTAAAATTGGAAAGATCATGCATTTTAACGGGTTTTTTTTCAAATATATTTTAATCTTACAGAGTTAATTTGTACTGTAGCAAGTGGGTGAATCGCTAGAGGTGTTCTCGGTCACTCGGGAGCAATGTGATGGGTCTTGAACATACCCTAAATTGCATTTTATCAGAGCGCAAAATTTGACGCTTCATAAACTTATTACTGAATCATCTATGACGTAAATGAAGTAAATTGTCATTTTACTATACCTTATAAGTGAAAAACATTTTAAATTTATCTAGAATTATTTTCACCAGAGCGAAATTGTATATTTTTATCGTAAAAGATTTATATTTGTACGGTGTTTGTGTGTACATGCCTTTTCTCCTTATTTGAAAAATACAATGTTGATCATGCGGATATTCTGGAAACAGATTTGCATGCATCGCTAATTAAACATCGGTCTGAACACCGGTTGCGTGGGGTGATCATCAAGCTGTTAATAAGTCTTGTGCACTTTCCCAGCAATCCGCTGATGTGACAATGCTGAAGTCAACGCTCTCCTCCGCTGAATGGATCAGGGATGTCTGTACATAACATATGACGACCATAGTAGATCGATACGCTGACAGATCGATACGCTGGCTCATTAAGTAGTATCTACAGCTTTGGGGAAGCTTCCGCCATGAGACTAAGAGAATAAAAAAAAATCCCGGCTTTATAAGCTATGAAGCTTTGTATGGTAGCAGAACATTGGCAGACAGGTGAAGCAGAACCCATACAGCATTATTAGACACCGTAAGGATTTATTGCTTAAAGGTGAGATATGTAGTTAAGATGATAGCGTATTACTATAGATTCTCATAGCCCATGCGGAAAATGTAGGTTTCCTTTACGGAAACTCCCGGTCATTGAACATTACTAGCTCTAATTCAATAGGTAAAAATGAGGACTCCTGTACTGTTGTGGTATTTAAGATGAATATGTAAGTATAACATAAAGGAATGCCATGAGGTATCCACCTCAAGCATTATAAACTCTGGTCCCATTAATTACATAATTTGGGTCAATAATATAATTTAGCTTTTCATACATCTATACTTGGTATTTTCCCTTTTTCATCTTCGAGTATCTCTGAAGAGAAAGAGAGAGACGTGACTTTCCGAAATGCTTATACGGTATATTGCATTGATATTCAAATTGTGCCTGTGTCCCTTTTCAAGTCATACATATATTTTTCGCCTTGTTTTAAACTTCAATTAAGATATTTAACTCGACAAATAGATTTTAATTTTCATGTACCAAAACTAGGACCTGGCCTTGAAGCAATCATGTCATGGACGCTGTGCGGATAGCAGCACTTCTTAAGCTTTCCGTAACAAATAAGGGATAATTATGGTCTTTCTTTTGTTAGTCAACGTTTCTCGATGTAATTTGTAGACGTTAATGTAATGTTTCTATCGAATATGTCTGAAAGTATAACAGATAGTACTGTTGTAATGTTTAAGAACAATCTCTCTCGTTTCATCAAAGTCGTTGCTTATCATTATTCATCACTTGATCGCAACTTTTGAGCTGCGTATACAATGTACTGTCAATTTTAGGCAAACATCGTGAACTGTGAAATACCGGACTTAACATATTCCATTTTAGACCTGTTCCTTTATCATTTAGTGGGAACATGTAGCCAAGTTCGATCAGCTTCGGTTGTTCGTTTCATCAATTCTGTTATCAAAATTTCTTGAAATTTCTAAAACGAGGGTCTTGTAATGTAGCATCATATCCCACCAATCCTGCTACATTTTTCGGTACATTTTGGACATAATAATTTTCACACTCTTTGGTCATATTACATTGTTTAAATTGAGGATCACTGACGACGGTTAAGTACCTGAAACGTGCATGTCTGGTCCATGCTTCAAATGTATCTGTTCTTAAATGATGCTATTGAATTTGAAGGCGTTTAACATGAGTGTCACAGCTGGTGGACCAGGAGTCCCCGAGGGCATAAGTAGCCAAGTTCGATCAACTTCGGTTGATCGTTTCTTCAACGCATTCTAAAATTTCTGTTATCGAAATTTCATGAATTTTCTACAACATGGGTCCTGTAGCATCATATCCCACCCACCCTGCTACTTCTCATTGTACATTTTTGGACATAATAACAAAGGGGAGGTGTTGCTAGTCAGTAGGAGATGCTTCCTCTCCTCCTTCGATCATCAAATCTAACTTCCTCTATGGGGATTCACTTTCACTTGAAACATATATGACATTGAGTTGCTTCTGTTATGTTGCTTTTTTTCCCTTGAGTTCGTAAACCTCGGTTTCACTGTTTTTTGAATTATAGATATTGTGGATCGTTTATAAGTGAAGTGATCTTGACCCCGCAGACTCGTTACGAGAGTGTCATGAACTACAAATCCAATTAGCACAAGCATGTTTTAAAAACATGTAAAAAATATTTCAGTAAATGTTATAGAAACGTGATTTTGTATGCTTCCAGAAATATCAATAAAACATTTTTGGAAACATTTCATTTTGTTCAACGCTCTAAAATGTTGTTAAACGTTTTTAAAACATTCTATACAACTGCACAGTGTTTTAAAAATGTTCTTGGAACGTTTTGTCAGAAATGTTTCAACAGATCCTATTTGAACTCATTCAAAAATATTTCGACAATGTTTCGTCTTACGTGGGAACTTTGACACATTTTATAGAAAAAGACAACAGAAACGCATACTCCAACTAAAGTCCCGTTTCAGTGATTAGATTGCTGTCTTTGATTGACTTGTCTGTATCTTCATTAGTGATGACACTGACGAGTGTTCAACTAATGTATGTCCTTAGATACCTCTAGGTTAACGGACAAGTAGAAGGTTTCTACGAATAAAATGCTGATAAACACACCATAAGTTTCGCAAGCAAGTTGCAGTCAATCAAGACATCATTTTCATGAGCAAAAAGGTAGTTCCATTGTTTGAAAAAAAAATATCAAGATTATATTCTGTATTCACAGGATTTTTGTTGAAGAATGACACCTTTAATGAGATTTGATGTCTGGTAGAATGAGCCACAATACGGAGCGCTTTGCACCCGTCGGAAAACGTTACTTAGAAAGCCAAGGTGATAGCAGGTTGGTGAAAGCATTATTAACTTTTCTGATACATTGTCCATCTATCTCGGTTGCAAAAAAAGATTCTGGTCATAAACAATCTGCTTTTTTAAGACAACCATGTGCCTTATGATTATAAGTATGCTAGCAAAAAGGCGAGTATTGTTTTTTATCTATTTATTTTTCGGCCTCACATTTCACACAATAATGTGACAATATTATCAAATTCCCTAATCAAACATTTGGTTTTTGCATCTTTTTTATATTATATATATAATATCTATCTATTATATCAAATGCTTCAAAATTTTGCAAACAAAAAGGAAAAATGAAACAAAGATTCTGTCATAGACCATTTGAACCATCCAACCACTGAATGTACTTATATCTTCCGAAATGGAAGTAACCGGGTGTGACTGTTGCATGCAAGCAGGAGATACTGACTCTTCTTGGGCAGCTGGTATCACTCCCATATTGGGAGTTCGCTTTTTTCATGTGTTGGAGGTTTTTGTTTGTTTGCTTTGGTTCCTGTTTTATCCTGATTTTGTATGCCTTCGGTTTATGATTTTCTGAATTATCGATTTTGTGCTGTATATTGGGATATGGTCATTATCCATATTTGTCATGTAGATATAAGATGAATCATATTGTGTCAAGAGCTTTGAAATAAAGAGAGGATCAGATTCAATATACATGTACATGAGCTGGCATTCAGTGCGAAGTAGAAGAACTGGTGTCAGAAGCATGAAAAATTTATAGCATAATTCATCGAAGTTAATTATTATTATTTTTTTTTTTTTTTTGTGAAGTATGAATTAATTGATTTTGACTCACTTGATGTAATATAGGATGGTTTGCGTGAAACTTTCAATCAACTGGGCTGTAAATGATGTAATCTTTAAAAATCATATTTGTAGTCCTCCGTCATAATGAATAGCCAAGAGATGAATTCCAATTCTTCTGTCAGAGATCAGACTTTCGGACTAAAGAAAAAAAAATCGGCTTCAGATATGCATGTTTCAGATAATGAAGCTTCATCAACCGTAAATCAAGCAAAAGTAGACAAAATGTCCTCTCTTTTTAATCTCTAAACACAACAAAGCTTGGTTGGTTAAAGAGTCATAGATAATAGTAGTTAGTATTTATATGCATGGATATTAAAACGTCAGATGCATGTAAATCATTCTAAGAAAAGGGGAGCATGACCAGTACGATGCCTTTTCTAGGTATTTGCTAGACATGAATTCTTATCATAATGATCATGAATCAGTAATTTTTAGAGTAACATTATTCTGAGATTGTATGAGGACTAGGAAACAATTACTCTATTGCTTATGTATAGTCATTTCTATGCAGCATGACGTAACTATAGATATGAATGAGCTAAATTATATAAAATCCGATAATGTTCCATTGTTTACCTCTGATTACCACTATCTCATATAATTGTGTTGGATCAGATCCAGGTCTTGAATTGCTGTATTGTCCATCCCCAGGTGAACTTTGATACAGGCATCGATTAATTAAGGAAATGGAGCTGACTCTTCTTGCTCTGAAACCGAAAGTGTATAAGTAATAACAACTGCTATATATACACATATACATGTAATTCAAAATATTGATATTAAAAAAAATATATTTGAAGTATACGTATTGTGTTGGACATGACATGTATTAAATAAAGGTGACATGTATTAAATAAAGATGTATTGTTTGATATGACATCCATATTTAATTCCCTCCAATCCTCCTATATCTTTGTGCCTTAAGTCCTGAAGCACTTGAAGAGTTCTCCTTTCTTTGTTTCTAATGCAAGACTTTTTTTCGATTGATTTATCTACTTTTGTATTTTTTAATCTTTTATGTAAAAGGTAGTGACCTGAAATGTCCCGGTTGGGATGATGACTAACGAGTTCATTTGCTTCTGCATGAGAAGCTAAACTCATTGGTCATCAGTAGCAACAATATAAAAGAATAGAATTTTATTTTATTATATATATATATCGAATTCTAGAGGTTTCACAAAAATTCTTACGAAAAAAATCAGGATTTTCGCAACTTTTATCATCGAATAAAAGCTTAAAATGAAGCGAGGCTTGTTGATTATCTATGATTCAGTCATTGTTCATTTGTTTTTGTTTGGCAATGTTTGTTTGTGTGTGTGTGTGTTTTTTTTTTTTTTTTTTTTTTTTTGTATTTGTCTGTCTGTTAATTTGTTGTTGTTTTTTTCGGGCGGGGGTGTTGGGTGTTGGGTTTTATCTATAGGTATGATTGAAAAGTAAAGTTGTGCGCTAGATTGAAAAATATAATGCAAATTGGAACGTCCGTTTTTATCCTCGACACGTGCGCCGACAAAATAACGGGTTTGGATGCAGTTGTTATTCAAATCCGCAATTAGGCAACGGAGCGAGTTGAGTCAGACGTAAACAACGTGATATTTTCATTGTAAAAAGATTGAATACTTTGTTTTTTAGTATGGCCGACTATCTAATCACCGGTGGTACAGGTTATGTGCCAGACGATGGACAGACTGGTGCTCAGCTCTTTGCAAATGGGGACGGAATGACCTACAAGTAAGAAAACTAAAAAAAAAAATATACCTCAATTGCACTCATTGGTTATGTATCATGCACTCATTGACATTATCCAATATTGAGCACGTGCTCATCATCTCGTTATATATATTTTTAAGCATGATAAACATTTTAATGGATATTCTTTAAAGCCATCTTGATAATTATTTCTAATGATTTTTTCATCATTTTAATTTAATTTTATTTATTTATGATTTTTTTTTCATTTTTGCAGTTCTGAACAATTGAAAAAAAAAAAGACTTTTCAAAATACATCATTATTTCAAGGTGTGAGATTGACAGTTGAAGTCTAATAGACATTCCGTCGACGTCTACAGTGATTTTAGATCATATATTAGACTGCAGCAATTTACTGTAGACCAAAGTAAAAATAACCCCAAAAATCTAATCTTTTATGCCTTTAATTGGATAAAACAATTAACATTTTTCAATACAATGAATCCATAGAAATTCTTATTAATCTTACAAATTTTATGTGACTTCCTATAGACAAGTTTGTCTACATGTACATTTGAATGACTTTTTAGCTATAGACCGATCCAATTTACTGTAGAAATTGGCCATTGCCATTGGGCCTCCGTTAATTTTGCACACTGTTATTTGTGTATCTATAACTCTTATTTTCATGTTTGCAGTTCTCAATAAGTCAAAGGAATGAATTACGGACATTTCTGACCACTGCTGACATCTCAGACCTGAGTGTCTACATGTAGGCCTGTTGTCTTGGACTGTCAATATACAGACATCTTGGCCCCTTTGAGGATCAGACACCGCAAAAGTTTTTACAACTTAACAGCCTTTCTTTTTGAAATTTATGTAGAAATTCAAACATGTTTATGTTTAGAATAAGTTGAAAAATTTCATCAAACCTAAGCTAATTTCTCAAGATTTTGTCTGGTGACTTTCGGATTGTCTGGAACATATTTCTTGAATCAAACAATGGAAATTTGATTTTTAATCTATGTTTTAAACTAACTGTGTAATTTTATTTTTAATTCTCAGTACACAAAAGGCGGCCAAAATGTCTGCACATTTAGGGATTGATACCCGGTACAGTTTACATTTGTATAGTCATGAAAATGTATAAGAGCTACATGTATCAGAGACATAACATATTCATTAAAAAAAAGAACTTCAGAAGAAATTCAGGAGGGCAGACTTGTATGTCTCCTGCTTCTACCGGTAGTTGCCAAAATAGAGTCCACAAAAATTTTATGTTAAGGAATGAGATGTCACTTACAGGGATTTTTCAGAGTACATGTATTTTACTTTAGGTCCAGGGTCCTATGAAATTGGGAAAAAAATGCGGTTTTTTAATGAAATTGGGAATTTGCAGCAGTTCTTTTTTAATATAAATCATTACAGAGCGATATAATAAACTCCTGCAATTCTTATTAAAGTTATTTGAATTGAGAACTCAAGTAAAGATACAAACATATTTATCAAATAGTTTTGGCAAGAAATTTAACAATTTTAATCAGAATGTGTCAAATTGGAAAATTTTGTTCATGCATTGTAAATTGGGACTTGAAAAATCCCTGCAATGTCAGAGATTTCTTGGAACAATCCAAGTTTTCCAGGGTCCAAGATATTGGGGGTCCGAGGTGTTCGTGTACCAATTGAATAATTATTTTTTTAAAGATCTGTAACTCTTAAAGAGCGGGTAAAATTGCATGTCATGGGAATCACAATTTATTTATACATGTAATAATTTCTTCTGCTTTCAGTGACTTCCTGATTCTACCAGGATTTATTGACTTTCCAGCCGATGAAGTTGTAAGTTCTCACAAATAGAATTGTTTTAAAAAGATTAACCATTTGCAGCTTTAATAAATAATGATCGATGATGATATGCATAGTGGATTGAATTATTGTAAGCATCAGTCTCTGGATTGGTACTGTATAAATTATAGTTATAATAAATATATATTTTGATAATATGTTTAATGTTCCAAGGCATATACATGTACTGTTACACATTGTTACCTTGCATTATGTTGGCACTGGTACCTTTATACTTATCTACAATCATTTAATTATTTCCATACTGTCTGTATAAGGCCTATACAAACGTATGGAGCGAAATTTTATCTATACCTGTATAGACAATGAAAAGTGCTGCTACGTTAGGCCTGTTCAAATATTACGTCGCCAGTTTTGAACTTGAAAATCAACAATGCTAAAATGACGTCAATTGCAAAATAAAGTACATACAACTGATACAAGTAATTCAATAGTAATTTAATTTAATTGTAAGGTTTGGGGTCGACAAAAATCGATGCACAAACAAAATATAATCCACTTCGCGGATTATATAATTTGTGTGTCGGTTTTTGTCTGTACATGGATAGACAGAAAAATTATTACATTTATTTCTTAAATGTATTGGTTACATGTTCCTTGTAACCATTTCTTGTAGTTACCAACAATTTATTACATTACAAGTACATACCTGGTAATGTTAAAAGGATGTGTGAAGAACCTCAATAATTTGCAGTTCAGAAAATCTGTAATATGTCATCGCATGTATTCAAGGATGTCACATCACTTTCTATATTTTGAAACATGTACCATTATGTGTCTCCTGCCTAAACAAGCAGCTTTTGATTTTTATGTTTTTGTCCGGTTTAGGACTTGACATCTGCTTTGACTAAGAAGATATCACTACGTGCCCCTCTGGTGTCCTCGCCCATGGACACGGTCACAGAGTCACAGATGGCTATTGGTATGGCTGTAAGTATACTATCACAATTCTGTGTCATATTCCAACATTATTAGTGTATACACGTAGAATATTTTTCTAGAAAATAAAAAATCTGGTATACCATACACTAAATCATACATGTACCCTTCACTAAATCACTTACTTAAAGAGTTCTGATGAAATACTACTTCTCACTTCAATTACATGTAGATAATTTGAAAACATGTAATTTGATTTCGTGAATTGTGTTATTGTAATATAAAATATTCAAAATGTTCCATTGACAGAGGTGTTACATTTACTTTTACGGTTTGTCCGTACTTTCTTTTTATTTCGCTGAAAAAATTGTACTGAGAAACACTATAAAATACTGAAAAACTTGCCAGAAAATACAGTGAGGCCCTGGAATGAGTAAACAGGTCTGAAATGAAAAGAATATAGACTATGGGTCTATGATTTTAAAATATTAAGTGCAACTTCACACATTTATGGATAATCTAATAATCTAATTGTGGGATTTACATGTACATGTGTATATTACATATGTGCCAGTTATTTTGATTTTAGTTATGTGGAGGAGTAGGTGTTATTCATCACAATTGTACACCAGAATTTCAAGCAAATGAGGTCAGAAAGGTCAAGGTAAGCAAGTCTTTGTACGTGTACAACTTTTAAACCTTCTGTTCATTTTCATGTACCCATGTGTTTATATTTGCTACATGTAAGTAGGTATATTTTCATTGATCCTTACATACATATACTTTTGAATCTATGAAAACATACATGTAAATCACACTTTATGTACTGAAAACAAGGTAGTCATATTAACATGATCTCTCTGTATTTTAAAATCATACAGGTAAAAATAGTATCCTATTGTTTGAGATACTGAATCGATATGTTCAAATAAAACTGTAAAAAGAATTCTTTTAACTTCAAATTACATGTAAACCACGCAAGGAAAAGAAAAAATGTACATACATTTATCTGTAATTCTGTTTTTCTAGAAATATGAACAAGGATTTATCCTTGACCCTGTTGTGATGTCACCAAAGCACACGGTTCGTGATGTGAATGAGGCCAAGAAACATTTTGGTTTCTCGGGTATCCCTATAACGGCTAACGGTCACATGGGAGAGAAGTTAGTTGGTCTTGTTACTCAGAGAGATATAGACTTCCTGACTCAGGAGGAGTTTGGTGTACCCCTGTCAGATGTAAGCTGTCACATTATATATTTCTATGAGACTTTCTAATACATGAACATGTATATATAATATTTATGATTGTACAGTGGTCCCTCTATATGTGACCACTCCCGCCAAAGACCACTCCCCTTATGTGACCATAATTCTTTAGCATTGGCATTTTTCAATGTTAAAATACCTCCTATAAGAGACCACCTCCCTTACCCGACCAAAGACCGCTTTTTTCGACCCCAAATCTATCAAAATACAAGAAAATTCACTCCCAGGAGCAACCATGCATGTACATGTACATGTATGTTTACGTAGTTTAATTGATATCTCTTTAATCCTCCAACTTTAATTACTCCAGGTAAATTGACGAATTAGCAGTTACTACCAGGCAAACAAGTCAATAACAGGCACTTAATTAGTGTTTAAGTTTATTGACTCAAAGCTGTAATATTTGTCCTTTCTTCAGGAAGCAGTTCTTTAGATTTTTTATTAGTAAGAAATCTAAGTTTTTTAATCATGTAATTGGATAAAAGTCATCATGGTCATAGATTAAATATTTTACATTCATCTTTTAAATTTCTTCATTCTGAATTGGCAGGTAGTCAATCAATAGACTCAACTATCAGTAAATACAAGATAGCAGTAGATTTTCATTCTTGTACATAATAAAAAGAATTAATAGATGTAAACAAATTGTACTGTCAGGTAGCCTGCTCAAACTCAAAATCTCCCCAAGAAAGACCACCTCCATTATAAGACCACAAATTCACTGCATTTGGTGTGGTCTTATAAAGGAGGGACCACTGTATTGCATAAACACATGTACTAGTGAGATTCTGGCAAGAAATCATAATTTCAAGGAAGAAATAGACTATTATAATAATGAATTTTGTTATAAAATGAAATTTTACCTTTGAATTCTTCATACTGTAACTTGAGATACAATGTATATATTTGTTAATTTCTTATACATTCTGTATGTATTTATGCATGTACAGTTAAACATAATTACATGTATAGTTAACATGGATTAAAGAGAATTCAGAATTCATCTAGAAGCAGAGATTTTATAGTGAAACTCGCTATGGATATAATGAATTATGCTTATAATAAACTAATGTTATCGGTCCTTTGAGGTTTGTTAACAGGAAGTTTTACTGTAATCTGTTATCTGCATACCAGTGTACATATTATTAACATAGAGTCTTCCTGATATTTTCATTGAACAAAGATTTTCTGATTATGTGGTACATATAGGTGATGACAAAGTATGAAGATTTGGTTGTTGCACATAGTGGTGTTACCCTGAAAGATGCTAATGGAATATTGCAAAAAAGTAAAAAGGGTAAGTAATGATCATATCATTGTACCCCACTTTCTCGAAATCATGAGGACATGAAAACTGGTTTGTCCCTCCGTCTACAAATGTACATGTACAAATGTGTCATTCACAAAAAAACTTGATTTGAGATGTGGCTTCAGGTTTTGTTTTCCTTTTTACAAGACCTTTCTTTTGACACTTACGTTTTTGACCTTTAAGTTTGACCTGTGACAAAAACCCAAAAGGGGGGAGGGCAATTATTCTCTGAGTTTTCTTAGATATTCTTAATGTACATTTTCTCTTGTTTTTAAAGGTACAAAAGGTCTTGTCAAGATCAAACCATGAGCAGAGAACGCGAAACTTTGTGACGGATTACTGGTCATTCGGACCAGTAATATGTTAACGATTACTGGTCCGAACCAATTATTACCGGTCCGAAGAATTTTTTACTTTTTTTCTCAATCAGTGATCGGGAAGGCAAACTTGATAACCTTCCACTTACACTTCACTGGGCCATCTTTCTTCATGACAGGGCCTTTCCAAAAATGATAAATTTTCGAAAGGCTTTGAAGACAATGTATGTACAATACATTAGACGTTAGCACATTTTTTGTTGTGAAATTCACAATTTTATCATTTCCAATGAGTAATCTACAGTGCACATGACCAAATCTTCAGCGACCATCCTGTATTTTTCAAATCGTGTCCACGTATAGACAGCTATGTTATCATTTAAGCTTTGGTGATATTAGGGATTAGGGAAGAGGAGGGGGGCTGCGATTGACATTTCTGTACAAATTTTATTACTTCAATGTGTACCCATTGACTGGCCACTTTAAAATGACATGATAATTTTACGGACGAACGCATACACAAGTACCTTAACGTAGATCAGATACGTAAGTGGACGTTGGAGATTTAAATCTCAGGCGCAGAACGAGGATAAGAAAGAATGTCAAAGAAAAATCAATATATTGTATCATAATAGCAAGGACTCATACACCGTTTATAAGTCTTTGATAATAGCATATTGTCAGTGAACAGAAGAATTTTGTGCTTCTGACTGGCCATGTACAGAAAGCTGTGATCCACACATTACTGTCACCAGGTATTAATCTATGTTACAACATAAATTTACACGAGTATAGACTTTAAAAAAATGGACACCGTAGAATAATGCGCACCAGGGAGCAGCAGATTTTATGGGCCTTTTTGATCAGAATAGGACTATAATATGTCACAGGGCGCGTGGCCTTCCCAATCACTGGATCAATAAAGCATTTTAAACACTCAATGACCACATGAGTTGACCTATTATCTTCGTAAAAAAGAAAGTGAGACAGTTGAAAAATTGATACTGACATGGAACGTTTTAAATAAAGACTTTTTAAAACTACTTATTGAGAAAATATTTCTGGTCATTTGGACCGACAATTACAACATTTTCATCGGTTCGAGCAGATTTTTACCGGTCATGTCCGTCGGACCGACGAGGTTTCGGTTTCACTGCATGAGTCAACTATTTTTGTCAAAATTTTAACACAAACGAGCCTATCATGCCTGGAAATTAGAAACTGGCAGGTTACAATAGTCACATATGCCCTCACTACCAAGCTACAATAATGTATGATCAATTATTGCTTATAAAATGGGTACCCTAATATAACCTACTTTTCTCCATAGAAGACCGATTGCGAACACGTGTAAGCACTTATTTGCATAAGGCCAGTACTGTATCAAAACAAAACAACATGGCTGACGGATACACATGGGACGAAAATGAATTGACAATCGGTGTTATCAAAATCTGAAAAGAGAAATGTAATGAACAAATAGTATTGGCTTGGTATTGAAAAGTTATAGAGACCTAGCTTAGAGGACGACCGTAAAATTAAAACTCTGACAAGTCTGAGGGAAAATTAGCTAAAGGGATCTACAGTGTACATGTATATGTATAGTTCTCGTTTATTTTTTATCTATGAGAAGTATCTATACATGTATAAGTTTGACGTGTATATATATCCACAGTAATTTTGATATGTGTATATATAATATATACATTCACAGTCTAAATCAAATATTAAAAAACGAACAAAAAATCATAACTAAATAAAGGTTAATTTTCATTCAGGATTTGGTAAACAAACGCATATGTGTATTGCAGACTACACCTGCCTCCCATTCAAGCCGTCATACACTATTACACGTTGTTAGTCATTTGAAAGTGTTCGATTATCCACGTTCAAAATGGTGATTTGAATGGAACGTGATATCTATACATGATATCAACCTTGTATTTGCAAATTAATGAGATATCAGTGAGTTAGGTTTTTTAGAGAAAATTTCAAAAAGACTGTATACTTGGTTTACTACATGTTTCGTATTAAGCCCACGATTCAAGCGAATGGATGATCGTGGTAGCGTGTTCACTTGGACCTTGGTAAACGTTACATATTTCTACATACTGTATATGCAAATAACAATTTCCGAAGTTTACCGAAATCTTGTGTACCAGAGAGTAAAAACATCTATAAAACAAAAATGTGAGAGATATTTTATGTAAGAAATTTATGAATGTTCAAATGGTAGTACTTAAAAGCTTATAACGGTAAAACTTCATTCTTGACAGTTTAATCCCTGTTAGACTATTTGTACCTTTAAAGCATGGTGTAAATATGAATATGATTATATTTTCCTTTATTCCTTTTATTTCCTAAGTACAGCCTTGTGTGGAGTCATGAGAAATTGATTTGTATGTACATTTGTGA
Source organism: Pinctada imbricata (assembly GCA_033119305.1). Classification (NCBI taxonomy): domain Eukaryota; kingdom Metazoa; phylum Mollusca; class Bivalvia; order Pterioida; family Pteriidae; genus Pinctada; species Pinctada imbricata. The sequence goes on from VSWD01000005.1 coordinate 91,668,219, forward strand.
TTTATTTTAGGTAAACTGCCTATAGTAAATGATGATGGTGAATTAGTAGCATTGATTGCTAGGACAGACACAAAGAAAAACAGAGAGTTCCCCTTGGCTTCTAAAGATGAAAAGTAAAAATCTGATCTTTTAAATTTCAATTTCAAAATCAGTAGCAAAAAGTTGTGAATAATGAAAATGTTATTATTGAAATCTTTCATCAAATACTTGTACAATTTAATGTACCTATTTACAGGAAGCAGTTAATAGTGGGAGCGGCAATAAGTACGCATGAAGAGGATAAAAAACGACTAGAGTTACTACAACAGGCCGGAGTCGACTTCTTGGTGCTGGTAGGAATTGGTGTTATCACTTCTAGATGTATATCAATCGGAATTTAATTAACATCCATTATTAACCACATGTATATTTAAGAAATGTTTTGAAAAAGTTTTGATGAAAAAAATTGATGAATAGTTTTAAAAAACATTAATTTTTTGAAAAAAAGTACATGATAATATTGAAAATAGTGGGTATTAAATCATGTTAAAGGATTTATGCATACATGTATTTATTATACTGTAGTATACACATTGTTACAGTATATGTTCTAAGATTTTCTTATGATTTGTTTGTTTTATACTACAGGACTCTTCACAAGGCAATTCTACTTACCAAATCAACATGATCAAATACATAAAGAAAACATATCCCGAATTACAGATCATAGGAGGCAATGGTAACTGTCCTGAAATTTACTGAAATACATTTGTCATTGGCAGATAAAGTTTATTATTGAAAAAATATTTAAATGTGTACATGTATCCTTTGATCTACATTTGGTAGTGTCAGAATTCAGTCATTTAAACAATCTAACCCTCTATATTAGGAAATATTACATGTAAAGGTATATGCTAAAAAAACCATTTTTTTTTACTGAAGTTTGTAATGGGTTTACCCAAAGATACAAAGCCTTTCATATTTATGTTCATCCATTCAGTTTAGTCTTTTTGATACAAAGATTTTGTCCATTGGCACAATCAAATTACATCAGCTTTGAAATTTGGTGTGGCATGACGTCATCTGATTGTGCTGATGGGCAAAACATCATGGATAAAGACAAAAGTGATCCGAATGTGAAAATTAACATGTTAGAGTCTATTGATATTACAGTGATAAACATGAAATTTCTGATTTACATGTATCAAGATATAATATCTAAGATGTATTAAGACATTTTATGATGATACTATTTGTTTCAGTTGTGACGGCAGCTCAAGCCAAGAATCTCATTGATGCTGGAGTAGACGGCTTGAGGGTAGGAATGGGCAGTGGCTCCATCTGTATTACACAGGAAGGTAACTTACCCAAACACTTAAACAGTACAAATCTATTTCTACCTCTTGTCCAAAGCTGTTTTCAGTAATGTTCTTTAAGATTTTCTACCTGTACTAGTAGAGCTCCCAAATAATTGAGCTGGTACTAGTTGAGCTCCCAAATAATTGAGCAGGTACATTTGTACTAGTAGAGCTCCCAAATAATTGAGCTGGTACTAGTTGAGCTCCCAAATAATTGAGCTGGTACTAGTAGAGCTCCCAAATAATTGAGCTGGTACTAGTAGAGCTCCCAAATAATTGAGATCGTACTAGTTGAGCTCCCAAATAATTCATGCATCATTAAAGAAGTCTGAATTGAATTATATGAACAGTAGAAGTGTTGTAATCTCATGTTTTGATTTTTACAAAATGTTTAAGCTACTTTTATACTGTGTTTCATGTTATAGTGATGGCAGTGGGTAGACCACAGGGTACAGCGGTATATAAAGTAGCCGAGTACGCTAGACGGTTCGGTGTACCTGTAATTGCCGATGGAGGAATCTCATCAGTGGGTCATGTGATCAAAGCACTGGCACTCGGAGCTTCAACGGGTAAGTTCAAGTAATTCTCATAATTGTTTAAAATTATAATGAGAAAGTGCCAAAAGTTGTCAGTTTAATAGGATAGATTTAAAATCTTTTGATTCAACTTTAAGTGTGAATAATTGTGTATAATATTTATTGTAACATTGTAGTGATGATGGGCTCCATGTTAGCCGGTACATCAGAGGCTCCAGGGGAGTACTTCTTTGCTGACGGTGTAAGGTTAAAGAAATATCGAGGTATGGGGTCACTCGATGCCATGGAAAAACACAGAAGCAGTCAGAGTAGATATTTTAGGTGAGATGACTCTTTATTTCTCAGTATTTTCTGCATGATAATTGCAAATTGAAAAGATGTTCTTGTCTTACACTCCACGTGACACATATTATGATGTTATAGAAACGACAATGAATTTTACGTCACATCATCATTAGATCTGTGCACATTTTCATGTCAGCTCTTCTTAAAAAATATTTTGGTGACAAGGAAATGAGCTGAGTGAGAAAGATAATCAATAACAACATTGCGACTGAGACAGGGGAAACTCATCCTCATGCAAAAGATTTGCTACATAGACAACTCGGCAAGCCGCATCGTGGATTGCAAATCTTTTACACTCTGATGAGATTCCCCTGTCTCAGTTGCAGAGTTGTCATAGATTCTATTAATCTGAACAAAATCAAATTAAAAGCATAAAATAATCATTATTTTTTACATTTTCAGGCTGAGAAAAAAGATAAATCAACCACTTGATTCAATCATTGACCTTGAAATTTAACCCTCCAGTCTAGGAAGTGCTTTTGTCTATGACTTGCCCAGCTTCGTTATGACACAAGCAAATCCTAAACACTTGGGTTTGAACAAAAGATTATAGATCATTTCAATGGGAAAGTGTTACTTGAACCATTGAATTTTCTGATTTGTTAAACGAAAATGTGATATGAAAGAGCAATAAATATTAATTCAAAGCCGTTTAAGCGTAAAGCAAGTACATGTATACCGGTTTATATTTTTCCCTTGATCCTTTATTACAATTTGTATGTTATCTTTACCTAGTGAGAGTGATAAGATAAAGGTAGCCCAGGGTGTGTCCGGTTCTATAGTTGACAAAGGATCCATCAACAAGTTTGTCCCGTACCTTATCGCTGGAATTCAACATGGCTGTCAAGACATAGGAGCAAGGAGTCTTTCAAACCTGAGGTATGTCGTAGAAACAAACTCGTCTCACTTGTCATTTCAGGGAAATTATTTGACATATTATTAAAAAGTAACATACATGTATTCTTTCTTTACGGTTTCAATTTATATAATTTGGAACATGTTATTTATATATAGCGATTCATATGTACATGTATATGTATAACACTTTAAAGATATACTCCAAGGTTAACAACCCCCCCCCCCCCCCCAACAGTGCCTTTGGAACTTTTTGGTGTTTTTCTTCTATCACACCTGTACATCACTTATGACCCATTTTGAAAATGAAAAACATCATTTATCACAATTTGGAAAATGAGTAATTTCTTTGTGTCAAATTAGATATTGTTTTAGAGTCTCCTTATTATGACCTACATGTATTTTTATTACAGATCCATGATGTATTCAGGAGAATTAAAGTTTGAAAGAAGGACACCATCAGCCCAAGTTGAAGGAGGAGTACATAATCTACACAAGTAAGTTATCTCAATTATATGAATTTTTTTTCTAGAAATGTGTGATGTTCTGTTAAAAAAGGTTCTCTTTTATTATTTTTTTTTCTTTGCAAGATTTAAAGCAAGTTTTATTTATTTCGAATTTTATCTGAATTACTTAATATGTGTAAACTATTTCCGAATTCTTTGCATTAAAAAAAAAGAGTTTTTGTACCAAATACATATTTTTCTGTGAAATTCAGTATCCTGAGAATATAGAATGAAGGTAACGTATAAAAAGATTGCCAGAAATATTCTGGGTGAGGCAACGTCGTACATTTACATGTTCCTTCATCACTGTTATTAACAAAGCAAAAAAATAATCATACTTCACTAAGCTAACGATTCAGAGAGCATGTTAGGATGTCAAGTATTTGAAAATTCCCGAGGTTTTTGCATCGTACATGTGATTCCTCCTCCCACCTTCCCAGATATGCGGTTATGAAAAAGCATGAATTTAATTGAGGCTTAAAATGTGACAAACACAGCAAAACACAAAACAAGAACATTTTACATGTATGTATGTTTTGAACATGCACTGTCAAATGGTTACATAGAATGGCCAGGACTTTTTGACTCAAAACCATGACCCAGCTACCTAGTCTGTTACTAGCTAGATGTCGATATATCTGCAGACCATATCTTGTATTAATAGTTAGTATTTATTTAGATTCATGGTGGGATCCTTGTTAATCATAGGTCTGTGATTTCTTGATATTCTTGCCCCCCGCTTTTGCGAAAGTGCAGGGACATTAAAACCGGTTCATTTGTTTGTCAGTCCATCTGTCCGTCAGTCTCAAATACTTTAACCTTGACCATAACTTTTGAAGTGAAAGTGATAGGGCTTTCATATTTCACATGTGTATTCCTTGTGACAAGACCTTTCCATGGATACCAAAAATTTTGACCTTGTGTCCTTGACCTTGGAGTTTGACCTACTTTTCAAAAGCTTTAACCTTGACCGTAACTTTTGAATAGTAAGTGACATGGCTTTTATATTTCACATTTGTATTCCTTGTGACAAGACCTTTCTATGGATACTAAAATCTTTGACCTTGGAGTCTGACATACTTTTTTAAAATCTTAAACTTTTAGCATAACTTTTGAATGGTGAGTGACATGGCTTTCATATTTTACATATGCATTCCTTGCCACAAGACCTTTCGCTCGGTATTAATTTCTACCTTAACATTGGAATTAAACATATTTTAGATTTAGTATTTTTATTATACAGGTGATGTATTATCAAAACTTAGGGATGGGGGCAGGGATCTGCAAGCATTTCTTTAAAAATGAACACCCAAAAGCAAGGGACCACAATTCCTTGAATTTTATTTTTATATATGATTTTTAAACTTCACATTAAACTGAATTTGTACTAGTGCTTCATCTTGGACCAAAGAGGAAAGTGTCAAGGAAAATGTAAACCCTTTCTAGTGTTATGGATTTCTTTTTTTTTTTTTTCTCATCAAAAACAGAATCAACATTGCTTTAGTAGTAGAAAGCTTGCTATATAACACATTACGGTACAGAAAAAAAGATTTTAAAAGAAAATTGTTTTGGTAAAGGTTAGTTTTTGAAATCTGTACATGAAGCAGTAGGTATTTAAAAAAAACTTAGATTTTGTGTTATTGCTTATACAATTCAAAGAGGTCAAATGTCCAACAATCATACTATTACATGTATATGGATTTCTCACTTTCATCTGTACCCTACAACATCATATGAGAAGCATAGTTGCTTTTATGTTTCCAAATTGTATGTGAATCGTTGCATCCGTAAGTCCTAGGCCCACATAATCTAAACCCAGATTTTGTATTAATGGAGTCATCATTTCTTTTATCATCGCGGCAATTTGTGAGCAATCAATAGTTTAACTGATTTTTGTTCATTCATCCGAAGATTAAAAAATGTTCAAGAAAACCAAGGAAATCTACATTTTTATCCTAGAATAGTTTTTTTCTACATTCCAATGCAGAATAAACAGAATATTTGCACTTTATAGTATATCAGAGGATCATACTTAGTGTAAGTGAATAATGAGTGATACCCAACTTGCACATACATTCCTTCACAGAGTGATGATCATGGTCATCGAGTGCTAAGTGTGATTGCATTTTATGTTTTATTTATATTATCCCAAGTGAATTGAGCAAGGCAAGTCTGTAGGATGTACTGTATTTACAGGTATATGTTTATAGATGTTTAGTCTATTTTTGCTTCATCTTTTTCAATTTTTTTTTCCTTTTTTTTTTGCGTTTTGTTTAAAATTTATTGGTTGCTTAGATGTTCAATTTATATGCCTATAGTTTTATATTCTAAATAATGCACTCAACTAAGCCACATACACTTACCTTTTCAAAGAATATGGCTTCATTTTGGCAATATCAAATAATGAAAAATTGCTCAAATGATGAAAAGTTGCACAAATGTTTCATCGTTAGAACCACATTTTAAAGAGAGAAAGGCATTTTAAAGAGAGTGATTCAAAACAGGTATGATAATAATATAATAATACATGCACAGAATACATGAACTTGAATAAGGTTTTCTCATGATAAGCGTTTGAATTTTTCTGAAATTTAAGGTGATTTACTTCCATTTCAGTTATGAGAAGAGGTTATACTGAAGAGGATTCAAGAGGATACAAGAAAGATAACTCCATCAGAAACTGTGTTCAGCAGGCAGCGCTATTACCATATTATATGTACACTTGACAGAGTTATGATCTGAGTTATGCAGCAAATTATCATGCCAGAATTTTGTTGAGAAAGGATACCAGAGATTATAGTTTCATAGTGTGATAAAATTAATGTCAGAGTTGTTGACTAGAGGATGTTTAATTTTTCTACATTTGGATATTGCAATATTGATTACTATATTTGAATGTACCTTCTCCAAGTATGAAATGTATGCAATGGAATTATCTGTATAGAAAGTCTTTATAGAAAGTTTAAAGAGAATGATTAAATTACGAGGGTTTCTGTTCAAGGAGAGATTTCTGATTTTACAGAGCTATTTTACCTACTTTGAACATGAATATGTGAAATTACTCTTTCCAGCTTTAAATTCAATATTTGATATGATTGAAACTATATACTTACCTAACTTTGTGTTCAATCAACACATTATGGAAACACTTTTAATATGTAGGTATTAACATATCCAATGTACAAATGCAGGTCTCGATGACATCTCGTTCATTTAATAGTGTTAAAATTATCTCGATAATCTTCAGCAGTGTCTCGATAGTTTCCGTGGCTTGATTGACGGTTGGCATGCTGGCCTTTGATGATAGAAACCATTATTTATGTTGTATTACATATATTTAGGTAAAAATATGTGATGATTCTTACTATATAACACACTTGATATTTATTTGTACAACGGATACCTTAACCTGGCAACAGTGTTTTATTTTTCACCAACAAAATTAGATTATGTTCATCTATAAGGATATTGCAAAAGTCACCATAGCTTTAAGAATGTGCAAGATACAAAGAAGGAGCATAATATTTGTTTACATTGTTGTATTCATGATTTATAGATTTAAAAAAACTTTTGTTACAATGGAGGAAAAAAAATTCATGTATTTTGTCGTTTGGTGCATCATTTCCATCCGTAAAGGGGAACTTAAACACTTCATATGTGTTCTATTAACACGACCCATTAAAACAATATATATTTCAATGAAAGTGTACTGAAAACTGATGTTCAAAGCCTAATGCTGTTTCTGAGGTTTTGTACAGGCATCATCAATAATAATTGTATCTAAATGCCTAATAGCAAAGAAATAGTCAAATTTATACCACAGTCCACAAATAGTTCTTTTCCTTCAAGATACCATTTCATTTACCATCAATGTCTTGATATAAACTCACACCCAATTTTCAAATAGAAAAATCCTCAGGTTTTCATTCTTGCCTGAACTATTTCATTTTGATGGTTTCATGATCCATGTTAGTATATAATTTATAGAAATGTTACATTTCTCAGTGCAATACCAGTATACAGACCTCCATGAGATTTTAAATGATCAGTAACATAGGTATGCCATATGTAAATCTAACTTATAAGCTCGCCGGGACGAAAAGGTCCAGAGAGCTAATGCCATACCCTCGGTATCGTCGTTGTCTTCGTCTGTAGACAAAACTTAAACCTGAGCTATATCTCTTGAACTATAAGGGATAGGGCTTTGATATTTCACATGTAGATACCTTGTAACAAGACCTTTCATTTGAGACCATGACCTTTGACCTAGTGACCTTGGCCTTGGACTGACCTACTTTTCAAAAACTTTAACCTGGGCTTTATCTCTTGAACTATAGATATATTAAATGTAGTTGCCTTGTGAGCAGACCTTTAATTTGAGACTATGACTTTTGACCTAGTGACCTTAGACTTGACCTACTTTTTAAAAACATTAACCTTGGCTATATCTCTTTAACTATAAGAGGTAGGGCATTGATATTTCACATGTAGATTCTTTGTGATGAGACATTTCATTTGAGATCATGTCCTTTGACCTATTGACCTTGGACTTTAGCCTTATTTTCAAAATTTTTAACCTTGGCTATACCTCTTCTACCATAAGGGGTAGGGTTTTGATACTTCACATGTGGATACCTCGTGATGAGACCTTCCATTTGAGACAATGACCTTTGACCAAATGACCTTGACCTCCGACATACTTTTGAAAATTTGGTTTGCATGGTCTTCATCTCCTCAACTATAAGGGAAAGGAATTTTATATTTCATGCATATATTTATCATTATCAGGACCTATCATTTGTAACAATGACTAATAACGTAGCGACCTTGACCTTAACCTTTAACCTACTTTTTGGTTATTCATACTCTGGTGGCTATCTTTAGCTCTCTAAGGGATAGGACTAATATTAGATGCATAGACTCTTCATGACAATACTTTATGGATTTTAGAAGTCGTTTGATTTCTGACAAAAACCTGCTACGGCGATTAATGTAATCTTTGATTACCCTATGTTTTTCTTAAAGAGCTTTCCATGTCTTGGCACGATGATGATTTGATTGGTTCATGTGACTTTTCAAAATAGATTTTGCTTTCATTGACGCTGATGATCTTAAGATATGTGTAGCTTTAAGCTATATTACTTATTAAGCATATGACATCACATTTAATCAAGCTTTATACAATCTACCTTTCAGGACATTTTTGTCGATAGGTATACACCCTCATATATATATGTAGCTATTGAGGACTTACAAGTTACATTTCAAGCTATAAACTCTATTGTTCTGCTTTAATGTGCTGTTACATTTTGTATAAAAATTTGTAGATATATTTACAGTTACAGCATATACAATGTACCTACAATTTATGCACAGAATAAGGTCAGAATAAGCCTCCAAGAAATAGGTCATAATTCTTTTTATATTCATAAAGTGATACATTAGAACACTCAAATAGGGTAATTGACTTAAAGATTTTACTTTGATTTTATTTCGGGATTTAAGTAGAGATGAAATTAATTCATATTCAGGTTTTCTTTTTGATCCTATCATCATAGAATTTTGATGATTTTTCTGTCATATGAAAATTTATATTTATACTGCTATGTCTCAAACGAACAAACAAAACTATACTAAGAATGTAGAATAAAAGGTGCTGTTTGTAAACAAAGTGTGATAGTATTAGGTAGTGCTCATATTTCAATACTCATTACTGAGTCATTTACATTTTATATGTACAACAAGTTCTATTTAATATGATGATCTATTTATACATTTGTGCTAATAATAGAACCTGGTCTTGAAACTATTTGAAAAGCACTCAATGAAATACATAATTTCGCTTAAACTAAGAAATTTATTTAAATTTTTGGCAACATATTATGTACATGTATAGCTTAAATTTTCAATACCGATATGTCAAACTTAACAGTGTTTCAAAATTCAAGTGCAAACATACAAGTACATGTACAAATTCTCAACCTAGCTGTTATCTGGATTTCAAATTAGAATATAGAAAGCTGAAGAAATTCTCAAATGGAGATATGTGTAGATAAAACTTTTGTGTATTCCTTCATGGCCCGCAAATATTTTGTGGAAAGAACTTGTATATTTCCTCAATTCGTATTACATGTATGTGACTATAAATCTTTATGAAATATACTTGACCAGACAGTCTTTATGCTTAAAATTGACATATATGTAACATTATTTATACAATATTCTATGTATTCTTTCTGACATAGTCAAATTTTGTCTGATCATGTAATGATGTATACTACCTTTTAAAGGATATCACAAAACTTTTCTTTTATTTCTTTCTCAAAGAAGTGACATTCCTTTCCTTCTTTTTGGATATGAATATGATAATTAGTCACTACAAAAAGCATATTTATGTATAGACTTTCTTAATGTTCTATGTAAAGTTTAAATTTTATAGATATAAAGGTTCTACTACAGTATCTTAAAGTAGTAGTCCATGTACAAGATCTCAATCTTATAGCGTTTTTTTTTTTTTCCGAAAATTATACTAGTTCAATCTTTCCTTCAAGTCCAGCATTTTCCCTTTTTACCTCTCAATTGATTTTCAAGCTGTGAATGTAGATGATTTACTCTGAATGTATAGCCTTAATGTAGCATTATGATGAATTGCCATGTAACTTTGTTGGTGCTGTATCATCCATGATATGTGGGAATGACATTTTCCTCTTTGTGCTTATTTCTGCAAAACTAGATGTTTATTTTCTTTGCAGCTCTGTTATGACTGTACTAGAATATTTTCCTGCCTATTTTAAGCCTATTACATTGTTTAAAAAGTGTCCTTGGTTTGAGAAATTCAAAATACATTTACCTTTTCTATTTTTGCCTTTTCATTAATGTGCCTCCATTTTTTTTCAATTAAGTAATTTTTCTGTGTGTTGTATAATAAGTTAAAAAATGAGTTCTTAAATAGTTAAAAAATGAGTTCTTATTTAAGAAATTTTAAAAATCCAAAATTGGAATTTAAAAGAATTGTTCATGTTACATGCATAAAATTTGAAATCATATAGATCTCGTGTATGTTGGGTACTAGTATTTACATGTACTATGATAATGAAATGTTTACTTTTTCATTTTTCACATAAATTGATATTCTGAGTGAAGATTGTTGTTTGTACAGTACAAATAAAATGTTCAGATTTGTTAACTTTATTATTTTCTTTAGCCTTTAAAGTAATCTTGAGTCCCATTTCATAGTAGTTTATCTTTTAGTATTATGAAGTTTCCTTTGATTATTTAAAGTAATGATTTTGCTTTATCCATAATCATTGATGTAATTAGAGGGGAATATACATGTACATGTATAGATCATAGAGTGTTCAAATTCTTGATCTTTGACCAAGGTCACAGTTCTAATACTGATCAATTTGTCCAACAGGAGTTGATTAGGAAAGAACTTATCGGTAAATTTCTTGTAAATATGAAAACTCTGTCATCAAAGATATCAAATTGACAGAGTCCTTCATACATATGAACGCTCTGATGGTAAGGATGATTATGAGTTCTTGCTTTGTTGGATTTGAAGGCAGAGCTTTCTTATTTATACAGTTCGGCAGTGAGAGCTGAAGGTAAAAGAGAGTGTGTTTTACAGGATGTGGCTTATGATAAAAGGTCAAGCAAGATCGTTTCTGAAAAGTCAAGGTCAGTTACATGTATTTCATCAGAATTTAATCATACTTCACCAAATATGTTTTAAAGGAAGTGAGATTTGGCATACAGGTGTCTTAAACGCCAAGGTCATATGAAAGCACTTATAATATTTACAGCTTTCATCTGAATTTGTCAAACTTTAATCACAAACTGTTATGTGGGATGTTTTCAGACAAATTAAGGGGCCTCTTCCAAAGCTTAAAAAAATGTTTTCTTGTTATACTCCCCGCAAACAAAGTTGGGGAGGAGGGGGTTTATATAGGAAACACCCTGTCCGTCCATCCGTCGGATTAAGAAGTACTTAAAGCAGATAAGTCTTTAAGTGTAAGTGATAGGGGCTTTCACATTTCATACATACATTCACCATAACAAGTACATGTACACTACATTTTGATACCAAGACATTTGACCTAGTGACCTTGACTTTGAACTTTGACCTTGTAGTAGTATTTTGGTCTCTTCAAGTATAGGTGATAAGGCTTTCATATTTCATTCAGCCATTCATTATAACAGGTACTACATTTCAATACCATTTCAATACCAATATATTTGACATAGCAACCTTGTCTTTGAACTTTGACCTTATTGTAATATTCTGGTTAAGATGTTCTTAAAGTGAATATCTCTTTAATATTTCATACAGATGTTCATCATAACAAGTTTTACTCCAAGACATTTGACCTTGTGATGTTGACCTTGACCTTTGACCTACTTTTAAACTATAAGGTATAGGGCTTTGATATTTCACATATATATACCTCATGACGAACGCTTTCATTTGATAACTTGACTTTCGACACAGTGACCTTAACCTAATTTTAAATTATAAGGGATAGGGCTTTGATATTTCACACAGAGATTCCTTATGATGAGAGCTTTCATTTGATCCTGACGTGTGACCTTGATCATGACCTTTGACCTACATTAAAACTATAAGGGATAGGGCTTTGATATTCCTCATGACAAAGCTTTCATTTGATAACATGACTTTTGACCAGGAACTAGACCTTTGACCTACTTTATATTATAAGGGATAGGGCTTTGATATTTCACACATAGATTCCTCATAGTGAGAGCTTTCATTTGATATCATGACTTTTGACCTAGTGATCTTGACCTATGACCTACATTATAACTATAAAGGATAGGGCTTTGATATTTCACGTATGGATTCCTCATGACCAGAGCTTTCATTTGATACCATGACTTTTGAAAGAGTGACTTTGACCTTCTTTTAAACTCTAAGGGATAGACCTTTTGATATTTCACATATAGATTCTTTATGACCAGAGCTTTCTGTGTTATGTCATAAATGAATCCGTTTAGAGAAAAACGTCCGGTGGGGGTATAATTCGTTCCACTTTAGGGCAGTTCTGGTTTACAATAAGAAATTACAACATACAAAGTTCCTATCAATTTTCAATGGCAGATGTAACCGTTGAAAGATTTAATTTTCACAAAACTAGAACGGAATCACGATCCAATCTGCTACACATCATGGCTGTTGCTATTGGATATGATTTGCAACCTTGTTTAACAATTGCTTAGAATTTTTCGAAATCTTACGGGAAGGAAATAATCCTAGCTTTCCATCAATTTTTTATGACCCTATCCTTCAATCAATGACAATGACAGTAATGTACAATATAAACATTGTTGAGATAATGCAAATAAACAATTTTGAAGTTAATATAATGCAAGACATGAATATGAATACTTAACCTAGAGGATTTCTAACTCTCGCAGATGTAATTTTCAAAAATTTACGAATTCTTTTAAGCAAGTTTAAATCACAAATTCATAAGTATTTGGTCTAAAGTACAGTATAATATGTGGGTAAAATCTAACTCTGGCATTCTGAGCATTCAGCATCAATATAGGGCACTTGCTATATGGAGTGATATGGAACTTGATTGTCAATATACTTTGTCTTCTTCCCTTTGTTTATTTCAATTACTAGTGCACCCCACTCGCATACTTCCTGCCTTTTTCTGTAATCGTGTACAGGTGGTTTATTGGATTGACGAGACTTAAATTTTGTCAAATTTTCTTCATTTATGTGCATTACGCTTTGTATATAATACCTAAAGGATGTATATCAACTTGGAGCGCTGATGTGATACCGTAGTTTATTATATCACATCTTCGAATATGTGAGCTTTATGAGGCTTATTTCAATTAACTGGATCGTAGGTGTACTTAAGGAAGCGCCCAGGAGAATTCTTCCAACTCGGAGATACAATAAACCCTGCTTCCGTGGATACATTATGTAAGCTCGAGTGTTTGATTCGTTTTTTAAGTCAATAAAATGTAGATCTTGTTTGTTGTAGATGTAATAACTGTTCATTAAAGCTTTCAGATCACCCCTAGCCAGGTACCAAAATGGGATTTGACCTAATAGTAATAGGATTTTGTAAATATTTGAAAGTTATCCAGAAGCATTTCTACAAAAACTTCACTGTTTTAGGGGCGTGTCTCATAGCTGTAGCGAGTTTCGAACACTTTGGAATCCGATATTTTGCGTAGATTAGAAGTATATTATCTGGGTGATCAAACCGGATTCGGACACACACCTTGCCTGTCTCCCGGGTCACGTGAGGTACAGAGTCAAGCGATGTAAGTATCTGATTAACGTCCACACCTGTATCATATTCTCAGGTAAATAAAACATGAGAAATTGAATAGTTTCTTTCTATTTTCTCTCATTCTTTCCTTCGTTTTTCTTTGTTTGGTACTCCTTCTTTAATTTTCATTTTACGTTCTACTAGATAATCATTTACCTGCAATCGTCAAAGCATGTTAAAGTGAGATAAGTACTAGTACGTAAAGTCGGAAATAAATTGTACACGAAAGTCATCTGTGGTAAGGTAAGTCTTCAAAACAATAGTTAAATTATATGTATTAAGAATAAATTCTCGCTATTTTCAAATTTGAATCTTTATATCAATTTCGTCTCCCAATATTCTTCAAGGAATCCGAATTCATTTTAATTACCTTGATATTAATATCAAGGAGCATATGAATATATAGCCGCACAGGTAAACGAATTGTTGCATGGCCCAAATTTTAACATTTTATTTTCTTTTCTTTTTTTTCAACAATTTTTGAGAAGCAATTGCATAATCTAACCACAACTATGTGATTCAATGGCGTAAAAGTCAAATGTGTGTTATTAGATACATCAACAATAGTTGTCTTTTATAAAAGGATCATTGTTATTATTTCCATGTTGCTGCTTTCTTTTATTTCGTACATTTTATACAATTCTAAACTGAAAGCTTTACTATTCTAAGACAATACTGGGGAAAATGTTTTGAGAGAAAAAAAAAAAAACTAGAAAGTGAGAAGGGATTTCGTGTTGCAAATAAAACTATTTTTCCACATTTTGATTTTACAAGGTCACCTTGATAAAAGTGCATAATTTATAGGACATTTAAAAAAGCTAAAAGTAAAAACAGATGAATTCAATATTTCAACATCACACTTCCTACATTTTCAAGTTTTTAATTCAATTTTGTGCTTCCGTGTTTCAGTGATTATTTTTTGTTGACTATTTGGTTTAGATTTGTTAACTCATTCGTTTTGTTTTGTCGACACTTTGGTTTTGCTTTGGTGTAGATTTAATGCCTCTTTGATTTTGTTTTGTCGACTCTTTGGTTTTGCTTTGGTGTAGATTTGATGCCTCTTTGATTTTGTTTTGTTGACTCTTTGGTTTTACTTTAGTGTAGAATTGATGCCTCTTTGATTTTGTTTTGTTGACTCTTTGGTTTTGCGTTGGTGTAGATTTGATGCTTCTTTGATTTTGTTTTGTTGACTCTTTGGTTTTGCTTTGGTGTAGATTTGATGCCTCTTTGATTTTGTTTTGTTGACTCTTTGGTTTTGCTTTGGTGTAGATTTAATGCCTCTTTGATTTTGTTTTGTTGACTCTTTGGTTTTGCTTTGGTGTAGATTTAATGCCCCTTTGATTTTGTTCTGTTGACTCTTTGGTTTTGCTTTGGTGTAGATTTAATGCCCCTTTGATTTTGTTTTGTTGACTCTTTGGTTTTGCTTTGGTTTTGTTTTGTTGACCCTTGACTCTTTGGTTTTGCTTTGGTGTAGATTTGATGCCTCTTTGATTTTGTTTTGTCGACTCTTTGGTTTTACTTTGGTGTAGAATTGATGCCTCTTTGATTTTGTTTTGTTGACTCTTTGGTTTTGCTTTGGTGTAGATTTAATGCCTCTTTGATTTTGTTTTGTTGACTCTTTGGTTTTGCTTTGGTGTAGATTTGATGCCTCTTTGATTTTGTTTTGTCGACTCTTTGGTTTTGCTTTGGTGTAGATTTGATGCCTCTTTGATTTTGTTTTGTTGACTCTTTGGTTATGCGTTAGTGTAGATTTGATGCTTCTTTGATTTTGTTTTGTTGACTCTTTGGTTTTGCTTTGGTGTAGATTTAATGCCTCTTTGATTCTGTTTTGTTGACTCTTTGGTTTTGCTTTGGTGTAAATTTGATGCCTCTTTGATTTTGTTTTGTTGACTCTTTGGTTTTGCTTTGGTGTAGATTTGATGCCTCTTTG
Source organism: Pinctada imbricata (assembly GCA_033119305.1). NCBI lineage: Eukaryota > Metazoa > Mollusca > Bivalvia > Pterioida > Pteriidae > Pinctada > Pinctada imbricata. The sequence goes on from VSWD01000005.1 coordinate 91,684,041, forward strand.
ATTTTGTTTTGTCGACTCTTTGGTTATACTTTGGTGTAGAATTGGTGCCTCTTTGATTTTGTTTTGTTGACTCTTTGGTTTTGCGTTGGTGTAGATTTGATGCTTCTTTGATTTTGTTTTGTTGACTCTTTGGTTTTGCTTTGGTGTAGATTTAATGCCTCTTTGATTTTGTTTTGTTGACTCTTTGGTTTTGCTTTGGTGTAGATTTGATGCCTCTTTGATTTTGTTCTGTTGACTCTTTGGTTTTGCTTTGGTGTAGATTTAATGCCTCTTTGATTTTGTTTTGTTGACTCTTTGGTTTTGCTTTGGTTTTGTTTTGTTGACCCTTGACTCTTTGGTTTTGCTTTGGTGTAGATTTGATGCCTCTTTGATTTTGTTTTGTTGACTCTTTGGTTTTACTCTTTGGTTTTGTTTTGTTTGTTGACTCTTTGGTTTTGTTTTGTTGACTCTTTATGTTTTGCTTTGGTTTTGTTTTGTTAACTCTTTGGTTTTGCTTTGTTGACTCCCTGGTCCTACTTTGGTTTTGTTTTGTTGACTAGATCTGGTTTTATTAAATCTAGTGCAACAGAATCATTAGACACATTAGTGATCTCTCTCACCCTCTCTCTCTCTCTCTCTCTCTCTCTCTCTCTCTCTCTCTCTCTCTCTCTCTCTCTCTCTCTCATTATTCAAAAGAAAAATATCGTATAATATTATGCTTTCTTGTCACTGTTTAAATAGTGAAACAATTCAAATCGTGTGAGGTGTTAGAGAAAACACAAGATTTTAATTCGCATGATCAGATAGAGTCTGTTAGAAATGTCAAAGTGTGCACAGATATCTGATTTCAACATTGACATTTCTAAAGATGTCATTTTAACCATTGTAAGAATGATAGGAAGTGACAGCCACGAAAATAATAGGTGTTGACAAAGCTAATCATCTCTCAATCTGATCTATAGAAAAATCCTACCGAGTACTGTGGTGAATTAGGTTAACCTACGTACCTAACATTGGGAAGCATTGGAAAATGTATATATTTGAGTAAGATATCTTTTATACGTTTTGACAAAATTGGGTCTACATGTACTTTCTACCCGAAATAATAGTGTAAAATATGGGGTGGACTGGAAAAAGTGAAGGGGGATGGGTGCCTAGCTTGGAACAAACTCTATAACAGCAAATCAAAAATCCTCCTATTAAGGTTTTGAAATAGAAAAATCCCATGTACCTACTTCAATCACAATGGCTCCATTTGATGTTTAATTTAGCTCGGAGTGAGATCAGTACATTTAATGTTAAAGAATACCCCTGAAGTAGTATTTTATTTTAATTCATAAAGAAAGAAGGTGATCTCCAACAACACTCAATTGCAGCACCCACAGCAAAACTCCAAAACACCCAATGCAAATACACAGAGCAGACACGCACAGAAAGAGACGCAGAAGGGACACGGAACACCAAATCACATCACAGAAACATCAAACACAAATGACTACACATAAACCAACGAGACCAATGGGCAATCGGTGCCGACTTAGGGCAGCCATCTGTCATGCCAGTAGCAGACAGTGTAGGTTATCTGGATTACGTGCGCACAACCCTCCCATTTCACCGATTACCCAGAGGTCTTGAAGAATGTAAAATATACTCCTCACTGTAAGATGACCATACAAACAGACAGCATGACGCAGGGGCCCACGAAACACACGGATGGAGATGTAAATTGATATAAAAGACAGAAGGCGTACGAAATACAGTCCGTGCTCCGCCGGCTGTAGCGAGCTCATGTTATCACCCGAGGAGTCCGAGTAATTCAGAGAGGACTGGTGGTAGGGGCCCTGCCTTCTCCAAAGAGATTTGGACAGGGCACGTCACGGAGTCCTGTAGTCACAGTCAGTTAGAGTGCAATTCCTCAGAATGCGCTGGTACAAAACTGTAGATTGGTCAAGTACCAAGCCAAGTGTCTGTCTGGTGACAGCAGGATCATAGCCACGGTGTAAAAAGCGTTTAATGATTCTAACACAATTTCGATGGTAATTCTGTCTACCTTTGATCCTTCTTATTATGTCACCATTTAAGGCAGGTTGTGAAATACCCAAAGTAATTTACTCTGTTGCTTGTATGGGTCTGAATTTCAAAAGAAGCTGACAATATTTTTGTAAAGTTTCCAGAAAGTCTTTACTAGTTTGTGAAAGCAAAAACCTTGACTGAAAAGTTTCTTGGTAATTTGTAAATTTCTACTTTGAAAATCCAAAACATCAGTACATGCTCTAGCATACCGGATGAGCTGTGAAATGTTGTAATCTAGGAACATCACAGTCAAGCCAGGGGAAATTTACTATGTTGAATCAAAAATCATATCTTTTGTCATAAACACTTGTATGAATCTCTCCATTAACAATTTTGATATTTAGTTTCAAATATGGTGTTTCTGTGTTTCTTGCGTTTGCCTTGTTTAGCGTCAATTCTTGTGGATATATGTCATTTTTATATTTTTCAAAAACAGGATTGTCAATAGTAAAAATATCATCCAGGTACCTAGAAGTACCAAAAGCAGTTTTCAAAAACAGGATTGTTAATTTTCAAAACAGGTTTGTCAATAGTAAGAATGTCATCCAATGAAACATTTCAAATCATTATGTTTTCTTTGTTTTTGAAGATTTTGGATAAATTCTTCTTCATAAGTATATATAAAATTAATCTGCAACACGTTGATCACAAATAGTACCCATAGGGATCCCTACAGCTTGCTTGTAGAGATTCTCACCTAATCTAACATAAATGTTGTCCAAGAGAAAGGAAAAGGCATTACACAGGTCACTGCATGTCCATGATTTGTATGATTTGTATCTTCTAGCGGAAAAGAAACCCTTTGAGTCGGATGTACAAGATATCTTATACTTAAAAAACAACAGAATTTGCATGTCATAAACGAAAAATTTACGATTTGTACAAGAACTTCCTTATATGATTCTTTTGTTTGTTTAATATCATTTTAATGCCATATGACCTTGACATTTACATGAAAATGAATGGGAACATTTGCTATATAGATAAAGAAAATGTTGAGAATACGAAATATACTCTAAGGAGGGAAATTAGCGTCTATGATAGGTATATCCAGTCATGATCATCGATCACGCGATTTTGCATGATCTTTGTAATAGAGAAAAGTATTTGAGCGACAGATTAAGGGGAGTCGAAATAAAATGGTAATATATAGACATACATAAAAAGAAGTTAATTGTTAATGATGAGATACGCTATGTCTATATCGTAAGCATCGTAAGCAAAGTAGGGAAATACTTTCTTCGTGGATTTTCAATAAAATTGGATAATTACGTTGATACTTACCTGTGAATGCCTATTTTAGTGAGCACTAAAGTTAGCAGAATGCATCAAATGACCACGAATACGGTATTTGACAAGAAATTGTGTTAGAATACCTAGACGGAAACACAATGTCATCTTCCTCCAGAAGGGGCGGATGTCATTGAGGATCTTTGGCGTTGAGTGCATGTGATTCTGAAGTTATGTTTGCGACCGGTAAATTAGGGAATAACTAGCTTCTGACGTTATGTTTGCGGACGGTAAATCCTGATTTTTCGGTCGCGAACTAAGTTTTTCTGGTGACGCGTTAGCCAGAAAAATGGATGTTTGCACCGTAAAATCAGCATTTACCGTCCGTAAACATAACGTCAGTATCTAGTTACTCCCATTCCAGTGCAATCTATATTTTTGCGAATATAAGGCAAAATGTGACGTTAGCAATGTCAAAGCCAAGTATGTTCTCGTTTTACTGCCGTAGCAAAGGTCCAAACAACCAATAAAATTCGACGTTATAACGACATTGTATTAGAATGCTGATGTTACGGAGCAAACGTCCGTTTTTCTGTCTTCGATAAGGCGGCGCTAAAAACTGAATTTGCGACTGTAAATCAGCATTTAGCTAGTTTGTACTTGTACGCACAGAAAAGTATATACAATAGAGATAAAAGACAATATGAATATTTCTGATCTAATAAAGATGCATCGGCTAAAACTTTTGTTGAAGCAGCAGATCGAAAAAAAAAGTTTTGAAATAGGACCTTGACGAGTTTTAGCGGTTGCGTAGGAAAATCGAATGTCTCCAGCAAATCAGACTCTTTGGCGACCAGTTTGATCGACTTTTGAGTTTGAAAAACACCAATTTGAGTGGGCTTCGCATGATTACTTCATTTACTTGCCTCCTTTAAGTTTTGAAGAAATTCCATGCACGTAGCTACTTCGCTGTGGCAAGGGGGTCACATTGTACGCGTTCTTTGTTCTTAAAAACGATGCGGTCAGGAAACACAGATTCTCCCATTAGCATCTGTATATATCAAGGTCACGGTTTCAAAATGTTTGATACCAATAGAAAGGTCTTGTCAAAAGGAATGCACATATAAAACATGAAAGCCTCTCATGGATAATCTATGTATAACACGTTTATCCTGCTGACTAGTTGACTAGTTTCGGAGTTAATACTTTTACTGTCAAAACAACGATGGTATATTTATAAACAAATGTTTCACAGGGCGTAATATGTTGTTAACAAGGTCAGTATCGTACAACCATTCATGATCCATAATCATATAGATCTGTCAGAAATCTAGATTGCAATCTCTAAAAAACAATTATCTTCTTACATTCTCGGACGCATTATCATTCTTAAGCTATCTCTTCAGTTTGTTTTGTTTCAGTTTGCTCTCTGTGCATTCAGCTACGCCGTGGTCAAGCATGCGCGTTTTAGACCTGTTTTTTCATTGATATATCACGGGCATCAAAAGAAATTCTGACAAATATTATTAAAACTCTTCATCATGAAGGTCAACGTTCAGTAGCGCCATCTACAAAGAAAATCGTTTTTATTGTGGGACTCTCTAGAGATTATAAATATATATCAGGGGCGAATACAGGATTTGAGTCGGACAAGGGGGGTTGGGGGGGCGTCGTAAAAAGAAATATCAAAAAGGGGAAGGGTCTTTGTCCCCGATTGGGTCCAGGGGGGTAAAGACCTGGCTGAATTAATTTTTTTTTTTTGTCAAACTTTGTATCTTACTGGGAAATTGGAATAGTTATTGCATTCCTCTTGTTTTTATAGTGTTTTCTTTTAGTTTGTATGAAATTTTATGAAATGTATGTCATACTAATGTTACAGTTTTCCAAAGATGATTTGAATTTCCGTAATGTCGCTATGGATTCATAAATTATACCTAATAACATAACGTGATATCCGTATTACGGAAAGAGATTCCATAATACAAGACCATCCAGTAATGTGAGAAGTACATTTGAACATGCAATGCAATATCATACGATAGAATTTCTACTCTCTCTTTCATATGATGCAACTGAATACAAAAACCAATACCTAAATACATGTATATCATTATACGAGCTATATCAAAATTCGCCATTTAGTTAAGTCTCGAGATAAAGTTCAGGATTTATTTTAAACTTATATGCCTACTCTATATATATACTCTTCAAAAGAAGAAACGCATATAACAATATTACAATGTATTATTATTATTCAATATGCACAAGCTATTGATTATGTGACCTTATTTGTTTGCTTTAATGACGGTATCGAGATAGGACAAGCAGTTTTGGGCTTAATTACGATTTTTTTGATTATCATAAAATTTCTTTTTAGGTAAAAACATGAAATTTTGAGTTTTCGACTTTTTATGCTTTTATGCATTTTACATGTTAATGAGAAATTTGTATTTTGCCCAAGTCAAAGTTCATTGATACCCATAAAAAAATTTGACTTTAACTTCTTCGGGTCACTTCCGCTTTAATGCAATGCATGCTGAACATTGCGACGTGATCGAATGACTCTCATTTGTGAGTAATACTCAGTAAAGTTCAAGGATCAAAAGGTCAAATTTAGAAGATGTTTAAATTTCTCTCGGTAAAACTGATGCGCAAATTCAAGGAATGCGACGAACTCTGGATGACGTCCTAGAATAAAACTTCATCATGCGTAGTAATGCCGCCAAATGTCATGAGATTGTCGATGTTAAGTATGGTGTATCCGTTTGTCCATCGAATCAAAACATTTTTAAATGATATGGCAAACAAGCGCATACGGATCTCCGAAAAAAAAAACCCCACAATTTGGCCTCTAAAAGAACATCGAGGGCATATTGTTTTTGAGTCATTTTAACTAACATTTTAAATTACTACAGAGGTTCTCGTTGAATGCTTAGGGTCTGAAAATTCCATTTTGTACATTTGATTTGATTTTGTCTATTAAAATGATAAATGTGATTATTTTATATGTGCACTAAGGATGAAATGATCAAATACTATGCGTTACTTTTTAGCTCACCTGAGCCAAAGGCTCTAGTGAGCTATTGTCATAGCGATCCGTCCGGCGTCCGTCGTCCGTCGTGTGTCGTGTGTCGTGTGTCTGTCGTAAACTTTTCACATTTTCGACTTCTTCTCAAGAATGGCTAAAGGGATTTTGATGAAACTTGGTAGGTATAAAGTACTAATGGTCCCCTACAAGTGTTGTTGTTTTTCGTCCGGATCCCTCAACAGGTGGCGCCACCACAGGCAAAAGTAGGTTACGGGGGGTACCCTCCTTTGACAAACTTCTTCTTCAGAACGGAAGCACGTATCGACAAACCAAAAGCATCAGGATGATCTAGAGAGATGTCTTAAGAAGTGTTGTTATTTTTGGTTCCACTCCGAACTCAAATTTTTGACGCTTTTTTGACGTCTCTTCGGACTTAGTCAGAAATGCAAATTTTTGCACTATTTCTTTAAATAACTCAATAAGTGTATGATTTTACACACTCATTTACTGCATATTTATCATATCTAACTTACTTTTTTTCTCAGATTGACATGACACTTGGTAGGTATGAGGTACTCATGGTTCCCTACAAGTGAATGAATTTTGTCAAGATATCCTCTTTTGGATTTTTACGGAAAAATATTCATAGGTACAATGTAGGTTTTCCATGCCCAATGAACCCAAGAGTAGTGGTTCAAACCCCGGCAGGACCCCACTTTTGCAGGTTTTTTTTTTTCGCCTTTTTTTTATATTTATCGTTAGAAATGAAACTGTGAAAGAATTCTGTCAAAATATCAACTTTTAGATTTTTCATGATTCTTTAAATAGACAAGCTAGTTTGGCTTTGTGTACTGATTTTCGTACGTCGAAATAACTCAGCCACACATGCAATCAAATATATACTCTGAATTTATTTTTAGATGTTGACTTTTTCCATACATGCATATTTCATAACAATTTCCCTATTTAATGATTATTTTCTCTGCTTTATTTTTGTATCTATGGTAAACAAAGTCGCCATATATCTTGTGTTACAGATTTGATTGGTTCAATATTCCTCCACGCCCATTTAATAGTCACGGTGGGTAATCTCGCAACGCAGAACACTAGGTTTATCTAAAATTTCGTGTATTACAAATTATTTTTCACAAAAAGGGGAATGTGATGCAGTGTAAGGATGCCTTAGATACGAGTTTTATCGAAAGTAAGAGAGGTAATATCCTTTTATAAAGCCGAAAAACTATCGGCATGATTGGTGTAGATGAAAGTGAAAGTAGAACGCCGATCGTGTTTGTGCATTATAAAAAGCTATAATATCCACCTTATTTTGGATGCAACTCATAGTTAGGGCGTTATTACACTGCATCACATTTCCCTTTTTGTAATAAATTATCTAGCTATTTTGCGCAAAAATATAGAAAAATAAATTGTTCTGCGTTGCGAGATTACCCACCGTGTTATTACTGTACACGTGATACATTTCAGGAGATTAATAGATGATCTATCGTGCTAACAAAATAATACTGGTATTTAGTAGCCAAGTTCGATCAATTTCGGTTGATCGTTTCTTCAACGCATTCTAAAATTTCTGATATCAAAATTTCCTGAAATTTCTAAAACGTGGGTCCTGTAGCATCATATCCCACCCATCCTGCTACGTCTTTCGGTACGCTTTTTCGAAATAGTAACTTTCATACTTTTTTGGCATATTACATTGTTTAGATTTGAGGATCACTGACGAGGGTTGAGTACCCGAAACGTGCATGTCTGGTCCATGTTGCCAATTTATCCGTTCTTAAATGATGCTATTCAATCTGAAGACATTTACATTTAATAGATTTTTATTTAATGTGCATATACTGGGAACACTTTCATGCTTGTTATTATTCGTGTACTTGGAACAATTCCATACTTGTCATCATTTATAAACTTAGCTCGAATTTCCTTCGTCATAGACTATCTTAGATGAATTGTATACGGACTGATTTCTTGAAGAAACATCTAATGAGTAATCTCTTCCAGAGGATTTTGAGAATGTATAGGACATTTGATATATCTGAAATTCTTGAAAACAAATGAGTAATTTCTTCCCGAGGATTTTGAGAATGTATAGGACATTTGATATATCTAAAATTCTTGAAAACAAATAATTCAGTTCAGAGTTCTTGAAATCTTTCAATGAATGTTGGACCACAGGAAGCTGTTGTTTTAAAAGAGAAAATAAATTATTATTCACAACCTTAAGCCACTGTGTTCGACATCTTGTATGTATAACATTTCTAAAGATGAACACAGAGGCTTAAGGTTGTGAATAATAAAACATTTTTTCTCATAAATCGACAGGTTCCTGTGGTCAGACATTTGGGAATTTTTATCTGTCCAAATAATAGATAGAACATGAGTTTTTATCGGGCCATATGATTTTTTTATCAGCAAATCCGATGCAGCTGATACTTTTCATGAACTCTGTCAGCTAATAATTTGTCCATGTAACAGTCCTATCACGAGGCGAAACATAGTTAACAGTAAATAACGATGTCATAGGTCTGCTAGTTGGACAAGCTTAACAATATCATGGGCCTAATATGAATTATGGCAAAGCCATTGTAAGGACGCAGATGAAATATAATTTCAATGAATTAATACCCAATGTTCACCATACATCATTGAATATTTTTTTACTAAGTTAATAAGAATAAAATATGTCATACAATATGTGTTCTTGTTAATTTTTCCATCATCACTTTTACCGTCTTTATCAGCCTTACATTAGTTTTTTTCTTGAAATCCAGAATCATCTACAGGAGAGGGGATATTATAGACAATTTCTAGATCGACAGCATATGCACATAACTCGTAAACGCGGGGAAACAATTCTCAATGTCACAAAACAATCAGTTAAAACATGAAATCGCAATGCTTAATTTTGAAACATAAATGACAGGTAAGAAAAGATCAAGTGATGTCATCTTAATCTATACATTTTAATTCCTTGGACCTTGACGAAAACCAAGGAAAAGAGAACTCAGGCAAGAAAACTATGGGCACAAACCATTAAAATTAAAAAAAGAGAAAAGAATTTTACTGTTTTCTGAAGTATTTATATATTGTAAGATTAACATGTATTTTGATTATTCAATGAATTCAATAAAACTTTTAAATGTTTACTTTTAAATGTTTACTTTTAAATTTCATTGGGTGATGAAATGTCAGTTGTATCAGGAATATGTATCCCCCCTTGCACCCACCAACCCCTCTCCCCTTTTACTTTCACCGGAAAAAATAGCATTCAAAATGTAGAAGAGAGAGAAAACTTCCTTTTCGGCGCCGTCTATAGTGTTATCAGCAATATATCGTTTTATGGGATGATCTGGAGAAGGGGTCAAATTTACAAATAAGTACAGTATAACATTAGTATTACAGGATTTCCCCCTCTAAATAGTGTAAATGATTTTCCAATGTAATATCTGAAGACAAAATTCTTGCTCATTCCTTTACTTTAAAAGAGGGGGAAGAAGGAAAGGTATGGGAGGGGAGATAAGGGGGCGGAGAGAGCGGGTACCCCATGTCTGCTCCCCACCCCCATAAAAGGCAAGGATGAATGGGAGGGGGAGGAAGGAGGCAGCTGGAGGGAGGCAGATGGGAGGAAGGGAGAGGTTAGGAGGTGGGAGAAGGGAGCTGGACAGGGGAGAGAAGGAGAGAAGTTAGTAGAAATCTACCCCCTGTCCGCCCCCCCCCCCCTGAATACAATCAACCCCCTCCCCCTTTCTAAAAAAAAAATCTGAAGCCTTCACCCCTCTACCTTGGATCCGCTTATGATTTACCTCCAAGGGAAAAAAATACCCAGCCTCATATTTCTGACAGAAAAAAAAGTATACTTCATGCTTTGAACAGAGCCCCAGCTGTGTTGACCTATTTGTACTAAATACTGTAAATGATGACGTAAGTTGTGACGCGTTGTAAACAGAACCAAAGGCAGCAGACATTTAGAAGTTTGTGTTGGGATTTACACTGCATAGATTTCCTGTATATTCTACATGTAGATCTTATATATGTGGAGAGAAACCACATTATTCGATCTACAGGTATCAAAATATCAGCTGCAAATCATCCTCGAAAGCAGAATGAAGTTCGGTAAGTCTCTGATCGCGCTGATATTTGTTTGTTTGTTTGTTTTTTTTTTTCTCCCAGCATTATGATTTTATCCATGGATTTTTCTGAGGGAGCTGTCGATGAAAGAAAGTCCGCGAAACAAAGTTGTATGCTGACGTCGCGGCGCATGCTGACGTCACATTGTAATTTTCAAAGAGGATATTCGGACTAAACATGATATATGTTGGAAATAATGGTGCAATGTCAGTATTAAGTGAAGAAAAGTACAAATCATACATTGGGACACTGGAGGAGTAAGCCAAACGAAGAATATTCAAAGGAGATCGAGAAATCTTGGTCATCGATGGGTTTCATTCTGTCGTCAAGTGACATTGTCAAAAAAATAAGCTTGCGCTTCACGCCGATCAAATGGGCAATGGGGAGAATGACGTCATTGACCACGGTTTTGGAACCTATAGGTATAGCATAGAATTCAATTGAAAAACACCATTTTTCCTATATATATACACGTGTTACCTTGATGAGGACTACGTCCGCGCCTGCGGCGCGGACTGCGTCCTCTATTAATTTGTTTCCCTAAAAGCAGCATACACCAGAGTAATATGAATCAAGGCAAAGCCTTTTTGTGCGAACGGAGAGAAAATAAATATGATTTTAGACTATGACGGTTTATCCTATCTTACAAAACTTTCTGTTTGGTGATTGCCAAAAAAAAATAATAAAAAGGGCAGTATAAGGCGAGTGGAAACACAGAGGCATTTATAAAACTGGTCTAGACCAGCAGATGAACATTTTAAGGGGGGGGGGGGGCTTAAAATATGGTTCTTTGTACGTTCCTGTTTTGGCCTTGACCGGCAAATATTAGATTAGGTTGAGGGGGAGGGGGAATTCCAGTCAAATTTACAGAAAAATACGAGCAAACACAAAAGGTGTATGATTTTGAAACTTTATATCAACGATCTAGTTTAAAGAGCTCAGCTAGAACTGGTCACACCAAGGATTTATAAACAGACCTGGTTATATTTCCTACATGTGATTTTTTTTTATTTCAAGCCATTTTAATTTTGTTATAAAACGGTAAAATGAAAATAAATAACTCATTGCATATCGCCCAAAAGAAAAAAAAAATCCATCTCGCCGATGTCAGATACAATCGTTCAAAGCCTGTTTCATAACATTTCAATAAAGAAAACCACTTTAATATCGGACATCAAAATTATAATTTTGGAGAAATGTTCGGATGCCTCCATATATTATCGTAAAATCCGAGAAATGTTCTGGATTGAGAAACTTAATAACGTGAAGCCATCCGGATTTATCACAAAATCGCCCATGGGAATACTTTGGCCGGTTTATTGACCTTTTTAGAAGCGTTTACGTCAAGCAAAATACGTCCATTAAAGGAAAATCTTACAACGTCAAAATGACATTAGCGATTTGGCGCGATGACGTCAATGACGTCATAGACGCACAGTAAACAAGATGTCGGCTTTCCTAAAAAGATTCCGCGGTTACGCCGAGTTGTCGATGCTATTTCGTAATCTGCTTTACGAAAAATTATGTCAATAAATTTAACTTGTAAACAAAAATTGAGTATAACATATACGTATACTCGGAGTCGAAAAAAAAAATTAAATGGCAATATTCAGCATCTCCGCAGTAACTCTGTCTGCGAGGGGACGAAAGTTTTTGAAAGCATAGTAGTACATTCTCATTCTTTGATTTAGCATATTTTCTCACTAAGGTAAGTGTATACGCGTTACCATAAGGGCGAGCTTCGCTCGCAAAGGCCCTTCGGGCCTTTGCAGCGAGCTCCGCTCGCTATTAAGTTTATTTCATTGTTTTATTCTTTTTGTCTGTTTCTTCATCACTTGCTGCACATTAATGTGGAATTTTACAAAATGATTTTTTGATGTTGAATAATTGAACTATACACTAGCTGGGCATATGACTTTGGATCACATTATCCGTCTATTCAAATCAGTAAAAAAGATAATGTTTTGAAATGTTACTATTTCTTCTTGTTTGTACTTTTAAAGACTGTAAAAAAAGATCTTGTCTGCATCCGGCAAAAATCTTTTTAGAAAGAATGTGGGCTCAAATCGTGATACTGGCACTACCAATTTTACGTCTTATTCAATGTCAGTATGTCAGTTAGAGCATGCATGGGTATCAGGTGAGCGTTGTGCCCTCCTGGGGCTCTTGTTTTGATGAGTATATATGTTAGGCCTGATGAGAACATACTATCTTTAAAAATAGTGTATTGGAATTAAGTCACTTTTTCAAGAAGCTATTGAAAAAATTCGTTCTCGTTGTGTTAAAACATTTGGCAGTAATACATTGTATATATTAGGTGTACATACTATTACCTAAGAACCCTTGTATTTCATTTCAAGCAGTCTGGCATATAAGTTCATTTGCTAAGTTTTTCGCGTATTCCATTTCTCTGTAACCAATTTGTTGAATCTAACATGGAAGCTGATAATTTCATTATCATTTTTCTTTCGTTTCAACATTTTCGTTTTCGTGGTATCAATATTTTCGGATAAAAAAAATGAAATGTGCCTCAGACTTTGTGTTTCAAAATGTGTCTCACTTTAATGGATTCATTACTTAATCCATTATCAGTAGATTGAAATATTTCCTCCAGAGGGAAGGGATGATACAGATATAACACAATAACTCAAATACACAAATTTTCTACCCCTTGGCCTTTATCAAGTGTGAAAACGATGGTCTAAAATAATTCTGGGTAAACTCCATCCTTGCTTCTCTGTCGTTCATTGCAAAATCATACTTTAGATTATTATAGATCGTCGTTTTACACTTGATAAAGGCAAAGGGGGGAGGGGAGCGAAAATTTGTGTACTTGAGCGTTTGTTATTTTAATCCTTTATCTTGTATCGATAAAACAGTGTTATAGATAGAGAACACATAATACTAGACAATGTGAAAAGCCAGACATATTGTGTGACTTGTGACATCCAGTGAGGTGCGAGGAACATTAGGAAATGTACATTTTGCTCTCTATCTGTTATGATATGATGTAATTGAATACAGAAAGATACAAATGACAAACATGGATAATGACCATATCCCAATACACAGTACAAAATCTGTTCAAAATCACAAACCGAAGGCATACAAAATCAGGATAAAACAGGAATCAAAGCAAAGAAAGGAGGGAATCTCCAACAATACTCGGTTGCAGCACCCTAAGCAAAACTTCAAAACACCCAATGCAAAAAACACCGAGCAGACATCCACAGAAAGAGACGCAAAAGGGACAAGGAACACCAACACACACCATAGAAACATGGAACATAAAAGACCACACATAAAACAACGAGACCAATGGGCAATCCGTGCCGACTTAGGACGGCCATCTGCCACGTAAGTAGCAGACCGTGTGGTTATCCTGGATTACGTGCGCACAACCCTCCCACTTTTCCGATTACCAGAGGTCTCGAAGAACGTACAATTATGGTGTAGATCAACCTCCTCACTGACCACACACAAACAAGACCGTAAAACGCAGAGGCCCCAGCAACACAGATGAATATGTAAATGAATATAAAAAGAGAACGTGCGTAATACAGTCCGTGGTCTGCGTCCGTGCGTGCGTAGAAAGCTCATAATTATATGTTATCACCCGACGATTCCGTCTGACATTCAGAGAGGACAGATGGTCGGACCCTGTCTTCTCTAAAGAGGTTTGGACAGGGCCCGTCATGGAGTCCTGTAATCACAGTCAGTAGAGTGCAATTCTCAAGAATGCGCCCATATAAGACTGTAGATATGTCGAGTACCAAGACTAGTGTCCGTCTGGTGACATTGGGATCATATCCACGTTATAAAAGGCGTCTGATGATTCTGACGCATTTTCGATGGTTATGCTGTCTACCTTTGATCCTTCTTATTCTGTATAAAAATATGTCACTATAAAATGCAGGATGTGAGATACCCAAAATAATATACTCTGTTGCTTGTATGGGTCCGAATTTCAAAAGAAGTTGACCATAATTTTGTAAAATTTCCAGAAAGTCTTTACTAGTTTGTGAAAACAAAAACCTTGACCTAAAAGCTTCTTTTTAATTTGTAAATTTTTAATTTGAAAATCCAAAGCGTCAGTACATGCTCTAGCATACCGGATGAGCTGTGAAACGTAGATACCGTATGACGGTAATCTAGGAACATCACCGTCAAGCCAGAAAAAAATACTATGTTGAATCCAAAATCATCTCGTTTGTCATACACACTTGTATGAATCTCTCCATTAACAATTTTGATATTTAGGTCCAAAAATGGTGTTTCTGTGTTTGTAACGTTTGCCTTGTTTAGAGTCAATTATTGTGGATAAACAACATCTTTATACTTTTCAAAAACAGGATTGTCGATAGTAAGAATATCATCCAGGTACCTAGAAGAAAGGAGGGGATCTCCAACAACACTAGGTTGAAGCACCCACAGCAAAATCCCAAAACACCCATGTAAAAAACACAGAACAGATACCCACAGAAAGAGACGCAAAAGGGACAAGGAACACCAGCTCACAACATAGAAACATGGAACACAAAAGACTACACATAAACCAACGAGACCAATGGGCAACCGGTGCCGACTTAGGACGGCCATCTGCCACGTAAATAGCAGACGGTGTGGTTATCCTGGATTACGTGCGCACAACCCTCTCACTTCTCCAGTTACCTAGAGGTCTCGAAGAACGTACAAATGTGGTGTAAAACAACCTCCTCACTGTAAGATGACGTCACACAAACAAGACCGCGAAACGCAGAGGCCCCAGAGACACAGATGAATATGTAAATGGATATAAAAAGAGGGCATGCGTAATACAGTCCGTGCTCTGCCGGCTGTAGCGAGCTCATGTATGTAATCACCCGAGGAGTCCGACTGACATTCAGAGAGGACAGGTGGTCGGGGCCCTGTCTTCTCTAAAGAGGTTTGGACAGGGCCCGTCATGGAGTCCCGTCGTCACAGTCAGTCAGAGTGCAAGTCTTAAGAATGCGCTCGTACAAGACTGTATATTGGTCAAGTACCAAGCTTAGTGTCCGTCTGGTGACATTAGGATCATATCCACGGTATAAAAGGCGTTTGATGACTCTGACGCATTTTCGATACATATGCTGTCTACCTTTGATCCTTCTTATTTTGTTAATTATGTCACCATAAAATGCAGGTTGTGAAATACCTAAAGTAATATACTCCGTTGCTTTTATGGGTCCGAATTTCAAAAGAAGTTGATCATAATTTTTGTAAAATTTCCAGAAAGTCTTTACTAGTTTGTGAAAGCGAAAACCTTGACCTAAAAGTTTCTTTGTAATTTGTAGATTTCTATTATGAAAATCCAAAACATCAGTACATGCTCTAGCATACCGGATGAGCTGTGAAATATAGATACCGTATGACGGTAATCTAGGGACATCACCGTCAAGCCAGGGGAAATTTACTATGTTGAATCCAAAATCATCTCGTTTGTCATATACACTTGTATGAATTTCTCCATTGACAATTTTGATATTTAGGTCCAAAAATGGTGTTTCAGTGTCTGTAAAGTTTGCCTTGTTTAGAGTCAATTCTTGTGGATAAATAACATCTTTATACTTTTCAAAAACAGGATTATCGATAGTAAGAATATCATCCAGGTACCTAGAAGTACTAATGAAGCATTTCACATCATCATGTTTTCTTTGCTTTTGAAGATTTTGAATAAATTCCTTTTCATATGTGTATAAAAATAAATCTGCAACAAGAGGCGCACAATTTGTACCCATAGGAATCCCTACAACCTGCTTGTAGAGATTCTCACCAAATCTTACATAAATGTTGTCCAAGAGGAAGGACAAGGCACTACACAGGTCGCTACATGTCCATGATTTGTATGATTTGTATTCTGTAGCGGAAAAGAAACCCTTTGATTCAGATGTACAAATATAAATTTTCCCCTCTCGATTATAGCACCATTTAATGAGTTTGGACAATTGATCATTGATCTTGTCGTGAGGAAGCGTGGTGTACATATTTGAAAAATCGTATGAAGCAATCGTATTGGCTTGAAAATTTCTAGATTTTATCTTGTCAATCACATCCCCGGAATTTTTTATAGACCAAAATAAATTTACATCATTCCTGTTAAGAGCAGTTTCACAATATTTTGCAACGTGTTCCTTTACCGCCGTGAGGGCTGACGTCAGATGTCTAGACAAACTTGTAGTTGAGCAGCTGCTAGAATTAGCAATGTATCTAAATTTGTAAGGAGATTTATGCAGTTTTGGTATGCAGTATATTGTAGGAAGATCCAATTTAGAAATAGGGATGTTGAATGAAGAAATTTCACTGCTATGTTTGCTCAAAATGTTAGGGACACTTTCATTGCTTTTGATATAAGTATTTGTAGACGAAAGTTCCGAAACTAAAGTTGATATATAGTAAAGTTTTCATATGATTATGGTGTTGTTGGCTGCTTTATCTGCAGGAGCGAAGACAAATTTTTCTTGTAAATTACGTAATTTGGATTTAAAATATCTTTCAGATCTAGAACTTGGATTTTCAAAAAGATGAGGATGTTTGTGGAAGTTGTCTATTCGAATGTCAGTAATGTCCAAAATGAGGTTTTTCCAGTCATTCAGAGAATGCGATTCGACTCCTTCCGATTTACACCATCGTTTGGTATAGTTATCTAAGGCTTCCTTTAGTACTTCGCGACATTTAATAATGTCTAGAAGTACCAATGAAACATTTCACATCATTATGTTTTTTTTTTTTTTTTTTTTTTTGCTTTTGAAGATTTTGGATAAATTCTTTTTCATACGTGTATAAAAATAAATCTGCAACAAGAGACGCACAATTAGTACCCATAGGGATCCCTACAATCTGCTTGTAGAGATTCTCACCAAATCTTACATAAATGTTGCCCAAGAGGAAGGACAAGGCACTACACATGTCACTACATGTCCATGATTTGTATGATTTGTATTTTATAGCGGAAAAGAAACCCTTGATTCAGATGTACAAATATAATATAAAGTTTGGACAATTGATCATTAATCTTGTCGTGAGGAAGCGTTGTGTACATATTTGAAAAGTCGTATGAAGAAATCGTATTGGCTTGAAAATTTCTAAATATCATTTTATCAATCACATCCCGTGAATTTTTGATAGACCAAAATAAATTTACATCATTCCTGTTTAGAACAGATTCACAATATTTTGCTACGTGTTCCTTTACCGCCGTGAGTGCTGACGTCAGATATCTAGACAAAATTGTAGTTGAGCAGTTGCTAAATTAGCATTGTATCTAAATTTGTAAGGAGATTTGTGCAGTTTTGGTATGCAGTATATTGTAGGAAGATCCAATTTAGAAATAGGGATATTGAATGAAAAAAATTCACTGTTATATTTGCTCAAGATGTTGGAGACACTTTCATCGCTTTTCATATAAGTATTTATTGACGAAAATAAAGTTGATATTATAGCAACGTTTTCTAATGGTTATGGTGTTGTTGGGTGCTTTATCTGCAAGAGCGAAGACAAATGTTAATAACGTTATTTGGATTTGAAATATCTTTCAGATTTAGAACTTGTATTTTCAAAAAGATGAGGATTTTTGTGGAAGTTGTCTATTCGAATGTCAATAATGTCCAAAATGAGGTTTTTGACCCCATCGTTTGGTATAGTTATCTAAGGCTTCCTTTAGATAAACAAACAGAAAAGAAGCGAATTTCCAATATAGGAGTGAGATCATGTGCCCAAGAAGAGTCAGCATCTCCTGCTTGCATGCAACACCCGTCGCTTCAATTCGACAGAAATATCACATCCGCTTACTATACATGTAAAGTATATCCTGTGTTTGTATGGTTCAAATGGTCTAAGACAGTGTGTATGACGAGTTCCCCGTATCGACCGTAGAACTTCCTCAGTGACGATGTTAGTCGATCAACTCAGAAGCTCATCTGAAAGAAGCCTAGCTTTCAGAACAAAATCTGTATATTTGTTACTTGCTCCGCTGAAAGCATCACTGATGAGAATTTAATATTCTAAACACGTGTCTGGTGCATGTAAATTGGTTTGGAAATTTTCTTCAAGAAGGTAGAGAGTTGGAACCCTTCGACATTATTGCTCTGGTATAACGTATCAATTTGGATATGAACACGCCATGAGCAGGCGAACCAAATTATATGCTGAGATAAAACTATGATACTTCTAACTCTGCTTCATATTAAGATCTCCTGTTATCTTTTGACGACTTTAATCACCTAAATACTTCAATATATGACAAACGTGACGACTTCAGCTTCAAAGTTACAATTTTCCCTTTCCTAAGTGGTAGCATTCCTTCATCCTCTGCATATGGTGTTGATACGCTATTTCAGAGCAAGCTCAAAATGCAACGACTTCATTCTTAGAGGAAGCTAGGAGACTAACCGAAAAACTACTAAACCAAGGATACATTTGTGAGCGACCGACTTTGTCACTTCAAAAATGTTATGGACGATACAATGAACATATAAAACATTATAACATTTCGTTGTCCGATAGCTGAGGTTAGTAAAAACTTAGTACCTCCCAAAACACCGAATGTGACCCATTCGGAAATGATTTTTTGGCACACCCTAAGTGACGGGTGTTGCTAGCAAACAGAATATGCTTACTTTCCCTGGGTAATTGTTCTCATCTCCATTGGGATATCACTTTTGCTTCTTTGCAGAATCTGTTAAGTTTATTTTATTCTTTGTTCTGGGAGTATTTTTGTTTCGTACAGTTTGTTGGTGTGGTAGTCAGTGTTCACTGTGTTACTATTTTGAAATAACTGGTTCCATAAGAGATTATTGTGTTTGGCAAGCTTTGAAATCACTGGAATTGCATTTTTGAATTATACTTTACGTATCTATCTATTCATTTAGTATATTAAAGTAGCGCCACCTACAACGAATATGATTTTTCTGTAGATATTGTTAACCGATACAGTTGTATTTCTACCGGAATGCACTCTCTAGATTATTTCAATACAGTCAGAATATTTTTGGCAGTTTTATCCTTATTTCTGAATCCGGGGCCATTGTATGACCGGGTACAGCACGTGCAAGTGAAAATCGCCACCTTAAATCAATTCCGTTCTCACAAAGGACTCTGTATAGATTTTTCATTAAGTTAGTGTTGTCCATCGTGTTTCTATGGTGCTGTTTTATTGTCTTGGTTTGTCCTTCGTATTTCTGTGTTGCTGTTTTATTGTCTTTATTTGTCCGTCGTATCTTTATGGTGCTATTCGAATTAAAATAATGCACATCAAATTGAATTCGAATTTAACGCACATGCACTGTAATTCTTTTTTTTTTTTTGTGGCGGGGGGGGAGGTGGATATTTATTCTATTTTGTTTGCCAGAACTTTTGAATCATTTATACTGAGTACGGGCAGTGAAACTGTTTGAATTTTTAGATGATTTTGAATTTTGTCAGCGAATTTTCCCTTGTATTGTATATCTTTTCTTTGTAGATTGGAACACTGATATTATTTTTTATCTAGTTTTCAGATTTTGGTTTTGTTCGTTCGATTTTATCCTAACTCATTTGGTAGCTCTTAAAAGTTTGCTATCTCAGAGAGAGAGAGAGAGAGAGAGAGAGAGAGATCGTTTGTTCGAAATTCTCTAAGCACACGTTTACTTACATAATTATCCAAGAGTTCCACGATAACTTGTCTTGTTATGAATCGATGATAATGTATTATAATTACACATTATACCAATCAGTATGCTAAACAAGTCGGCTATATCTAGATTATCTTGATGAACTTTGCGCAATGTTTTATGCAATTCAACTGATATTCTGTGAGTAAACTGAGAGCAGATAGAATGGCATATACTTATGTTATGCCCTGTTGTATAGAGAATATTCTATAAATTAATACGAATTGGATATTGTGAGAATTTAAGTTTCTATAAAAGACTTTGAACAGTAGAGACTGAGGTCATTAGTGAGTATGATGTTGGCCTTTCCAGATACTATCCCTGAACACATTTTGCTGCGAAGGTTCGCCTCCCCTACAATAAAAGGTAATTTCTTTTTAACCTTTCCGTGTGATCAATGTGCATTTTGACTATTGAAGTATTTTCAAAAAGTCCTCCTTTTTCGATGCAAAAATTATAAATTGACGTAATACATGTACATGTATATCGACTTTGTTTCGTTTGACTTTCCTATCGTTTAACTTTGAATAATTTTACTTCAGTTATAATTTAGTCGTTTCAACAATTGATTTTTTCTTAAGTATTTGTGTGACATTGAAAACACACTTTCATCGACTGTCGAAAGGTTTTTGGCAATATACGCTTTTGAATAGACCTTTAAAAATGCGGACGTTATGAATTGCTACACTGCAGCTACAGTAGAGAATAATTGTAGATGATGAGGACAACGAAGTGTCACCACACTACTATGTAGATACTAGATAGCAATCCAAATGACGAAAAATCACAAAAGTGAATTAGATGAAATGCATGGAAATAAATTCATTTTATATCGATCTATAATAGGACAAGCATGTGGACAACAAAATTTTCAATGTTACGTTGCTATTCGCACTTTGATGCAACTTTCAGTAGAAATTATTATACCAGAAGTAGTAACAATCGTAGTTCAGGAGTCAAAGATCCAGGGGAATATGGCATAATTGAGTAAGTCCTTAACTAACACGGTAATCGAGAATCATCGAATGGGAGATAGGACCATGGTGCCCGGGAGGAGTGAGCGTCTTCTGACTACATACAACATCCGCCTGCGAGTGTCAAATAGAAAGGTGTCAAATCTGGTAATCTCCATGTTTGATATTAAAAAAAAAAAATGCTGCATCACATTGTACAACAATCATTCGTTCAGTTCCCGCTATTCTTTATAAAAAAGATTCCCTTCATTGAAAATATTTTGTTTGAAATTTTGTCATGGATATATTTTTTTTATTACTAATTCATGGTTTTGTCCATATTTGAAATCCTGTCATTTACCCCTCAATTAAATCTACTACTCTCTGACATAGCAGAGAAAAGTACTAGTGCGATTTACAAGTACATCATAGTTATTATTTGTAATAACCCAAATTTATACATCTGACTTGATAATGATATACAGGAAAATGGATAACATGTATAATGCAAAAAAAATTATATAATGAATTATATCACACAAGTTCATAATAACTCTAGACAACTTGACTATCAGGCATGAAGTGTGTAATTCTGTAATGTGCCAGACATTATCGTAAGCTGTCGATTATGCTGACTACCACTGTTTCTATTTCTGATTTTTTTTCCTGAATATGAACTAATATGAGTGGGTGGATATGAGTGATGTAACTTAAAGGAACAGTGATATTGTTTGAACCAATTTAAAAAGACTTTTAACAAAAACACAAGAAAACAAAAAAGACCATTTCCGACCATATATATGAAACTAAAATGTCCGAGGTGACATATTAATGGCGCGGAATGTGTGTTAAAATGATCACATTTCTGCCTAGGCAAAATTATTTTTGCCTAAGCAAAATTCCATTTTTGACTAGCCAAAAATAATTCTGCCTAGGCAGAAATAGATTTTTGCCTAGGCAAAAATAGAATTTTGCCTAGGCAAAAATAATTTTGCATATGCACAAATCGAATTTTGCATATGCACAAATCGAATTTTGCATATGCACACATCGAATTTAGCCTAATCAGAATTATTTTTGCTTAGGCAAAATTCGCAAGCGTTCATCTATATCAACCAATGAAAATGAGTCTTGCAAAGCGAATGAATACAGTGCACGCGCACGCCCAGTGTGTGCGGTGCAGCTATGTAAACATGGATAGCCAGATCCATTTGTCTCAACCATTCATAATTTTATAAGAATAACACGTGCATGGATGGATCTAAAATATAGTTTTTTTTTGGGGGGGGGGGGGGGTTGAGACCAAGTCGTCGACCATGGGAAGGGGGCAGCCAAATTAGACGTAAAATAGGGGAAAGATAACTCTTTGGCAAATTCTTGGGGGTCCTGACCAATCCTTCTCTCTCTAGGTCCGTGGGGGATGGGCGATGAGATCAAGCCATCGGCCGTTTGGGGAGCCAAATTAGACGTAAAAACGGGTAAAACATCAGACTAGGCAAATTCCTGGGGTCCTGACCCCTTTAACACCCTTGGGTTAAACGTAAAGGGAACACATCACACTTGGCAAGTTCCTTTGGGTCCTTCTAGATCGGGGGGGGGGTGAGACCAAGCCGTTGGCTGGGGTGCCAAATTAGACGTAAAAACGGGGAAAACATAATTAAATAGCGGTCTTGACCCCCATGCTCCACATGATATCAAATAGTAGTCAATTTCGATCAAGGGATGGGAGGGGGTATAGGCTCCGGTCTGCCATGAGCGACTAGCCATTAAAGGATCTATAATTTTTGTCGGAATAGCATAGGTTATAAGGTGATATAGTTTGAAATATGTGCGCGAATCCGTTTAGAGTTTCATCCCTGAAGTGCATCACTGCTTCTGTGTAACATGCATGGTGACTGGGTAATATGGAGGTCATATATGCCTAAACAAAAATACATTTTTTTGTACATCTGTTCTAATTCTGCCTAGGCAAAATTAATTCTGCCTAGGCAAAATTAATATTGCCTATGCAAAATTCGAATTTATAGCCTAGGCAGAAATATTTTTGCCTAAGCAAAAATTGAATTTTGCGTAGGCAAAAATAATTTTGCTTAGGTAAATATCGAATTCTGCCCAGGCAAAAATCGAATTCTGCTAGGCCAAAATATGATAATTTTAACACACATTCCGCGCCATACATATCTTTTGGCTGTAGTCTTTATCATAACATAATGGCATCAATAATGATTCATAGAATCCATGATGGTCAGCACACAGAATTTCCTTTGAGGAACCCTGACCAGGTACCAGCCAGTCTTTGTTTTTCGGACACCACGGTTAGCTCTGACCATGAGTTCGCTCAAGCCAGCAGAGCACGGACTGCTTGTTGTATTTAATATACTAGTATCGTTTGTATTTCGATACGGTTATCTTGTACTTCCGATCTCTTTGTATACTTGTTTTCTTTTGTTGCCTTAATTTCGTTGTTTGCACTGGTTCGATCTTCAGTATGCGTATTAGCGTTTGTCTTTGAAAATGTTACTTATGTGATGTCATCTTACAATGAGGAGGTTGTTTTACACCACAATTGTACGTTCTTCGAGACCTCTGGGTAATTGGAGAAGTGAGAGGGTTGTGCGCACGTAATCCAGGATAACCACACCATTTGCTACTTGCGTGACAAATGGCCGTCCAAAGTCGGCACCGGTTGCCCATTGGTCTCGTCGGTTTATGTGTAGTCTTTTGTGTTTGATGTTTACATGTCGTGTGTCTCTTTTCCGTCTCGTGCTGTACTCGTCTTTTGTGTTTTTGCATCGGGTGTTTTGGTGTTTTACTGTTGATGCTGCAACGGAGTCTTGTTGGAGATCTCCTCCCTTCTTTTTATGCCGGTCACTTGGGCTTTAGTAAATAAAGAAACTAGGATACACCGAAATACCATTTTCAAACTCTCTTTGGTATTTAGTTTTCGCATTTAATTTTTCTATCTTATGAGTATTGTCATTTCATTGACCTAATTTTTTTTGTCATTCATTTCATATTCTGATATTCTTGAAAGTTTCTCGTTGAATTTGTCACTGTCAGCATTAATTCCTTATTTGAATAGTATAATAAACATATATCCCCTGTGGATCATATCAATGCATTGTCTAAGATAGAACGCTATTGTCAGTTGAACATAAATTATTTATCCCAATAATGCCCACTTTATCTTTACGTCTTTTTCAAGAAAAGGAATAAAAGTGGATATATTGAAAGAGAGAGACGTCATTGAATCATCCTATATGAGTTAAATGAAATGTCACAGAACTGGAATAAAAATATACAATTCCGTCCTTTCGATATGCAGAGTTAAAGAATATCCTGAAGATGATCTCTACAGGACTCACAGTAGAACACAAAAGTGAGGATCGACGGACCCCTAGCAAGCTAGAGGTGGGACCAGGTGCCCGGGAGGAGTAAGCATCCCCTGTTTGGCTAGCCGCACCCGCCGTCGATGTTCACGCCTGAAAATAGAAACTATCTAAAATACATGCACTGTCTGAGGTTATGTCTGTATAGAAAGTGCTATGGCGATCATGTCAGGGAAAAATATTCAAAACACTTGCTGTCAAACCCCTCGCGGGGAACTTTATTAAGAGCTCCATACGGCAAAGGGCCTAAGTGAGACATAAATGAGTTAAAGACGATCCTGACGATTATATCTACAGCACTAACAATAAAGCACGAAATTGAGCATCGACGGACCCCTAGCAAGCTAGAGGTAGGACCAGGTGCCCGGGTGGAGTAAGCAATCCGTGTTTAGCTAGCCGCGCCCGCCGTCGATGTTCACGAACGAAAATGAAAACTATCTAAATTACATGCACTGTCTGAGGTTACATGTACTTCCATTTTAGGACTGTACCTGACGTAAATGCATTATCACAGTCTGTGCGGCCAATAATACGGCTTCAATATTGTGTTTTCATTGTGTGTGATTGATTGTGTGTATCCTACGACATATACTTTGAATAGTCGTCGTAGACCTTAAACATGCATTTAAAGTGAAAATATTGAAAATATATCAGTCGGACTCCTCGGGTGATAACATATATGAGCTTGCTACAGCCGGCAGAGCACGGACTGTATTACGCACGTCCTCTTTTTATATCCATTTACATATTAATCTGTATTGCTGGGGCCTCTGCGTTTTACGGTCTTGTTTGTGTGTGGTCATCTAACAGTGAGGAGGTTGTTTTACACACAATTGTACGTTCTTCGATTCCTCTGGATAATCAGAAAATGAGGAGGGTTGTGCGTACGTAATCCAGGAAAACCACACCGTCTGCTACTTACGTGGCAGATGGCCGTCCTATGTCGGCACCGGTTGCCCATTGGTCTCGTTGGTTTATGTGTGGTCTTTTATGTTTCTATGGTGTGTTTTTGGTGTTCCTTGTCCCTTTTGCGTATCTTTCTGCGGATGTCTGATCTGTGTGTTTTGCATTGGGCGTTTTGAAGTTTTGCTGTGGGTGCTACAACCGAGTATTGTTGGAGATCCCCTCCTTTCCTATATGATATTCAGAAATTCAGAAATGTGCGAAGGACATTAGGACATACTCTGCGATATCATTTGTTCTCTTTCCTTTATGAAGTTGTCATAATCTAATTCGAATTCGAATTAAAATAATGCGCATCAAATCTAATGCAAATTAGGTTTTTAAAATGCGCATGCATTGTAATTGTGTTTTTTTTTATATGGGGGGGAGGGGTATTTCTTCAATTTTGATTGCCAGAATTTTCGAATCCTTTTTACAGTGCACGGGTAGTAGACCTGTTTAGATTTTTAGATGATTTTGTATTTTGTTAGCGGATTTCCCTTGTATTGTACTTCTTTTCTTTGAAAATAAGGATACTGATATTATTGTTTATTCATTTGATTTTAGTTTTGTTGGTTCGATTTTTTCCTCACTCATTTGGTAG
Source organism: Pinctada imbricata (assembly GCA_033119305.1). Lineage (NCBI taxonomy): Eukaryota > Metazoa > Mollusca > Bivalvia > Pterioida > Pteriidae > Pinctada > Pinctada imbricata. The sequence continues at coordinate 91,710,053 of VSWD01000005.1, forward strand.
CTCTTAAAATGTTTGCTCTCTCTGAGAGAGAGAGAGAGAGAGAGAGAGAGAGAGAGAGATTTGTTCGAAATTCCCTGAGCATACGTTAACTTACATAATTATCCAAGAGTTATACGATAACTTGTCTTGTTAATGTATTATTACACATTTTGTCAATCAGTATGCTAAACAAGTCGGCTATATCTAGATTATCTTGATAATCTTTGCGCAATGTTTTATGCACTTCAACTGATATTCTGTAAGTAAACTGAGAGCAGATAGAATGGCACATTATGTCATGCCCTGTTGTATAGAGAATATTCTGTAAATTAATACGAATTCAATATTGTGAGATCTTAAGTTTCTATAAAAGACCTTGAACAGTAGAGACTGAGGTCATTTGTGAGTATTATGTTGGCCTTTCCAGATACTATCCCTGAACACATTTTGCTGCGAAGGTTCGTCTCCCCGACAATAAAAGGTAATTTCTTTTTAACCTTTCCGTGTGATCAATGTGCATTTTGCCTATTGAAGCATTTTTAAAAGTCTTCTTTTTTTCCTTGCAAAAAATATAAATCGACGTAATACATGTATATCGACTTTGTTTCGTTTGACCTTTCTATCGTTTAACTACGTTTCGATAAATTCTGTATAACTTTGCTTCATTTGATAAATCAAACATTGTTCCACTTAAATCAGTTTATTCATAACTTTTACTCTGTTCAAATAGATACTTTACCCTTTATATTTCATTTCTCTTATTAACTTTTAATTTATATATCGTATTGTTTGCTTCAACTGATTCATAAAACAGCTCGACAATGTCTCTTCAAAAAATTCTAAATCTTTTCCTTCTATTTCTTTGTATTAGTTTACTGCAACTGATTCTAATATTTTTGCTTCAACGTTGTTTTTTTTTTTTTCTTTCGAATAATTATTCTTCAATAGTTTCTTAGTCGTTTCAACAGTTGATTACTAAAGTATATGTGTGACATTGAAAACACACTTTCATCGACCCTCAAAAGGATCTTGGTAATATACGCTTTTGAATAGACCCTTAAAAATGCTGACGCTATGAATTGCTACACTGCAGCTGCAACAGAGAATAATTGTAGATGATGAGGACAACGAAGTGTCTCCGCACTACTATGTAGATACTAGATAGCAATTCAAATGACAAAAATCTACATAAGTGAATTAGATGAAATGCATTGAAATAAGTTTATCTTATTTCGATCCATAATAGGACAAGCATGTGGACAACAAAATTATCAATGCACAACGTTGCTATTCGCACTTTGATGCAATTTTCAGTGAAAATTATTATACCAGAGAAGAAGTAACAATCGTAGATTAGGAGTAAAAGATCCAGAGGTATATTGCATAATTGACTAGGTTTTAATTAACACGGAAATCGAGAATCCTCGAAAGGAAGTAGTTCATGGTGCCCGGGATGTGTGAGCGTCTTCTGACTGCATGTAACATCCGCCGCGAGTGCCAAATAGAAACGTGTCAAATTCGGTAATGTCCATGTTTGAAATTAAAAAAAAAACTGCATCACATTGTACAACAATCATTCATTCAGTTTCCTGTTATTCTTTGATAAAAAAAATTTCCTTCATAAAAATATTTTGTTCGATTATTGTAATGGATATATTTCTTTTATTACTAATTCATGGTTTTGTCCATATTTGAAATCCTGTTATTTACCCCTCAAATAAATCTTCAACTCTCTAACATAGCAGAGAAAAGTTCTGTGCGATTTACAAATACAAAATGTACATCAAAGTTTTTATTTGTAATAACTCAATTACATCTGACTTGATAATGATATAGAGCAAAATGGATAATATATATATACATGTGTATAATGCAAAAAAATATATCACACAAGTTCATAATAACTCGCGACAACTTGACTCTCAGGCATGATGTAATGTGCCAGACATTATCGTAAGCTGTCGATTATGCTGACTACCACTGTTTCTATTTCTGATTTTTTTTTCTGATTTTTGTTTCCTGAATATGAACTAATAATGAGTGGGTGCATAAAAATGAGAGAAAAGGAACAGTAAAATTGATTGATCCAATTTAAAAAGACTTTTAACAAAAACACAAGAAAACAAAAAAGATCATTCTCTGACCATATATATGAAACTAAAATGTCCGAGGTGAGATATCTTTTGGTTGTGGTCTTTATTATAATATAATGGCATCAATAATGATTCATAGAATCTATGATGGTTAGCACAAAGAATTTCCTCTGAGGAACCTTGACCAGCTACCAGCCGATCTTTGTTTTTTGGACACCACGGGTAGCTCTGACCTTGAGTTCGCTCAAGCCAGCAGAGCACGGTCTGCTTGTTGTATTTGACAAATCATGCGTATTTCAGTGTAATTTATCTTGTACCTCCGTTCTTTTTGTATACTTGTTTTCTTTTGTTGCCTTGATTTCTTTGTTTGAACTGGTTCGATCTTCAGTGTGCGTATTTGCGTTTGTCTTTAAAAATGTTACTGATGCCGGTTACTTGGGCTTTAGTAAAAACTAGGATACACCGATATAGCATTTTCAAACTCTCTTTGGTATTAAGTTTTCGTTTTTAATTTCTCTGTCTTATAAGTATTGTCATTTCATTGACCTAATTTTTTTTCTGTCATTATTCACTTCATATCCTGATATTCTTGAACGTTTATTATATATTCATTTCATATTCTAATATTCTTAAAAGTTTCTCGTTAAATTTGCCACTGTCAGCATTTATTACTCATTTGAATTCCAATATCCTAATAGAATAAATAAAGATCCCCTGTGGATCATATCAATGCATTGTCTAGAACAGTACTCCATCATCAGTTAAACATAAATTATTTATCCTAATTATGCCCACTTTTATCTTTACGTCTTTCTCAAGAAAAGGAATAAAAGTGTTTTGATACATTAAAAGAGAAAGACGTCATTAAATTCATCCTATATGAGTTAAATGAAATGATACAGAAAGAGAATAAAAGTATCTAAAAGTATCTAATACCGTCCCTTTGATATTCAGAGTTACATGTACTTCCATTTTAGGACGGTACAGTATCTGACGCAATTGCATTATCACTTAAAGAAATTCCTATGAAAACATACCTGAATTTTACGCTGGTTTCCATAACATTTGATGACATCACATTAATTTAGATTACGTCAGATTCCGTCCCAATCGGGAAGTAACTCTGGATATCGAAAAGACCGAATTTTACGGATATTTGCGCTCAGACTCTATGCGTGACTGTTTGAGAAAAAAATTCTATGATAGAGTATGAACTTAATTTGAACCAGAATGAATGATATTTTCGAAGAATCGAAACTTCTGAGATTAAACATGAGCAAAACTTGAATACTGTTACGAACTTTCTGCGCTGTTTCGAAGCGTTTCTTCTGATTTGTTATGAAGATATTTTTTTAACAGACACAAAGGATTTTGATAAACATCTCGTTGTTTCCTATATATGTAATTTTTTAATCCAGATGTAACACGTTACCACTGACGTGACAAAAAATCTGATAAACTGAATGTTTTACATTGAAGGTTAGTACATTTTGGGTATTTTTACAAAATATAAGACCAAGGTCAGGGTCATTTCTACATTTAGACATTTCTGTACAGAAGGCAGCGCTTTAACAGCAAAGTTAGATAATTCGGGTTTTTTTTTCCAAAACAGAAGGCATATACTGAATAGAAGTTCATTTGTATATGAAAGATTCTAATGGATTAGACTAAATAATCCAGTCTCTCAGTCTCTGTTAGCGGCAGCGGAGAGACTGGATTATTTGGTCTACTAATGGATGTGTGAAGAAATTTTACAATGACTTGTACGTATTTGAATGGTGTATTCATATTTCACTTATCTAGTCTTAATATATTTTTTTAATTGTATTAAAAAAATCCAATTAAATTTTAGGTGAAAACTTTGAATCTGACTATTTTTCGTAGATATAAACAAATGGCACGTAGTTGTTGATTTTCTGTGCGTGACAACGATCTAATTAGGACAGAAGTCTTAGAAATATGAGTGTAAATTCGTCGATTGATTACCCTGAAATAAAGAAAAGATAATTACTTGTATGGTCGTGGATGACAGATGGCCGTCCTAAGTCGGCAACGGTAGTCCATTCGTTTCGTTTGTGTTTTTCAAAAGTTCTTTGGTGGGTTGTTTTTTTTTTTGGGGGGGGGGTTTACTTCCTTGTTCGTATTGTGTCCCTTGTTGTACTTGTCTACTGTTGTATTTTCACAATAGATCACTCTTTCTTGGACACCGATAAAAATCCCAAGGACCCAATATGAGGTATCGTCAAATGTCCGATATCGCACCTGCTCTTGTGAATCATGACGTCGTAATCAAAGATTACTGATATGACATAATAATGAAAAATTCTATCAGCAGGTGTCACCGTGCGATGCCAAACAGTTGGTTTAAAGCGGAACTGAAATCAGACGCATGCGTAGGAGATCGTATCCAACAGTTACCACGCATTGAAGAGATGATATAGGTTGGATAAAATGAAATGAAAATGAATAAAAAAAATTAAGACCAAACTGAGGCCTATGTGAGAAATGTTGATTGAACTCGAAAACTAAGCACCATTTTTTTGATCGGTCGCTCTACTAAAATAAGATGGGAAAATCTATATTTAAGTATCATATATTACATTTTGATTTACCAAAAATGTAATCATGATAACTTGTGATTACATATTTGGTTAAGCCCCTTGGTGAATCAAAAGTGTAATCGTCTTATAAGAAAGAGCTTTATAAGCGAATTTCTTTTCGTAGAACCCATTATCTCATTACCTAGGTAACAAAAATGTATTGCTGTAACAGAACATTCAATAATATTCAATGCTCTGTCGATAGGGCCCTATCTGTAACTGTAACAAACAAGATAATAAACGTAGAATTACATCCCATTGAAATAAATGACTCGAATACAAATAGCCAAGTGATGCACTTCAAAAGATTTAATAGTCTTTTTTATTGTGCAAACTTAATTATTTTACAAGACTGTCAGATGCATCCGACAGCCTGGCAGACATATCATTCTATCAGTTCCTACTTTAAAGTTTAATTGATAGTTGACCTGATCTTCTAAGAAATAGGAGGGACCTTCACCTTGACCTACTTGTACATTATATAACGTCTTGAAAATGAGAGAAGTGACTATTCTTGACTGTTGTCAATCTCTGGGGACAGAACAATTTGATTTATAATGCCAACAGTTTACTTATAGATAAGGGGGATGTGATCGTTTTTATATGGGCCAGAAGACTGAATTAGAGGCCAAGTATAGTCCACATTGTCAATTTTGCATGAATAAGTTGTCAGTGTATACTTATATTGCTCTCTTGTATGGAAAAATCCGTAAATGATAACTGTACAGAGTACTATTTTTGAAAGCTTTAGAACTTTATGTTAATACAAGGAGTTTTTCAAGGGAGAGGCAAACCTTCGTTTTTCCTTATTTATATTGATTTTGAAAATTTATAATTTTAAACCAATAATTGATTACATTTAAAGAAAAACTACATTTTTTTCTAAACTGACCAAATGATTCCCTTATATTAGATTCTACAATGTTATGTCATTATTTGTTTATTATAAAACAATTAGGATCCACCCACAGCCTTGTATCAGCTTATCTAAACCTGAGAATTGCACACTAACTGACTGTGACGACGACACTCCATGTCCTGTCCAATCCTCGTCAGAGAAGACAGGGTGATGAGCGCATGTACGCATACCCATAACAAAACACAAATTATGCCATTTATTCTCTGTGTGAAATTAAGCTAAATAGGTATTTGCATAGATTGAAACGGTTAAATAACAACACCACTTCTGAATACTTCCCTTTAAGCAATTTTAATGCTTTTGCTTTATCAATATATGCTTCGGTTCTGAAGAAGTTTGTCAGAGGTCTTAGAATATCCCCGCGAACTTTTTTTCGCATGGTGGCACTTCCACTAGTAGATAGATCCTGACGAAATACAAAATTATTAGTACTTCGATCCTATTAAGTTTCATCAAAATCTCTCCAGTGCTTCTGATGGTTTGTCGACAGCTTACTACGGAAGGACATCCTTGTCTCATGTGAGCTAAAAAGAATGATCTGTGAAAGTTATCAATAATCGAAAACTAATATCAATATTTATGTTTATTTTCCGATGATGCATCGATCAATCAAGTATGTAGATTGCCGTGTGTGAAAACGGTACTCTAATCTATCATAGTAGGAATTTACAGCTTGATAACAAATATTTCAACATCACTTTTACATTTGATGAGTGATTGCTTCGTCGGTTTGTGTTACACTGAATCACTCTATATAACACCTGTATCGGCAATATTGGAAAGCTTTTACAAACGTTTCAAATATCCAAAGGAGGATAGTTTCATCAAAAAGGTAATACATGTATTCAGATGATTTTTTAAAGTTGATTTTTAAATGCATGTGCGGATCTAAAGTGGGCGTGCCCGAGTTTGTGGTCAGGGTGGTCAAGACCTCTGGTATATTTTACATAATGCTAATTTACGTAAAGCTCTATATATACATTAATATAAGAATCTTATATATAGATTGCCCAAACATCATGTCCGAATCCCACCCTGGATATATTTTACATCTACTGAGACTCAGTAATTTGGAAGGACAATGCAAGTATTCGGTAAAAAAAAAAAAAAAAAGATATACATATTTCATAGGCGGATCCAGAAAATGCTTGAAGGGCAAACATTTTATTAATTTTTAACGTATAGTATTATAATGATAGGGTGTTGAAAAGGATTATTCTTTCAAGTTTGCATCTGTCAATTTCTATGTTAATGTCAAATAAGACCCGGTGCTTGGGTTAAGAGTCGGCACCTCCTGCTTACATGCAACACCCGCCACGCAACTATTAACATTTACAGGCCATGTATCATCTAGTAGAGGGGAATATTTTAAATCTTATTTTTTTTTTCAAACATTGACCTTGACATTGAATTTTGTTCCCAAAATCTATAGATTTCGTCCGTTTCTAATAAGTATCCAAGTTTTCAAATTTGGTTTTGATTATCGATTAAAAATATCTTGAGGTTTATCCGGAAATGAAAATGTGACGCGTTTAGAATGTGTGACTTTTATCAAGAAGATTCGTCGTTTTTATTTGAAAGAGGATTTGAAAAGATTAATGGTTTAATGGTTTATTTGCCTTGAGTCTTTAGACTCATCAGCCTAAACATACATATAATAAGAATAAATATAATAATACAATATAATTTCTTAAATACAAAGTTACATTATCCAAACAAGTCGTTCAAGAAAGTGAGCAGTGGAGGAAGGACAGAGAGAGAGAGAGAAAAAAAAGTTTCTGAAGATACTTCATGACCTACATATTGACGTGACCTCATTAATGATTTATGAACAAATCCGATTAAAATAGTGACTCGTCAGTGCAGGATTGTTGATACTAGATAATGAACTGTGGCCATTAGTAGCACTTTTGAATGATTTCCTGAAAACCTACTTAGTGCTGAAAGTGTCAATCTGTGAAATTGATAACTTTACAAGTTTATTTGATTTGGTACTTTTCTTTATAGTATGTTTGTTGTTGTTTTACTTGTTCTTTTTCTTGTTGTTGTTTCAGGAATATTGTCAATTGCAAAATATAGATAAAAACCACGACGTCGACATGACCTTTAAATTTGATATTATCAGTATCAAGGTCTCCTCACGTGAAAGATGATTCTTTTAAGTCAAATTACTTCACAAAATATACAACATTCACAACAGCTATGATCATGATCGTGAAATCTAATTTCATTGGTTGGTTTGAAAAAGGAAGTCATTTCCTTCCCTGTATTTATTTTAACATCCATAAAATATGGAAACAAATTACATTTTAGAGTTATTTAGAACTGAAATAGATCAATAAATTCAGACGATGGTAATATATCGGTACTTTATACGATAGATAGCATATGCTTTATTACCTAAAGAAGGGCCCGTAAGGGCATGACATGAACATGACAAGATAACAAGGAAATGAGTATTAGAGTTGCAAGCATCTCAGATTTTCACTCTTTGGTACATGTGAATGTGGGGTCAATATATCTAATATGCAATGAAACATGGTTGAATAGCACTAACTACAAGATGATGAACCATTCAATTTAAAGTAATTATTCAATTCATATTGTATACCCCTTCGTTTTAATGTACAAGACAATATTTTATTTATTTATTTCATCGAAGATCTTCATCATCATTATATATATGTTACTTGTTCTGTAGCATGAAATAATCCTTGAAGAAGAATCATGTATATTACTTTGCTATTTTTGAAAACTTGTCATTTCATACTAAAGTGTCCAAAGAGGTTACCATCGTAGCACATCCCTCCAATGCTTCTTTGGTCATATATTTTATGCTACTGAATCGACCCAACAGGAAGTTTGGAGCTGCGCACTCTTTTCAAAATGGAAACACTAAATTCAAACATCAAACTAAAAGGTACTACTGAAAATTACTTTGGCGCTACTAAGATAAATTTGTCTGTTTCAAAACATCATTCTGGCTTGAAGTACAAATGTACGTACCACTTACAATGTATAAAAAAAATTCAATCCACCAAACATGAGCATGAGCATAGAAACACCCTTACACAATCCATCCAGTGATTTTTGGCCATATTTTTCATTTGGTTACGCCTCTGAATAAACCCTACACAAAATTTGGACCCGCTTATAAGTGGGCGCTACACTAAACTATATTTTTCAGATTTTGGCTCAATGTAACACTGTTGAGGATTGATAACCGAAACATGGCTGTCTGATGTACAGTTTTTAGATCTTCCTGTTCAGATGGCTGCTCTCTGACAGAAGAGCTGGACACTTTGTTTTCCTTGTGTGTGGGGTGGTTTTTTTTTTTTTTTTTTTTTTCATTGTTTCGGGTTTTGATTGTCATTTATTTACTAATTAATTTATCTATTAATTAATTAATTTATTTATCTATTTATTTATTTATTTATTTATTTATTATAGTTACATGTATTTAGAAAGTAACATTAAATTCATTCCTTTATTCTTCCAAAAGTGACCTTATTGTTTATTTATTTATTTTCATTTATTTTATTTCATTTATTTTTTTCTTATTTTTTATATTTATATATTTATTTATTTATTTATTTATTTATTCATTTATTTATTCATTTATTAGTTTATTTATTACTTCTTTATCTATTTATTATTTTATTAATTAATTTATTTATTTATTTATTTATTTATTTATTTATTTATTTATTTATTTATTTATTTATTTATTTATTTATTTATTTAATTAATTAATTAATTATTTTACTTAGTTTTTATTTTATATATTTATTTATTTTATTTATTTATTTATTATTATTATTTTTTATTTTTTTTTTTTTTTTGGTTTTTGTTGGTACCTTTTACGGACAGAAGCTCAAGTACACTTGATATATACTGGAAAAACGAAGTCTACCGTAGTCTTCCATACTTGTGAGCAAATATGTTGGCGCCGTAAAGGTCAGTCGCGCCGTTGTTTGTCAAAAGTACAGAGTGCTCTCTAAAAAGACTTTTTGGGGATTCGTAGGAGAAATGTTACTCTTATCAATCCTCTACGTTTCGTTCCTCATGTCATACGGACATCACTACCAAGCTGAATTATACTAATAAAAAGTACTTCACATTTTGTAGTGGGTATCGTATTGTACATTGTACTAATCCCCCGTGTGTTATAAACAAATAAAACTTGTCGAGTTTAGAAACCCAGGGGGGGGGGGGGGGGGGAGGAACTTTCACTTTTTCTCATTGTTGTTCTGTAAAAACCTGCATGAAAAACATAATTAAATGTAATTCAATACCATTTCAATATTTAAGTGTGTCTCGCAAAATTCTAAAAGTGAAATTTGAGCCAGAAACAGAATATGATACGTGTGATTCTACAGAGATAATTGATGAACTCTTGGATCCGCCAACTTTATGGCTAAAACAATAGGATGTCTGATAAACAATTTATTGCACCGTGGCTGCTGATTATAAGTAAGACGAGGGACGAGATGATGTAAATATTGATTTTGCACATTTTATAGTACACTCATCATATACAATACCATATATGACCGCTCTATTATTGAAGTTCATCACACTATGGAATATTATCTATCGCCTTTCAACATGTATGCATATAAATGTATAGTGTAGGAATTCAATATTTTGACGAAAATCGACTGTTTTGAATGATCGGATATTGAGAACGGACAGCTTGAGAATATCAATTTTAAGTTTTAGAGTTTTTTGCCCAAAAATACCCTAGATACATTGACAATGGGCCAACAAGAAGGAAAGTTTGCCTATGACGGACCACTTGGTATGTTTTTGTTTTTTATAACTCAAAATTCGTATATATAGTAATATATTGATATTTTTAAAATCATTTTCATTTTTTTTTTCTTCATCTATGGATTCATATGGTACAATGCGTAGTAAGGTCACAATTCATTCAAAGACTTTTTTAAAGAAGATATGAATGAATGACTTGACAGGTAGCAGCTGTTAAGTTTAACAAAATAGTTACCTGTCTAATCAATTTATCAAACACATAATGTCTATAAAAGATTTATTGCAAATGAAGAAAAAACAACTCTAGATCCCTACTCAGTAAATAGAATTTATTATCATATTTTCAATCGAAGAGTATTCCGAAAGTTATCATGATTATATTTTTGGTTAAGCCCCTAGGTGAATCAAAAATGTAATCACATGATACTAGATATGCATGTTTTATATTTAAAACGAATGGTGTTTAGGCGCGTAGCCAGAGTACTTTTCAAGTGGAAGTTCTTTCAGGCAGGGGAATAGGGGCTGCCTTGAGGCCCCAAATTTCTGTCCAGGGTGGAGCCCTTTTGTGGGGTCCAGGGTTGAAGCCCTTTGAAGCTAATGCAATGAAATGAAATGACCCTTTGTACCATTTTTGTCTTTAATTTTACACAAGATTCTTCTTCAATAATGTGCAGGGCAATAGCAATAGTAAGTTTTTCGTTGTCCTGCCACTGATCCCCATTTATCACATTTATTTGTTTTTTGTTTTGTTTTGTTTTTTTTTTTTTTGGCAAAATGGTGTGGAAGCACCTGCGTACGCCTGACGCTATATCTACAAAGCCAATTGTGCCTCATATGAAATTCATGTGAAATTTACATGAACTTTACGTGAAAGTTCACATGAAATTTATGTGAAATGAGCACGAACATGAAATTTACATGACATTTTTCACATGAAATTCATGTGAAGATTTTTACATGGATGTTATGTGAATTCCGTTTCCTGTGAAGGTCACTTAGAAAAATTCATGTGAAATTCATGTGAAGGAAATTTATGTGAAATTCATGTGAAATATTTTTCACATGAATCTTATGTGAAATTTATATGAATTTTACATGAACTTTCATATGAAATTTACATGATGCTCATTTCATATGAATTTCATGTGATGCACAATTGGCTGTGTATTGTGATGGTTGGTTATTGCTTTTGTTGTTGTTTTATGTATCGCAAAAGGATCAAAGTATTCAGAAAACCTTTATAGGAGAGATGGTGAAAGGATCTTTACCTTTTATTATTTGATATTTTCCTTTATTTTAAGTGAAAATACAAAAATACAAAAAACAAAACAAACGGCAAACTTCTTCCGATCGCATCAGAGACGAAAAGTACATGTATATATAGAAAAGCAAATGAACAGAACAGAACAGAACTTTATTACTCAAAAACAAAACAAAAACATTTAAAATCGCCCCCCCCCCCTTATCAAATTTAATTTGTCATTTTAGATAATATACGAATACACGTGGCGACATCCATGTTTGATTCCATGTATTCAATGTTTATTGTATTTTTTCGTAACTAATTAATGTTACGAAGTATTATGGTATTATGCTCGATATGAGAATAAATTTAACGTATCGGAATTTAAACATGGCCGTTTTGATTAAATACATCCATGTGAAACAAGACGGTGTTGAAACTAGTAATAAATTTAATTAATCTAAACCAGGTGTAAGTAAAATCAAACAAACGTTCTTGTATCAGAGGTATTGGAAACATTTGTGAGTGATCATAGGAAATTTCAATCGTCATACTATTCAGTTTAATTAGCTCTCGCCCTGACTACACCGGTATGAATCTATCAATGACTTTGTTTTATCTTAATAATTTAAAACCTTCAATGTATAGATAGATAAGTAAAAGTTTCTTCATCTGTGAAAAAAGCAGTTAAGAGAAGACGAATCGATCAGCAGGTAAGATGAAATATTAATGAAACATTTAATCGACAGGTATTTGGCTATTAATGGGGGCGGGGGAGAAAAATGAGTTTTATCGAGTTTAAAAAATGGAGAGCAAAGTCGAATATTTATAAACTTGATGTATTTGTTGAAGATGCTCTCTCTCTCAAGTCTATCATCCTGACAAACTCTAGCCTTTGATGGCCATTTTTTTTTTATTCAAGAGTCCTCGAATGATGGCCCACTACACTTTAGCTCGCTCCAAGCAAGAGAGCCACTTCGTCGTTAGGCCAAGATAAGACTAAATTTGTTTTCGTGTGTTAGTTTATATTAGTAAACATGACCATCATTATCTTCCAGAATCTTTGATTGATTGTTCTCCGTCCGTCCGTTTCTTATTTTTACAACGAGGAGGTAACTGCTCCTTCGGTGAGACATCGGGCAACAGGCATCCAGGGAGAAAAAGGAACAAATCTTGTGTCGCCTATGTCTATAATACTATGCGATTTGAGACTGTCATTGGATTATACTGGAAATTTTTCTTTTCCATGTGCTCTGTAGATATATTGAGTACGATTAGACCTTTGTGATCGATCTATCACAATAAGGCACGGTCCATTTGATATTCTGGGGGGGGGGGGGCTTGGGGTTTTTTTTCGAAAAAAATAATTTTGCTCTCAATTTTCATGAAAAAAAAATAAATTTGCTTATGGTGTGACAGAAAAAAATAATCTTGCTCTTACAAATAATCTGAATTTGAAGAATTACCATAAAAATTCTTGACATTTTTTCGGCTCGCTTCGCTCGCCGCAGTTTTCTATTTGTATCAAAAATTTTTGCCTCGCTTCGCTCGCCATAGTTTTCTATCAAAACATTATTTACTAATGGCAAAGTTAATATATTTGAAGATATTAAAAGTTATACATGTATGTGAATGAAAAAACTTAAATATATTATCAAATTATCAATATTTATGTATTGCTATTGATACATGTTGCATGTATCCCATAGAGTCTAATTTTATGTTCTTGTAAGCTTGGAAGGAGAACTTCAGGTATTCACCAATTTACAATTCTACATTTAAAAAATTGTCTAGGACATGTTATAAACATGTATCTTATATAAAATATTGAGAATTGTATTGTAAAAATCTGTTATCTCTCTGTTTACAAGTAAATTGAATACTTGCATGAAAATAAAATAATATATTAATATTTAGAGTTTTGAGTAAAAATATAAATAATTTCTGTCGATCAACATGATAAAACACAAACATTCTTAATAGGTGCATCACTTTGTTAAAAAACAAAATTCCTTGCTCCAACTTTGAAAGAAAAAAATAATTATGCCCTGGTCCGGGGCGAAAAAATAATTTTTCTCCGACAAAAAACCCAAGCCCCCCCCCCCCCCGAATATCAAATGGACCGTGCCTAAAGAAAAAGTGTGCAGCTTTATTCAATATGTCCCCAAATATAAATGTGGTACTAGCTGTGCATTTACTTTGATACTAATTTCGAAATTTTCATAAACTTAAAACTAATTACGATTGCCATCGTAAAATAAGGTAGAGTTTATAATTGGAACATCGATCCGCTCGAAAATGCAAAAAAAAAAAAAATGATGATTATAGTTTCCTATCAAAAATGACTTAAACTCTACATTTCATAGAATGCTATAAGGTATATTGTATCAACAGTGTACTGTGTGATGCATTGTGCTTGACAACTTCTGGAACTTTTTGCCCAGAAGGCTGCTCGCCGACAAAGAATATTATATGGGATACTTCGTTTTTCTTCGTTATTAAGAAGGGCATTAAGGACAGACATTTTGTAAAATTATACATGTACATTATCATATGACATCACTTGCATCATCATCTTGCTTCAGAACAAAGAACCGTGACTCCACAAATTTATGAAAAGGATATTTACCCAAAAAATAGTCAGAGGCCAATCGGGCAGACTGTCTAAATTTATTATTGTTTGCGCGATTTAATATGAATGTGTGTCAAACGATTCAACAAATTTTCTTCACGCTAAATTTGCTAAAAGAAACCGTTTATGTGGTTATCGCCATTCACTCGGCAAACTTCAAGTAGTATCACATTTTCAAGTGGACGTAGTCTCAAATTAGACTAACGTAGTGTGAGATTTTTCTATCACTTTTTAAGTCCATAAAATAATTTCACAAAGAAAAAGGTCCTGGCTAACTTCACTCCATATCGCGACAAGAGTAGATTATAATTCTAAGTAGAGCAAAATCCATTGGAAAAATGATTTATGTTATTCTTTCGTTAAATATTTAAACAGATATGACTGTTTAATATTTAGAGCAAATACAAAGACCATTCATTTTGAATGCGGATTACGCATTTCAATGACGATGAAAATTCTTCCATGTGGCTGTGAACAATCAAGACGTGTTTCTGATCATTAACATATTTCAGCATAGGTCAATTACTTTCGATGTGTTTGAATAAAGAATAATGATTTTTATTCATATGAAATAAATTAGAATGAAATAACAACAAAAGTTCAATAAAACATATTTCTTCAAACAATCGTTTCTAAAACTGGTTCAGACGCCAGCTAAAACTCTAAACGAAATAGGGTTCCAACTTTTGCAACTAAATTGCTTGATCGTGCTTTAGACTAATCCGTTATACTGACAAACTAATTCACTTTGTCCACTGGAACCTATAAAACATTTGCCTTCCTTAATCCATGGTTATATGCTCGACCTTGTGTCTGATTTTGTAAACACTTGTTTATATGGTTTGTCAATCTGCAAAGAGAATCCTTGTGTCTGCATGTAATGGCTGTCCATTATAGATATGCCAATGTCCTACCAGTAGTTGATATAAGCCAAGGACTGTTTGGCAGCGCCCTTCATAATATGCCACTGTCCTACCAGTGCTTGATATAAACCAAGGACTGTTTGGCACCACCCTTCATACAGATGGTTTTTTTTTAAAGTTCCAAAATGATGATACAAGACTGTGTAGTGTGTGGACAGTGTCTTTATTAAGACTTCAAGATTACATCCTCGATAAAAACGTCAATGCGATTTACCTTTGATAACTCGAAGGTTCATTATGTCTTCGAAGATGGTAACGAAACTTCCAGATCTAGGTCTCGTTTTTGCATACTTTGTATGTTCGTGTGTTGAAGCTTACAGTGGCGGATCTATGATTTCAGAGGGAGGGGGGGGGGCAAAGTTCAGCTTCAAAAAGATGGTTCATAGAAAAGCTGATAAGGAGAAAAAGAAAGAAACAAAAACGAAAAAACGAATATTAAGCCCGGATTTCATTAAGTGGTGGGGGGACTGATAATAGCGTATATGTCTTGAGTTCATATGAGAACAGGAGAGCGCAGCGAGCAAGAATTTTTAAGATATGAAGCGTTCATTCTGTTTAAATTCAGGCATAAAAATCATATACAACTTTATTCTATATTTTGGCGTGCGGAACGAGCTTGAAAATTTTGGGAATAGATTATTACATTTTGTCTAATACGATTTTTTTATCTGTATGATTTTCCATGCTCTAGTTTTGTTTAACCAATAGGGTGAATGGTAGGAAAAGTTAGGGTATTGCAACCCCACTATCCACCTGTCCTAATTATTCAAGACTTACTTTGAATTTGTAAATGTTTATGATAAGAAAGGTAAAGGCAACGTGAGGACATAAAATACGCATCAAACGAAAAAGGAAGTGCGGCGAGCGAAGCGAGAGAAAAAATTTTACCAGAGTAAAAGGGTTCACCACAAAAAGATTATTCTTAATCAATAACTTTGGACAAAAAAGGGGGAGGCGCCCCCTCCCTCTAAATCCGCCACTGGTTTGGAGAGGAGCTGTTAAGATAAGGGCCGTATTTAGCCCTGAATCTCATGATTTATTTCTTCCGCATGGCGAATCGTACACAGAAAAACATGAATCATTATTGAAATATAATGTATTTGCAAACCTTTTACATGATTTACATTATGTTGAGGAACTCTTAAGGTTGTAAAATTAAGGTCGAAAGAGGTAGGGGTGCTCAGATAGAAAATCCGATAATATCGATAAAAAACGTATACATTTTTGAATATTTTATCTAAAATGGATAAATATAAGCTAAAAGACATCAAATATGTCTACATTGTGTATCAGAAATAGATTTCGAACGTTCTACCTCCTTTAATCGGTAAATAATGAAATCCGGAACTTAAAATACGGTCTTATTCTTCATTCAATGGCAACAATGTAAGCCTTTTAGCGCGAAATACACATTGACGGAGAAATGAACATCACTCTTGCTTATTTCGTTTCTAATTCTTGTATCATTCATTCAATCATATTGAGTACACAATGTTTGATGGATTAAAGATGAAAAATAGTCAAATGTGCTATATTTAATGGTCAAAAAGATCGATTCTTATAAAATGCACCCCCCTTTCCATTTTTAGTTTTTCGTCTCTGGAGTAGTGTTCCCCCCGGAGATACAGAACCCCACTTTGCCAAAAAATTTGTATCATGGACACACATCTCCAGTAAAAGTGGCTTTCTGTATATCCGGGGGGGAACAATGTTCAATAAAACTTTTCCGTTTTTTATTGATTTCTATGAGAAAAAGATAAGTTTTGACCTAAAAATTAGCAATATTATGCAAAACAGATAAAAAATAACTTCATATTCTGATGGGATGCCGTTTAGGTATACATTTTACCAGAAAAGGTTCTTGAAATTTCAATTTTCAAAATTCCACTTTTCAGGGCTGATTTTACGCCTTATCTTAACAGCTCCTTCTCAAATATACACGCACAACCAATGTAATTGGAACGTGTAGCATTTCCGCTTGTAAACGCTTTTACAGCTTTGGTAACTTCCTATTTTCTTGACGACTGACTTCGTGAGGGAAAGGGTTTCAGGAATTGACGAAATAAGAATGAAAAAGAAGAGGAAGTAAAAAAAGGGAGGAGAAAGAGTGTAAATCATATGATAAGAACGAAACACTTCAAAAGAACATAATGGCAAAGGCATTGAACTTTTAGGATCATCCAGACTATCAATTAAAATATCTTCAACGAATTAGGAATATTATAAACTACTAATCGACATCCATCAATCTACATTGTTTTCACGTGGTTTTCTTGGGTAACCACACTTTTTCAAATGGTTGTCGATTTAAAATTCATTGCCTTTGCTTTTACTTTTAAATTGAATTCTACAATAGATTTACAACTAGGTGGGATACAATAAGATTGATTTTCATCACGCCAATTTTCATTAGACTAGTTTTCATTTTGTTGCTTTCTTCTTGTAAGTCCTAATATATCTCAGATTTCATCACGCTGAAAATTTGAGATTTTATTCTGAATCGCCCAGTTTTGAAATCGAAAATGTAGGTAAGGTAAGTAATTCCTTTGAAAAAGAGAAATTTACATATTCGCTTCCGTAGATAAGCAATGATAGTACAATAGAATAAACTATTGGTTGTTTTAACTTATAAGCCATGGGTCGAGCTTTTTAAACTCTGGAGATTTAACGTTCCGTGGAGCTACAACTGTTTTCTTGCAATTCACTTCATGATTTCAGTTGAGATATAAAAGGTAAGTCGCAATGTGTTCAAGATAGATAAGGTTTTTATCGATGTAATAATAATTGTAGAATTAAGGGATGACTCGATACAATTTAATTTTTCCCGTTGGTTGAGGTTCTAAGGAAAAGTGGAAGGGTAGTGATTGAAACCAAAAATTCCATGAATCTACTTATTGACGCATTGTAGATATTATGCAGCATGGGGAGACAAAGTTTGATTCTTAGGAATTAGTTTTAACATTTGTATCACTTGGTGAGTGTCATTGCTGGTGGACCAGAAGTCCCCGAAGGCACATATAGCCAAGTTCTATCAACTTCAGTTGATCGTATCTTCAACGCATTTGAAAATTTCTATTATCAAAATTTCTTGAAATTTCTAAAACGTGGGTCCTGTAGCATCATATCCCACTCATCCCGCTACGTCTTTCGGTATATTTTTGGACATAATAATTTTCACACTCTTTGGCAATATTACATTGTTTAGGTTGAGGATCACTGACGAGGGTTAAGCATCCGAAACGTGCATGTCTAGTCCATGCTGCAAATTTATCTGTTCTTAAATGATGCTATTGAATTTGAAGACGTTTAAGAATTACGCACGTAGTGATGTTTTTCAATAAACTATTCATATCTTTGCAAACTATACATTGTTATAAAAGGCAAGGGTCAAGTAACCTTTGAACGATTTCTGATTGAAAACGTCTAATTGAAATTTCGGAGAAATATTTACCTGAAAATGTCAAAGTTTCATATTTATCAATAAGTCAACGTTCTAGAGGTTATGATAGAGACACTCCCAATCTTTGTCTCCCGGTGCAACAACTCCATTGATTACAAGTAGGCACTAATTACTGGTTTAGCTCAGATAACATTTATTTTCTAATGTCCACTTATATTTCATTATATAGTAAGTAGCTTGGTTTAACCTTTATGTATATAACTCCCACTCCAGTGTTATATTACCAAGTGCATCCTTTGTCAGTTTTTGTCGTTCTGGCCTATACTCATAGGCCGGAAGCTCATAGGCGGTTCGTCATTCGTCCGTTCGTCCGTCTGTCGCATTATATACAGTATAACTCTCCTATGCAACTTGATTCAACGTCTTGCATGCTTATTCTAGTTGTATGTAATATTTGTACCACTAAGTGAGTGTCACTGCTGGTGGAGCAGGATTCCCCGAGGGCACATGTAGTCAAGTTCGATCAACTTCGGTTGATCGTTTCTTCAACGCATTCGAAAATTTCTGTTATCAAAATGTCTTGAAATTTCTAAAAAGTAGGTCCTGCAGCATCATATCCCACCTATCCCGCTACGTCTTTCGGGTTTTTTTGGTTTTTGTTTTTTTTTTTTCATATCTTTCAGTGTCTGATTATATTATATTGGACTGAGGATCACTGACGAGGTTTCAGTTCCCGAAACGTGCATGCCCACGCTGCAAATTTATTTGTTCTTAAATGATGCTATAAATTTGAAGACGTGCAATATTTACAAGTATGTGAACTTCAATAGAGAATTCTGTAAATATACAATTAAGTCTTTATTTAAATTATCTAAACTACGTTGTTATCATAAAAAGGGGATTGTGTAGTGTGTACCAGTTTACTAGTAGGTCCATATGAAGACATTTCGATTTGCTTTGACTTACGGAAGTTACGGAAAGTAAAAGAGTGGAGGGAGAGACTATATAAGTCGAAATATAAATTTTGAGGATGATAAAGGATCGACGAATGGTTAGAAAACTGCGGAAGTTATAAATTGAGAGAACAATGAATAGAGAAAGTCGAAATATGAAATATTGATTATTCTCTTAAATTTTCTGTTAGAATCAATTTGAAGATAATTTCGTTAAATACCATTGCAGAAAAAAAACACATAAATATGTATTCCTGATATCACCCAGTATATGTTTTGGTTTATAAACTTTTCAATATAAATCAAATTGTTATTTTAGTCAACAAACTTTAAGTACACAGAGATATGTCAAAATGAATGATTCGACAGAATCTGGTGGCGCCATTTTCTAAACTCTTAGTTTAAACAATGAAAAATTTATTTACAGTGGAAACATAATGGTTCTCATTGTAAGAATGAGACTGAGATTTTATCGCTCACTTCATACTTTCAGTATGGCACAAAATATACAGAATATTTTAAATCACCATATTTTTTTAAAAGTGAGTTTACACTTCAATAAAACAGATTAGACATTAATTGTTAGATATACACGTAGTAGTGGCTATTATAAAGGCCTTGGAGGGGTATTTACTTGTATTAGTATTTGTCCTTGTAAAAGTAAAGGGAAAAAACACATATTCTGCTGCAACAATAGAGTTTAACAAAAGATGTGAGTTCAATTATCATCAAGACAAATGACCAGGACACTAGTACCTACACACTTACACAGAGCTATAATATACACCATTGAGGGGGAGTTAGCACGATACTGCCAAGCCCCGACGGTATAACTGCGTTTCGAAAAGTATATCCAACATATATTATACCTGTCGGAACCACAAAATACAGTACATTTATCCCCTAATCGTTACACTAGACTCTGTGGAAATTGTCCATTAATCGAAGAAATACCAATTAGTTCATCAGTGTCAGAGTCGAGAAGGACAAGGTAAAACCATTAGAATTTCCATTGGAACAGTTGCGAACCTCGGTATGAGCAACATTCCGAAGTTAAACAAGGTGACCGGGGAGAGTCAGCGTTTCCAGTTTGCATGCAACATCCGTCGCAACAGTTCCATGAAAACTTGTCAAATTCGGTGAATTGTCTCGATGTACATATTGATGTACACATCAGGATAATACGTCTTGTCTGGTGATGTTGACAACCATTCAATCGCAATCTAGAATGTCACTGATCATTGTGGAAAGAATGATCTCATATGTTTTTTATAAGATCTCCGAAGCGACCGAAGAACTTCCTCAATTATGATTTAAGCCATTGTATAATATAACCCTGAACCAGTCGTTAACTTGCAAGCCGTCTGGCTCTAAGGATGAAATCGTCATATTTGGAACATGCCCTGGCGTACCGAATGACTTGAGAAACAAAAACGCCATAAGCAGGAAGAAGACGGAATGTTGAAATCATCACGCTTGTCATACAGTGAGGTGATAAAATAGCCGTTTACGTCGAAAGTTAGAAGTATATCCAAGTACAAAGGGGATATGTCGCTCTCGATTGCTTCCTTGATCTCTAGCTCATGAGGATAGATTTCATGAACGTGATCCTTAAAGTTCGGATCATTGATGGAGAACACGTCATCTTTGTATCTGTAGGTAAAATTGAATTGAGATGCAAGCTGCTTTCACCCATTGGAGGGCACGATCTGGATGAAGTCAGCTTCATACGAATATAAAAGTATGTCCACAAGAAGGGGGTGCACTTGGTACCCATAGGGATGCCAACTACATGTATTTGCTGGAATATGGTTCCTCCAAACCCCACAAAAATTTTGTTTATCAAAACATCAAGCATCCGGATGATATCGTCTTCAGTATACTTTTTGTCTGCATCAGAGTATTCCTTCACGAAATAAGTATCCTCCCTCCCTATCACAAGGTAACGGTATTTGTATCTCCTGTTCCCATTTTATGAAAGGAAGGTGTTGCGAATTATATTTGCCAATATGTTTTGAGCTTTTAGCGTGGAATGGTAGTGTAAAGCATGGAGAAGACGAAAGAATGTAATTGAAATTGGTGGCTTTTAACGTTTCCAAAAGTTCCTTAGATTCTTTTGGACCCACATCTGATTGATTGCATTTCTGGAATATGTTGTCTCGCAGTTTGTTTGAATACATTGCTTGATGCGAGTTGAATATTCTCGTAAGTAAAATGGATAGAGGTTTCGAGGAGCACCTGGACGATAATAGATCTAATGC